>JAAVUD010000121.1:0-272505 GCA_014898915.1 Fusarium chlamydosporum
TTATAATACCTATATAATAATAAAGTCTATAGTATTATATTATTAAAGTAATAATATTAAAAAAAAGCTAGAAAGAATTAAATATATTTTAATTTTAATATATTTCCTATTTTATATTTAAGTTTATTTTTATTCTCTTTTTCTCTTCTTATTAATGTCCCCTTTTACCTCTCGACTAAAGTAGTTCATAATGTTCGATACATTCTCCTTACTGTCTAATGGAACTATAAATGTAGAAGAGCTGTTCCCGACTTTCCCAACCTCTTTACGGACGCGATAGGCATCTAATTCCCCATCAAATGGTTTTAGAATTGCCTGTAGCTCTTGCGACCACTCATCTTGGAATGGATCAAGCCATCTGTTAATATCTGCTGAGAACGGTTCAAGTATAACAGGCATGCGACTGTGCAGGAACTTCAACTGCGAGTTAGATGTTGTAGTGATAATCGTATATGAGTAGGTCCTTTCATCCAAACCTGCCATACATTAGCTCTGATCTTTCTATTATGCCTGATTTAGCGAGATAATTACCTTCATGCTGCACACAGTCCCAAAGACCGGCAAAGCACATGAGCCGGCCATCTTTCCGCTTGACATAGTATGGAAGTTTATCCTTGCCGCTTTTCAACCATTCGTAGAATCCTTCAGCAATAACAATGCAGCGTTTACGCGCCTTCATACTGGCCCACAGGCCGCCTGGGGAGCTGAGTGAATCATCCCGGCAGTTGATGGTTTTAAGCGTCGAGTCATAGTCTGGATTGCGCTTGGCCCATGACGGGATGAGTCCCCATTTCATCGATTGCAATCTGTATGATGTAGAATGTTCTGGTGTCTTTATTTCTTGTGTAGAGGCTTTCCGGATTTCTTGGTGATAATCTTGGCGATCGTCTTGGCGTATGCCGCCTCGGTCTGGCGTATCGGCCCTGTAAACTACGCCCTGGTAGCCAGGGGCAAAATTATAGCTATTTGTAGGAGCGCCGTCTCCAGTATCATCTGGTGCGTCGTCAACCTCCAGGCCGTCATCTTCAAGTAATCGTCGGATTTGAGACGGCCGCTATGCGATTTGGTAAGCGAATAACCTAATATTCATCCATCACTTATGTACTCACCATAGCCAGCGCGTATCTTCCGCACATTTCAGAAACGCTAGGTAGCCTGTTTAGTGAAAAGGGTTAACTACGACGTGTGGCGTTCACAGTATCCCTTCTCATCGAAATTCAGGCTACGAACGATCACGTGTAATGAAGCATGACGAACACCGTTGTTGTCGCACGATTCAGCGACAAACAATACTGGACCACGTGATCATATCAATCGAGAAGAAGGTGATGACAGAAATTCTGATGGTATCGTTATATTTACATTAATCCCGCTTTTTACCCTGACTAGGTACTTCCAGATACTTGGAATCTTAACTTATGCCTTCCGACGGGTCTTTCGCTTCAGTGCAGTCTCCTCTGCCCAAGCATCTTCAAACAACGTTGGCTTTTGCTTGACATCGCTATCCCGAACACCTAGGCGTCGAACGACCTGGAAAGCTCCAGTTCCAACCGACATTGTCTGACCCATGATAATACACTCACTAACGCCCTCGATCTGGTCCGTCTTCATGCCAGCTGCAGCTTCGAAGAGATGGTCAGGAGTCTTTTCGAACGAGGCCAGTTGCAGTACGCTATCACGCATCTTCGACAAACCGAAACGAGTGATGCCGAGAACTTCTCCCTTGTAAGTCATGACGTCGGCAAGAAGTTGCATATGACGGGGGTCAATATTCATGTCACCCATCACCGAGCCAATCTCGACAGCAATCGTTGTTCTTGCAGCTTCAATACCAAGCACGTCCCGACATTCCATAACGTTATTGGTGGTTGCCTTGGTGCCGATCACACCCTCTGTAGTCATACATTCTCGAAGGCCGTAACCTTCGACGAGGACTGTGTGCGTGTTTTGTTCAGAAGTCTGAATAATTGCACGAGTAGCTTCAGAATAGCCGGATATAGGTACGTTAGGCAGGGTCCGACGAAGGAAATTGGCCCTAAGTAGCATATCGCCACTTTCGGCAGCGGCAGCTTTGCTTCGGGCAGCTGTCCTCTTCGCTGCTGGATCGCTAATGTCGCGCACTCGAACGATAATCCTGTCTCCATCAATTGATAGATCATCCCTCTGAACCTTGAGCTTCCGTTGTTTGCATATGGCCTCAGCAATATCATAAGGACCGATGCCAAGATGCATGTCCGAAAGCGCAGTTGGATCAATCTGCAAAACAACGTTGCCCTCTGTTGTGCGCCATTCGTCCTCAACGAAGCGCAAGATATCTGAGATGTACGTTTTCTCAATTCGCCCCTTGACTACCCTTGCAGCTTCAATCTGCTCGTTATTCTCCAGGGGGCATGTGATGACCGGAGTACTAATAGCCTTGGATGCGTTGATAATTTCCTTGATTCGAGGAACACCTTGTGTGATACTCATACCAGCAACGCCAGCAAAATGGAAAGTCTTCAGCGTCATTTGAGTACCGGGTTCACCGATAGAGTGAGCTCCGACGGCTCCAACGGCATGTCCTGGTTCAACATGCGCCTTTTTGTACTTCTCTAAGCACAGCTTTATGAAGAGCTGGAGAGTTGAAAGCGTGACTTTAGCGGTTCGATCGGCATGGTCTTGAGCGGTCGGCCTGATCATTACATCGCCTTCGAATCCTGCGAGCTTCCTGACCCTCTCCAGTTTTGATGCTAGAGCTTCAACATGACGCTCAATAGCCTTAAGGAATCCTCTTGCACCCTCGTGCTCGTCAATGCCATAATCACTGGTATCTTCATAGTCCAATATCTTCCCATCCAGCAGTCCCTTTCGGATATAGCGCCGTCGTTCGTGCTCCAGTTTCGAATCGCAGAAGGACCGAATTTCGTCTGGTGTCATAGAGGTCTCGCTATTGTCAACTGTCAAACTTTGTGCATGGGTCCAAGTTCGTTCGAAATGGACTGGCGCTGCTGAACCTTCCATATCGACAGGATCCAGCTTATCTGCGCCGAACTGGAACTGGACGATACCACCCCCAGACGTTCTGACTGTGTCGTCGTATTGAGTTGACAAATCCTCAAGTGACTTCATGAGTCGTCGAGACATGTAGCCGGTTTCCGCAGTCTTGACTGCCGTATCGACCAGACCTTCACGGCCAGACATAGCGTGGAATATAAATTCGGTGGGGGAAAGGCCACTGTAGAAGCTGTTCTTGACGAATCCTTTAGAGGGAGGCTGTCGAGCGTTCTTGTGGAAATGGGGGAGCGTTCGATCCTGAAACCCATCCGCCACACGGGAACCACCGATAATCTGCTGTCCGACAAGGGCAACCATCTGTGCGACGTTGAGTTCTGACCCCTTCGAACCAGATTTAGCCATGACAAGTGGGGCGTTGTTACGGCTCAAGGTCTCGACACAGTAAGATCCTGCCTGTTGTCGGACCTTACTCAGGATACCGGACATGAAGTTCTCCAGGGACTGCTCCTGGTTACAACCGGCAGCCTTCTCAAGCTTCCCTGCCTTGAACGTTTCGATCAGGTCATCGCACTGCTTGTAAGCAGCAGCAGCAAGCCTTTCCTTTTCTTGGATGAGCGATTGGGGGGGGAACACATCTCCAATACCGATAGAGAACCCATGGTTTGTCAGTTGCCGTGCACAAAGTTTGGCCAGCCTGTTCATGGCTGTGACAGCCTCGTCTGGTCCGAAGTCACGCAGAATGACATAGAAGATTGAATCTTTCTTGCCGTCTCCCACCGTGGACTTATCCATGCGACCACACATCACTTCAGAGTTGCGAACCACTAGCCAGCCATCGTTGGGATCCATATCTGGGCACTCGCCGGGCCGGGCCTTGTACGTTTTGCATTTGGCGTCAAGATTCACCTTAACTGGTGATTCCTTATTGGGGCGCATCAACATACCGAACAGCTGCTTCCCTGTCCAAAGGGACTGTGGTGCAATAATAGCAGGAGGCGGCAGGTCTAAGTGCGTCTTGCCATCCATCATGTGCATGCAGAGATAGGTGAACGTTTTTCGATCAAAGAATCGGTCTTTGCCGCTCAGCAGATACGCTGCCGTGATAAAATCTTGTGTGGCGGCAATGACAGGTTCGCCGTTTTTGGGAGTCGCAAGGTTATGCTTGATTCCCATCAGATTGATAGCCTCAGCGCGAGCCTCCTCAGTTTGTGGAACGTGAAGATTCATCTCGTCTCCATCAAAGTCGGCATTGTATGGACCACATACACACTCGTTCAGCCGGAAGGTTCTCCAGGGACGGACTTTGGCAAGGTGACTCATGATACTCAGTTTGTGGAGGGAAGGTTGACGATTGAAAAGGACAATGTCGTTATCTTCGAGGTGTCTCTCGACAATATCACCAAACTTGAGATCCCGGGCTATGTACTCTCTGTTGCCAAATTTCAGTGACTGTAAATAGCCACCTTCGTCCGACTTGATGACACGCTGGGCTCCTGGCCAGACGTCTGGACCATTCTTGACACATTGGCGCAGTTTTTCGATGTTGTGCCGCTGCACTCTTTCCGGGTAAGTCAGATTCTTTGCTACCAACTCGGGCACAGCAACCTGATCAATGCCGAGGTTAGGGTCTGGGGAAATAACTGTTCTCCCAGAAAAGTCTACACGTTTTCCAGAGAGATTGCCACGGAAACGGCCCTGCTTGCCTTTCAGACGTTGACAGAACCCTCTTGTGGTTTTGCCAAAACCGGGTTGCTGAAGGCCGGGGACGTCACTGTTGACGTACATGGCAATCTGAGTCTGTAGATATTCCCATTGCTCCATTATGGTTTGAACAGGAGAACCTTTTTGTAAAGCGGATCGGATCATTCCACTGACCCAAACAATATCAGCCAGTTTGGTGGTGATGTCGTCCTCATTGCTGGCATTATCTTGGGCGACAGATGGCCTAATGCAAACAGGAGGGGCAGGCAAAAACTGCCAAATAAACATCTCGGGTCGTCCTTCGGCAGGATCGAGTCCCAAGAGCTCACAATCCGTAGGACTAATCATTTTGAAGAGATTGAGTACTCTGAGCGGATTCAGATCCTCCATAGCTTTGCGAAGATGTTTATCAAGCTCAGGGTTTTCACGTTTCGCTTCATTGAAAGAGTTGTCAAACTTGATCTTACTCTCTGGGGGGGTCTTCTTGGCAGATGTTGACTTGTTGTAGGCAACAAACTTGTCATGAGCCAGCTTTAGAACGCCGATCTTCCTGATTTGGCCATTCAGGGAACCACAATAAGGACAAGTCTTGACCTTTCGGCATTGTTCGTTAATTCTTTTGCATATTTGGGTCCGTCGCAAGTTGTCTAGGAATGGTCGTCTTAGTTCCTTTAGGAACTGCTGTCGTTCGGGTTCCTCAAGCAAAACTCGGCCACAGTCCTAGAGCAACGTTAGAAACCTGGAGAGCTAAGACTAATGTTCCCATTGTGACTATACCTTGCAGATTTCTTGCAGGATCGACATAATAAAACGAAGATACCCAACATGGAACGCAGGCAAAGGAAGACGAACATGACCAAAGTGCCCGTTACAGTCTTTGAGAGACTCTTGACAAGTCGAGCATCTCCCTTGCTTGCTGGAAGTGCCCTAAAACGAGGTGAGCCTTCTGCCGAGATATTTTCGGCTAAGACGAATTACTCACCAGTCGAGAATCTAGAGGACCGTGGCGGTACGGGGCGCGGTTGTTCTCGATATCATAGAGTAAGCGATCGGAAACCTCAAGAACAGCTTGGTTGGCAATGTCTTGATTGGACCTAAGTGAAAGCAGTCAGATTTGCGCAAAGAAATCAGAAAGCGATTGAAGACTGACTGTATACCAAACTTAATGCCCTTGAACCGCTTGGGCAGCTTGTCCACAAGCTGCTGCTTGACAGGACTATCCACAGAACCGGAGATGGCCATCGTGGAGGTGCAAAATTTGTATACCTACCTAAGTGGAAGTGATCTTTGCGAAAGAGATACAGGCTCAAGCGCTGGTGAATGTAGGTGGGAATTGCGAAGGCGCAAGCTCGTGGATGGTGCTAATGGCCTTGACCGGGTCCTGGGTCGAGTTTAGATCTGCGGGCGGCGACGTTCGTGAAATATCGATCACAACAAGCCTGGATCAGAAGCTTCTTGCAGTTGTGAGGTTTCGCATGCGACGTACATGACCAGAGGTTCGAGGTCGCGACGCAGAGAGCGGATATTAAAGTGAAAGTTGAAGGACGTGGGTTCGGTCGCAAAATTTCCATCGCCCGCGAAGAGGGACTCAGCGCTCCTAGTCTTCTTAGTCTGTCGTGCCCCACCACGCTGCCGACACGCGGGGCCAGCCATCCAAACTACCTACCTAGGTAAGCAAGCAAGCGCAGTGAATCATAACAGTTTCTAGAGGATAGGATGAATCATTCCGTACCTAGAATGGATCCATACCCACGTTCCGTCGATTCATTGTTTATCAGATTTACTATACTACAGATGTGGGTAGTCACAAACCTCCGCCCCCTACCAACCACCATTCATTAAGCAGGTTGCGAATGAAGGCTATAAGCACACGAGCTACAGGTTTCAACTAGACATGGAAGCTACAAGCCATTAATCGTCCGATATGAGGCTCTGTGCGGTATTTGAGAATATAAGTCAAATATCTATTGATTCATTTACCAAGGTACGCATCACCAAGAGGTATCCATTGGAGGTTTACTATAAGTTTGTCTGCCTTAGTAGGTAGGTACATGGGAATAATACAACACAAGTGGATCTCGCAAATATGATCCAGTCGTCACGCCGTATGTTCGCTCCATCCAGCGTTCGTGTGTAGCTTTCTGATTCGCTTTTCTAGTTCCATCATATTCATGCTGACTCTTTCATTGATGCGACCTCAGGGTTACTTTGAACGTTCGACCGACTCGATAATAGCTGCGACAACACAAAATGATTCACGTCTTCGTCAGCCCAGTATGCCATGTGCGATGCAATCGTGTTGATCGGATTGAAGTCGAGGACACTTCTATGTTTGCTGTTAATGCCCAATCTCCTCATCAATACTCATCGTTCTTCTGGGCTTACTCACTCTTGGATACTGTAATCAACTCTGCCGTTACGGTTGAGTGCTCTGACTTTGGCCTCTTCGTTGCGCATCTTGCGCGCCCTCTTGTCTTCATCTACTGTTGTCGTCACATTTTCCCCATCCTTTACTGGCTGGGTACGACCTTTCTGAAAATTGGAATACAAAGTCTCAATTTCTTCATCAATTAGTGTTGGGTTGCGATCTCCGATTTCAGAGTCGAGCCCAGCGTTACCAGTTGCAGAGTCCGCAAGCTTTTTCATTCGTGCATCTGTAGCCTCTAGTTTTTCGGCTGCGCTGGAGACGTCCCGGTTAGTAGTCGACGCCTTGGGTCCTGTGGTATCAGTGCCAGTAGCCTCTCCTTGACTTGCGTTAGCCGTGAGCCGCGCCACCTCTTCGTTGCTCAAACCGAGTGAACGATTGAGTAGGTTACTGGCAATACCAGCACTCAGACTTGACCACAGTCCACTGACACTCTGGCCGACTTTGGCTCCGATTCCTGTCAATCCCTGTGGCGCAACATTACCAAAGATCCCTCTCTTCGTGTAGGGTAGCAACTGGGGTTTTAGTGCCGACATAGACGGTGAGATCAATGGTTCCAGTCGATAGCTAATCGGGTCTGATGGATGGAAAATGTTGAAAAGCTGTTGAACCTTTGGCGATGCGACAGACACAGGAAGACCAGTCACCGAGGAGATCTGCTCTGTCCCTGAAGTAAGCGGCGTAGTGCGCAGAAATTCATCCGCAGTATCAGTCCCTGTAGCGTTCTTGACATTCCCTGCTGGAACACGTCGTCTTGCTGCTATCGTCCTAGAAGCATATCAGCATTGAAAGGTTTTTTGTGCGGAATGCAGTGGGACGCACTGCCCCTTGAGCATCTGAAAGAGACCTATCGGAGAGCCTATACAAAAGAAGTCCTCGACTTTAAATTCTAAGTTGAGCTCGGTGTCTTTGCTGGGCGTCTGTGAAATATCCTGAGCTGGCCATAGCTTCAGAAGGGACCTTGGCTCCAGGGCTTGGTCCCGTTTCTGTTGGCAAAGGAGATCGAAAAGAATAGCGGAACCTAGAGAGTGGCCCATTAGGTGGACTTTCCCCCTAAACTCCGGGTTCCGTTCTTTGAACAGTCTAAAGATTCTATTGCATTCGTTTAGAACGATCTTTGAGATCTGAGCTTTGTATGAGCTTTGATACAGCAAGACATCTAAGGCAAGATCAGAGATCAGAGAGCGGGCGAAAGCCACCCCTTCAACAGTAATATCCTCAAGAGATGGGTCTGCCGAGTGTTTGAGTCAGCGGCTTCTGGATCAACAAGGAGAGAACTATATACTTACACTCGTCGTCATCACCATCGACGTCCCCAAGATCTCGTTCGCCTTTTTTCTCTCGCTTTTTAGGGAAATCAAGTAAGTGTCTCCAGCAGACTGGAAGCACCTGTACTCTGCAATTACCTGGTCCTGCTCCTATCTCCGAGTTCAGCGCCTTCAAGTCTGCTGAATTGGCATAAACGGACTTGATCGTCTTGCGGAGGACGTTAACATCATGGACAAAATTGACACTCTCCATTCTAGGACGGTCAGTAATGAAAATATCAAAACGCGATTTGCCTGGACCCTACCTCAAGCTGAGGAGCTGGCCTATACCATGCGTGACAAGCACTAGATGCTCTATCTCACGCCCTTGGGTCTCGCCAGCCTGCGCATTGTAGTCGTCTTGTATCTCTTGCTCCTCCCGTCGGCGTATTTCTTCTTCCTTTTCAGCTTTAGTCTTACCTTCACCTTCAAGAAGAGAAGATAACTGTCGCTGGAGAGTTGATTGCCGGGGGTCTCGGCCGGGACTGCTGTCCGAGCCTTCTTGAATAGGCTCTTCATGCGAGGCTCGTGTCGAAGGCGGGGCGGATCTTCGCTTCAATAACTTTTGTTGTTTTTCATCCAGCGACAACCCGCTTTCACTGATATCAGCCTTGTTTTCGTTGTTTTTGTCCTTCTCAACCTCTTTCTCCTTGGTTTTGGAAGGCTCCAAGTAACCGCGAACCAATTTTACTCCACTCATATAACTCCCCCCAGAAAACCTTTGGTACATAGAGGAAGCCACCCACGAAAGCATGCCATCTGTGTTCAAGTAAGCAGTATTCGTATCGTGGTAAGTGGCCATGCTGTTCATGTATGTCCCAAACAAACGATACGACTGAGGCTGATTCTGGCCACGAGAAGATGGCTCCGTTGGCAGGGTGTCAGTAACTTGTGGCAAACCGTTGCTCTCTATTGGGTCTTTGGACATTGACCGTAGGTTTTCTTGTGATGCTTTTGGTGTCAAATTTCGTCTTGTACCCGAAGGACTACGGTCCCTTGCTGTATAATGATTTAGTTGAATAAGCAACTCAAATTCGGCTTGTCTTACTGGGATATAGCCATGGCTTCATCTTAAGATAGCCCTGGAGAATAGATCTGGTTAGAGGAGAGTTTCAACAGTTGTTCCCTAGTACTGACTTCCTCGAGCTGGGCAGCGAGATTTTCCTCGCAGGGGCGCAGGTTTGAGCCTTCGTGATAGAACCATGTCCCACGCCGAACTGATATTGATTAGATATAGTAAAGCATAGATTGCGCCGCAACATACCATCATAAACGGGACCAAGCCAGTAGACAGGAGCCAATTCGCGGGATTCGATATCAACGTCAAAAAGAAAGTCCTCGTTTACCGGGACACGGGTACCAATCAGCGAGGAGTCTGGTCTTCCAGAAGCCTGGTCTGCAGTATGATCTGTGACATCGCTGCTTGCTTCTGCTTTTCGCTTTCTTGTGGCCGCACTTATGCTTCCAGGAGCTTGGCCTCGGCTACTCTCTGTTTTCTCGAGCAACTTCTGATACTCAGTTTCGAGAGCCTTTGAGTCCGAGATCGAAAACGCATTGTATTTCTTGGGAGAGGTAGAAACCTGCTCGGGTTGTGCTGAACGGCTTAATCTAGGTTTTCGCTTGGGAATATCCACGGCGTGAAACCACTGGACCTTTAGTGGAGGGCATCCTTGAGGGTATGTTCGGAGACTTTGGCCGTACAAGTGAGTTGTACTATGGTCGTCAGGATTCGCAGGAGCTGCACACAAAATGCCATCTGGTTCTGCTTTTGGTTTCTGAGTTGGTGTTGCACTGCGACTGGCGGCCCAAGGGTTGATAGAATCAACTGCAGAGCTTAAATATGACTTCTCTGCCTTCTTGTCGGTAGCCCCTGAGGCCATTGTTTTACCGAATGTTCGATAACATGTACTTCGGTTGTTTCCCCCAAAGATCAACGATCTAGATCGCTTCACTAAAGAGAAAACGAATGTGTGTGATCGGAAATATGATAACGCCAGTGCCACACAAATCTCACCGATACGTGAGAAAGAGTCGGGAATCACGGTAGTCGTTTGCGACAGCGTTATGTGGACTGGTCAATCAGAGATTTTATAAGCGCAGATGTGAGAGGAAAATCGCGATATCGCAGTTTATGAAGAATAAAAAAAATAAAAAAAGAGCAAAACTAAGCATCCATGAGCATCGTGAAGGCTGATAAAGATGTTGCATACGTTTCATGTGAAAGTCCAGATGACGTTCCAAGGATGCAACAGACCGCGTGCCTGGTATTTACTAGACTAGTGTAGGTTAGGTACCTACAGCAATTGTTAGCGTCGATTCCATACGTTGTAGGTGCCAGGGCTTAGAGCTAGCCACTTCAAGCACCTATAGATAGGTAGGTAGTAGTAGATGAAGCGAGGCAGGGCAGCCAGGCAGAAGATAAACATCATTTATATTTATTTTATAGACTTTCAACAGGTGCCTAAGCCTTCCATTCTTCTCGATTGTATCAACAATAGCTTTGACGCTCCTGCAGGTCAAAACTTTCAACTCGCCAACTCAATAGAAGCTGCACACAGCAACTGAACTCTAACCAAGATGAACATAAACGTGAAACATCATTTATATGGATACAGGTGAAGATTACCATCACGCCTCTGGAATAAATGCTCACTCTCTCAACGTCTCTTCTCAATCTATATAGATATGTTTGCAAGTGGCACCTTTGTATTTGGGTAGGTAGGTAAATTCAGATGGACCAGCAAGCATCTGCTCAGGAACTGGCCAGGATCCATATAAAAACCTCCGCCATCCCGCACCTGGCTAACCCCTTGATTTGTGTCCGAATAATCCGGTACTATGGTGGCCTTCGCCTTTCTCATCACCTAACCACATCCGCCATCTCCATACAAAGTTGGCTTGCCCTAGTAGGTTCACTTGAGGCCTCGGAAGACCTTTATCGATCCATGAGAAAAGTAACCACCGCCGCTGCAACCAAACTCCTATTCCCACTAGCTACTTTTATGTTTTATATCTTACACAAACGCCGTCCACACTTTATGCCCTGAAAAGCTTCTACCTTGTCTGAGCCAGAGGTCTTTGTCTTCAATCCTAGGAGCCAGGCAAGCACAAAGGGCTACTACCAGACTCACAGGGACAGTAGACCTGTCTGGAGTATGGAGCCCCATTGGCCCTGATGCTGTTGAGCGATGTCCGCAGCTGTCCTGCTATGGCTGTCTCGCAAACCTCGGATGTCTTTTTCGCTGTTCACTGATAACCTGCCGACGCCTAGAGCTTCAGCCACAGAGCGAGCATATTCAGGAAAAGAAGAGTTCGGGATGGTCGAGCATAGCCAAAGTAGAAGCCAGAGGGACTCCTCTTGGTTATTCTCAACGGCCAGATGAAGCCCGCTCCTCATGCCTCCGAGAGGGTCCTGGTACGCTACAAAGGACGCCATATCTTCGATATCATCGCTAGTATCCCGGAGCAGCTCAACTATGCCACCAACGTCGCCCTCTGCACACATAAGATGCAGCGCACGAGCCGGGCGTGCTTCGGGGTGACTCTCAAGATATGCCTCCTCTGTAATTGACGGCAGAATATCTAATTTTTCCTGGACGCCGCCCTCATTTGTGTATGTGGTGAGGATTGCCGCGCCTGATGGCGCAGAGAGAAATGGGTTCGTCACAGAAGGCCCCGCGTTGTTGACAGGGAGGTAGGTGCTGCAGCTGGGACACTTAAGAGACAGGGCTATCTCGGAAGATTCGTCCAGCAAGCATTGCCTAACAAGATTCAGTTTACAGTCCTAGAGGCCAAGCGATATCAGATGAACTTACCAATGGAAATGGCAGCCGCAGGGCAATTCAAGATCGTCAGGGACAGATGAGTTAGAAATAGTACTGGGACCAGCGGCACCAGAAGCCTCGATTTCATCGTCGTCTGTGTCCAGGCGCAACACTAGTGCCTCGTCGCAAACCTTGCAGAGTGACATATCGACACTAAGTGAGAAACTAATGTAAGGATACCTGGGTGTTTCTCAGGACTCTGGAAGATGCGCAATTCTAGATGGCTGAGGCAGGCAGACACAAGTATTCACGTATACATGAAACGAAATTCGGTATTGGCAAACAACTTTTGCTGTGCTTTTTTCTATTCTCCACCATTTAGCAAAATAGCCTCCTTACCTACGCAACCAAGTGGGGCGCAGTCTACCTACGTAGTACAGCAGAGAAGTTCCGACTTGCAAGTCTGGTGAGATGAGAGCTTCTGGTTCTAAATGGCTACTATATAAATAGGTAGAGCACATAGCAGGCCTATGTGATCTCTGATACGATAGGATAAGTGGTAGCGGGTTGAATGAATGACAACATGTCGAAGAACGAAAAACTAGCAATTAGATTGTAGTCACAAGGGAACGAAGAAATATTAGGTACCAGGAAGAGCTCGTGGCATGGAGGTCAAGCAGTCAGTTTGCGACATGCAATGTGTACAGGCGCGTGCGTTACTAGGTCAGTAGGTGTTAGAGATACTCCGGTACCTTCAGTACCGAGTAGGTACTAATGGATCTCTGTTCAATTGCAAAGCCCAGGCCTGGAAGCTGGAGACCTCCAGGGCTTGGCATGGGTGACAGAAAAAAAAGCTGCACTGCCCATCTTGAGCGAGCTGGCCCATGACATCACCGCTCAGGCAAGCTAGTGCAGAGACCTGAAGAAAACTCTTGGCACGAAAGCTCCCCGCAGTGACGTGGCAGGCAGGTATTGTGGCGCAAGCAGACATGTACACGCGCCACATAGAGATCCGCTTCCGGTACCTGAGTCTCTTTTAGAAGGTACTTGATCGACCGCATTATCTAGGTACTGCTCAATCTGGAAAGGCGTTACCAAGGCACTCACTCAATCCCCCCACTCATGCTACCAGACCAGTGCCGCCTGAAGACCGACCGGTTCGTCTCCTTTCAGGCGCCCAACTCTCGCATCATCATCTCCTTCAACTCGGAACAGAGATTCCTCCCTGCGGTCTCGATTTTCTACTCTTCTAATTAAGTTACGATCCGAAGAGGTCGCCACTACTTCTTTCTGCTCGGCAGTCTCTTTTTGTGAAAGCGCCCTATTCGAGCGCCCCTCATTCCCCCGCCATGAACGTTTTGAAGCTTCAGAGGTCGGTTGCGCCGGATCTCACGCATCCCGTTGTTCAACTAACAATGAGACAATAGGAAGTTCCCTCAGTTCCAGCAAAACGAGATCTTCAGCTTGTCCGATGCTTTCCAGCGACTTGATGTTGACGACAAGGGATACCTTGACGAAGCTACCGCCATCAAGGCTACGCAACAGAGCGAGAACCAGCCATACGATGTCGTGCGCCAGGCACTAAAGGAGGTCGAGCTTGATTCATCACGACGTGTTGAGTTGGAAGACTATGTTAGCGTACGTATCGACGACTACTCAACTGCTCGATTATTGGTATACGACACTAACTTTCACGTTCGTAGCTTGTCGCTAAGCTCCGCGATTCCTCACCTGCTCAAAAGCGCATGTCCACAGGGCCTACTTCAACCGCAGCAGGCGGTGGAGGCGTCGTTGCACAGCGCACTGGCGGCCATGCCTCGAAGGGCAGTCTGAGTGGCAAGATCCAGGTCCAAGGTTCTAATGCCAACATCACTCACACCATCAACGAGGATGAGCGCACCGAGTTCACCCGCCACATCAATGCTGTTCTGGCTGGTGATGCCGATATCGATAGTCGTCTGCCCTTCCCCACAGATACTTTCGAGATGTTCGACGAATGCAAGGACGGTTTAGTCCTAGCCAAGCTCATCAACGACAGCGTTCCTGATACCATCGACGAACGTGTTCTCAATATACCCGGTAGGAAAATCAAGAATTTGAATGCTTTCCACATGAGTGAGAACAACAACATCGTTATTGAATCCGCCAAAGGAATAGGCTGCTCTGTCGTCAACATTGGCGCTGGCGACATTATCGAGGTTAGAGAGCATCTCATCTTGGGCCTGATCTGGCAAATTATCCGACGAGGACTCCTGGGTAAGATCGACATTAAGCTTCACCCCGAGCTTTATCGATTGCTTGAAGAGGATGAGACCCTTGAGCAATTCCTCCGACTACCCCCAGAGCAAATTCTCCTGCGATGGTTCAACTACCATCTAAAAGCTGCCAACTGGTCTCGCACGTAAGTTCATGCATTTCGTTACTATTGTTACCATTCTGACTAGTCACAGTGTCAACAACTTCTCTTCCGATGTCAAGGATGGTGAGAACTATGCGGTTCTACTTGCACAGATCGGTCCCGAATATGGCGTTACCCGTGCACCTCTGCAGAAGCAAGACCTGCATGACCGGGCTGAGGCAGTTCTTCAGGAAGCTGACAAGCTTGGCTGTCGCAAGTTCTTGACACCGAAGTCCCTTGTTGCGGGAAACCCAAAGCTTAATTTGGCTTTCGTGGCCAACCTTTTCAACAACCATCCCGCTCTTGACCCTATCACCGAGGAGGAGAAACTCGAAGTCGAAGATTTCGATGCGGAGGGCGAGCGTGAAGCCCGAGTTTTCACTTTGTGGTTAAACAGCCTGGATGTTCAGCCTGCGGTTGTTTCCTTCTTCGACGATCTTCGGGATGGCAGCATCCTCCTCCAGGCTTATGAGAAGGTCATCCCTAACTCAGTCAATCCTCGCCATGTCAACAAACGTCCAGCTCATGGAGGGGAGATGTCTAGATTCAAGGCCGTTGAGAACACCAACTACGCCATTGAGCTAGGCAAACAGAATGGCTTCTCGCTTGTGGGTATTCAGGGCGCTGACATCACCGATGGCCAGAGGACCTTGACACTTGGTCTTGTGTGGCAGCTTATGCGCAAGAACATCACAGTTACCTTATCGTCACTGGCCCAGAAGCTGGGTAAGAGGGAAATTACCGACTCCGAGATGGTGCGATGGGCGAACGACATGTCGCAAAAGGGCGGCAGGAACTCTTCCATTCGATCTCTCAAGGACCCTTCAATTGGCTCGGGTGTTTTCCTTCTCGACGTCTTGAATGGAATGAAGAGCAGTTATGTCGACTACGACTTGGTGACGGCCGGCCAAACCGACGAGGATGCTTACTTGAATGCCAAGCTGAGCATCAGTATTGCCCGAAAGCTCGGTGCAACCATCTGGCTGGTTCCCGAAGATATTTGCCAGGTCCGCAGCCGCCTTATCACCACGTTCATTGGTAAGCACTTCTTGCATTTTCCATTTCATTAAGCATAACTTACTAAGTTAATTCGCAGGTTCTCTTATGGCTACTCACGAAAGAATGTAGATTTTGCTTGGGACTCGTCCGGCGATGGTGCATTCTGGGGATGCTACCATTCACATGCTGGAATACTACATACATTTATAAAAGCTATTATTCCATTATTTGCATCGTGACATTGAGGGCCAATCTCTTGCTCAAAATCATGGAAAAGCCCCGGCTATAATGCGGTCTCAAACAGAATACGGAATGCGAGAATCTGGACTTATATTGCTTCGAATTATCATGAGCCACCATTGGCCCAATGTCATTCGTCCAGCGTCCTGCAGAAGATGCCTCGACTTCGTTCGGTTTCATGCCCAGGTCCATGCTAAGACGCAGGTCCCTCCAATGGTGTCAACAGCTCAAGAACGATATCTCAAGGGCTCCGTCCACCGAGCGACGTATCAAAGGATCAAATACAGACTGCACAATAGGCTAGGCCCCGTAAATATGCCCAACCAGAAGATTAGGTTTCCCAGTGTTTTACGCCCCCGCAACCATCTCGTGCGACTCAGCCTAACCAGCTTCAAAGCGAACTGTCAGTAATCAAGCCAGGGTACTAACCAGATAGCAACTTACTGGTAGTTGACACATTTGGAGGAATAGAAGATAGCCTCTCAATTTCTTGAACAAGCACCACATAACCAACTCATGAACGCAAGCTGAGAGAAAAAATGTGATGAGGGTAGCTGTATGTTTGTTGACTTTTAAGGACGAGATGGAACTATGGTAGACATGTCGCAAAAGGAAGACGTGTACTGGTCGGTTCCAGTCACGAGCAAATTGATCCCAGGAAACTAAGCAAAGTTATTCCAGTTCCTGTGACTTGCTATGTAAAATGCTTTCCAACTTACCACTGTTCCACCATGCATCGTAAAAGCTTCGGTCGGCAAAGTATGTCAACTCGGCCAGAATATTTAGGATGGTCTCCCATATGAGATACCAAACAAGCTGACAGTTTAGTATATTTTCTTGAGTTTGTCTATATTCGGACTTACCAGATATTCCATCATGAAGGGGAAGATCAGATCAAGAAGTAACCCTGGGAACGCCTGGAGTCTCCCGGTAAGCGCGATCCCCTTGTCCTTCATGTCAACTGTTCTCATGACTACAGGGTCTACAGAGTTTCATTAGAGGTCTCAGGATGTGGTCTTGTAGTTAAAAGGGGCTTACATATAGAATACTGTGAAACTTGAACCATGACGAATAAGATCCCAATCATTGCCACAGATTTCTCCAAGACGTATGACCAGTCGATGGAGTCCGACCACGGATATTCTATCTCATAGACCAATGTTGGTAGGGGGATCCATTTGTAATGGCCAGTGAAAGATAGGTTGTTCGGGTAAGCTTTATCGGCCGTGAGAGCGGTACCCTTCAGTTCGTCTGACATGGCATCAATCTCCCATTTCATGATACGCTCGAAGAGAGCGATCTGTCCGTCATCCAAGGGCTTGCGAGAGGCAATCGCTTTTGAAATCTTCTCAATGTCGCTTTCTTCCTGTTCCGGCTGCGCTGAGATGGACTTCCGACGCTCTTCTGCGGAAGGGGTAACGCTGAGGTGTTGGGTTGAGATCGCTGACGCAGGTGGCTCTGTCTGTGAAGGGGTCCTGGCTGGGTCAACAAGATCGAGTTGTTCCAGCTTCTTGGTGATTGCAACACGGTGCTTGTAGACTGATGAGAGGTGGCCATTGTAGAAGGCATATGAGTGTTGTTTCATCAACATAACGATGCCATGTAGCACGAAAAACACAGTATGAGTCCACGGCCATTCCCTCCAAAGAGTCAGGCCAACAACTCCTGCTAAAAAGGCTGTTTGCCAAATCTAAAGAAGGGTTGCTTAGCTCAAAGCCGAACGGTTTGAGGCAGTCTGATCACCTACATTCTGGAGCACCCATCCTGCTTTGTCCCAGTTGAGGTAGTTGGCAGCTACCAGCCGCTGAATGAGCCAGGTCACTGCTGTAAGAGCGCACATGATGCCGTCTGAGAGTAGGAGAACGATCACTTAAATCCTGTCAGTCTCAAAGATCTCGGCCACAGTATCAGGTAGGAAAGAAATCATACCATCCCGATGAAACATGGTCTTCATAATATCGCTAGTGCCCAAAGGGTTACCATAAACTTGCCAGTTCCGGACAGAAATCTTAAAGACAAAAAGAGTCACGGCGAGCCAGAACAGTGTATAGAAACCATAGAACGGGCTATTAGATGCTGATGGGTTGTGACGGTCAAAGGCAGAGAACTGGCGGGTAAAGACGAGATCGGCAAACTTCCGTCGTCGAGTCTTGGCACCAAAGGATTCTCGTGGCCATTGCGAGCTGGTCTTGAGCAATTGCTGCAGACTTTTGTCCTCATCTGAGACGATATGGATACCCGAGTCCCGACGCTTGAAGCGTGACTCTGAGTCTGCAGCGGGTGGAGACGCAGATGTTGTTTCTGACTGTGGACGGCCACTATGGGCATGCCGATAACGATGCCGGACAATAGATGGCTCTGTTAATGTTGGCCGGATACTTTCTTCGTAATCTTCTTCGCTAGGGGTTTCAGAGCCGGGCCTGTCGAGTGTCATGCCGACTGCCCGTAAAGCTTCGCCGAGCGATTTCGGCATTGGCCGCTGACTTTCCGCCGTCGTCTGTCCGGGGTTCCGGCCGGAATGTGGGGAGTCATCCGGGGCAACTGAGGGAACCATTGTTCCGGCAGCGAAAGTACAAGGATAAATAATTTGTGTTTATAAGCGCGGAGGGGGGCTTCCGTTTCGAGGAATCTAGTCGAGACGAAAGGATAAGCGTCTTCAATACTCAAAGATATGTATGTCGGCGTAAAAGATTGAAGTTCTCAAAATTTAACTACAGTAAGCGGCAAGGCCTTTTTAAGAACAATCAGTGAAGAGAGTTGACATGGATATGGAGCTGAAGTCCGAACGGATGTAACGGCTGGATGCCACTTGTGTTCTGCACTGTACCTGTTGGTGAGTCCGAAGTTGCCGTGCGGTAAGAGGCGATGAACGAAGCTTATGCTTATTTCATCCAAATAATTTATGGGTATTTGGACCAAACGTCATTCTGTGAAGAGCCTCGAACTGGCCTTGGGATATGCACACCACACGTATTACAAAAGTGAGCTTACATTAGTACCTAGACTACATGTATTTGGGTAGTCAATATTGAATGTACTAAAGTATTGCAGCACATAGGATCGGTAGACTCGGAGGGTACTGGTGACTATACCACCCACAGTCGATACAGTAAAGCTCTCATGTCCATCACATGCTATCGTTTGAGAAAAAATGCATTGCATATGCCTTCATTGCACCTTTGTCCGTTACCCCCACCTCAAGTCTAGTCAAAGCTGGCATGATATACTCTGACTCCTTAACTTAGTATGTACTCTCTAGCCTCATCAAAAAACTGTCGTATACAATTTGGACGGGAGGGAAGTTATGACCTCATATGCTCTGTTGCACTAGCTACTAGGTAAGTACTGTATGTACCTTAGTAGGCATATGGACGGCACTGTACTGTAGGTAATTACATGGGTCTCCATGTAACGGGTTGCGCACTCGCCGGTCGGCCTTGTTCAGCTCCGTATGCCGACTCTCAAGTCCGAACGGGCACAAGAAGAGTCCGGTTGCTACAAACTCCTAATCGCATCGGCTTGACTTGCTTTAGGTACTGACTGAGGTAGGTAGGTACGGCAGGTGGACCGTAGACCTGACAAAACAAGGCTGAGTGAGGTAGCTACGTCAGGTCAGGTACCGTACCTACCGCATGCAAGAAAAAAATAGAGAGCTCACCTTGTAACTGTAGCGAATTTTGATTGGTTGCGCACGCACGATGTATTAGGTCAGCAACGCCGCTAAATTTTCCGTACCTACCGAACACTCGTGACCGTATCGTACAACCTCGAAAGCAATCAAGGTTACACCATCATCAACCATTTTCCATCGATTCTTCTCCTCCCAGCACACTCTCGAAACTGCTGCATCGGTTTCTATTGTTATAATTACTTCTAGAAGCACGTCTTTCGCAACACGATAATGTCTCGCGGCGGCACCACCCTTTACGTGACCGGCTTCAGCCACGGTACCCGCGCTCGCGACCTCGCCTACGAGTTCGAACGGTATGTCAACCTCGCCCACGCCCACGCTCACGCCCTCGCCCACGTCCACGTCCGCGTCCTATCGTTTTCGCGCGCGCCTTCGTATATGTCTGTGCCATAGCCTCAAGAGTCTTTCAACGCAATGCAATGTATTGCCCTGTAAAGGTCCTCTTTTGTCTGGCTATGATGCCTCGCCGTCCATCGTCGTCCTTACGTCCTCGTCCTCCCGTTTCCGTTCTCGCTCGCGCCTACGCCCCAGCACTCCCTCCTCCCCTATCTTCCCACTTTCTTTGATGGGACTGCTCGTTGATTGCGCAGTCGCTGTTCACTCGAGCGGGCGCGTGAATGCTATGCGCATTCAAATCCAAAAAGGGGGCT
Source organism: Fusarium chlamydosporum (assembly GCA_014898915.1). Taxonomy (NCBI): domain Eukaryota; kingdom Fungi; phylum Ascomycota; class Sordariomycetes; order Hypocreales; family Nectriaceae; genus Fusarium; species Fusarium chlamydosporum. Next base: position 20,170 of record JAAVUD010000121.1, read on the forward strand.
TCTGTCGGCGTTTTGCTGCATTACAATATGCTCCGTAGTATACTGACCATCCTTCAATAGCTATGGCCGACTGGTTCGCTGCGACATTCCTGCACCCAGGTCTACGTCCAGCCGTCTGTAAGTTTGGTCGGTTGTGGTTATCTGCGATTGAGTTAACATGGACTGCAGCTTCGCCTTTGTTGAGTATGAGGATCGACGTGATGCTGATGATGCTTATCACGAAATGCACAACAAGCGTATTGGTCGCGATGACATTCTTAAGATCGAGGTTTGTCCTTCATTTTGGTGAACAGTGCTGGGTGTCTGAAAACACTTATTAACTTATCTTATAGTGGGCTCGCACTCCTCCTTCTGCCTCCTGGCGCTTCGAGTCTGGCCGCGATCGCGACCGACGTGGTGGTGCTCGCTCTCCCAGACGTGGACGCTCGCCTTCTCCTCGTCGTAGTACTCGCGATTATTCTCCACGCAAGGACGAACGCAGGGATCGTGACCGAGACTACGACCGCGACAGCCGACGTGACAGGGATCGATCCCGTAGCCCTGACCATCGGTAAGTCTGTTTCTGGCATTTTGTGTTGCTTGTACTAACATTGTCACTATAGGGATCGTGAGCGTGACTCTAAGGATGATCGCGAGGATCGTGATCGCCGGGAGAACGGCACCAACGGTGATGACCGAAAGCGTATGTTTCATGGCCCTACTTTATTGATCAACGCTGACAAAACCTATAGCTCTCGACAGTCCTCCTCCTGCCCACGAGGACCTTGATGTTGCCGAGTAAGCGTCCCGTACACAGTGCTGGAAGCGCTCGTAATGTTGTCTGGGCTTGTCAAGCTCAAGCACAGGTTTCTGCTTTCTGGCTGAAGCTAGCTTCATTCCCTGGTACTTGACAGGTGCAATGTGTAATATTGTTTCAATGGCCCAACCAAATCGCAACGTAACGTATAGGAAACTACGGACGCCATGCTGGGTTGGGTGAGTAATCTCGTTTTTTCGAGACTGAAGGCTTTTGCCACGGCGCGATTTCTTTGGAGGTTTCTCATTTCGTAGTTCATTAGTTTAGACTGTTCTGTACCATGATTCGGCGCAACGGGTCAATGATCTGTTTTCCTCGCTTCTAAACTTGTCGTTGTCAGCTGAATATATGTATAGCCACGATGACGTTGTGTAACCCCAAGCTGTGACTTGTTCCATTCATGCGGTTGCGCTACTCTTTTGACCAGTTAAATTGTGGTTCCTAAGCCTGGCCAAAAGGAGTCTAATGATCGCCGTTTATGCAGTAGTAGGTAGCCGAATCGCATTTTCCCATAACGAGACAAAGCGACGGTTCTCAAATCCCAGCTCAAGGGGGCCAGGAAACATGATCTAGAGAATCTTAGGTGTAACAAGTGAATATTCCAACGACCATTACAATACAGTCTGGTGAGGCTGGGTGATTTCGTATTGGGGGCTCTACTTGTCCACCTCTATAATCTCACAAGGAGATGTTAGGCTGATTGAAAACATATTTGCTACTTGGCATGTGATGTATAGTATTATCGCACTATGTATTAGAAACACAACACAGAGTCATTATCAAGCCATTAGTCCCTTTCATAAGGTAAAGTCCTGGACCCGTGGTTGAAACATTTGCCTAGTGTCATATGCCTTGCCCATAGTCTACCCTGTAGTTGTTCCTGGCATGGCTGTCAAGTGCTGAGAGTTTGTTCGCTAGACCCCACTATTATAAACCTTCCAGATCCTGCTATTGCTTCTCCCGAACGGCAACCGGGGGCACCACGCGCGCGCCCCGAAGTCATCCGCATCGCCGGTTCACGCGCCCCCATCCGCTCCTTAACGGCACCGATCCCGTCTTCCGTGCATCGAATAGACTCTCCTCACCGTTACTCAACTTGATTCAATATAAAAAATTGCGATACCTGTCGAGCTACCGACCGTCGTCCGATTTGCCAGTCACCCACCCGCACGCTTTGTCGTGTGCTGGTCTCGGCGCATACGTCTCTTCCCTCTTCTCTGATGGTTACCGACAACCTGCCCTTTATTCGACGTTCCAGGATGCCATCGTTATTCTTCAATCGACAGTAACAATTGGAGATATAATTTCCTCAGGGATTCTACCAGTCCCATCTCTGTACTCTCGAGTCCCAAGAGTGTTCACCGGGGTTGCAAACGACATCTAGAGCATAACAGCCAGTATCACAACACTACGCCCTGGACAAAGCTAAAGCCTTGCCTGGAAACCGGTTGCGATATTTTTCACCCAGCACCATAAGCCAACACATAAACGATGTCTACCGTACGTGAAACATGCGCCAATGGTTCTCTTGAGACGATTCTGCATGGTTGCTGTCCCGTAAAGGCGTTGCTAATCAGGTAGTTTAGTCACAGCCTGACTTGGTCAATTCGGCAACGACCGTGGCCTCCAGCCGGTCCATACAGTTTCGAGAGTCCATTTCTCAGCCAGTAGTCGCCGCCTTTTGTGCCGGAGGTGTCGCCGGAGCCGTGTCCCGAACGGTCGTATCCCCTTTGGAAAGACTCAAGATTCTTATGCAGGTTCAAAGCGTTGGAAGAGATGCATACAAGCTATCGGTTGGAAAGGCCCTGATCAAGATGTGGAAGGAAGAAGGCTGGAGAGGTTTCATGCGCGGCAATGGCACCAATTGCATTCGCATTGTTCCCTACTCCGCTGTCCAATTCAGCAGTTACAACTTTTACAAGCGGGTGAGTGGTAGTCAAAGGGCGGGCTAGAGATCGTGAATAAGAAGCTAATGGGGCTGCAGAACATCTTCGAGAGTCATCCAGGCGCCGATCTGTCCCCAATTACTCGACTTATCTGCGGCGGCATCGCTGGCATAACATCCGTCTTTCTCACATACCCCCTCGATATTGTTCGCACACGACTGTCCATCCAATCTGCGAGTTTTGCTGAGTTGGGAGCCAGACCAGACAAATTGCCTGGCATGTGGACTACGTTGATTCAGATGTACAAAACCGAGGGTGGCATGTCGGCATTATACCGAGGCATCGTCCCTACTGTTGCTGGAGTAGCACCATACGTGAGTCCTGGCACCAATATTTACCCGGTGTAGTTCAAAGACTGATTAAAAACTCATCAGGTCGGCCTCAATTTCATGGTTTATGAATCTGTCCGGACATATCTCACGCCGGAAGGAGAGCAAAACCCCAGCGCCACTCGTAAGCTGCTTGCCGGTGCCATCTCTGGAGCTGTAGCACAAACTTGCACATACCCCTTGTAAGTGGTCCAGTTATCTCCGTATAAGATAATCATCACTCACACAGTATTTAGTGACGTTTTGCGGCGACGGTTCCAGATCAACACTATGTCAGGCATGGGCTACCAGTACAAGGGTATCACAGACGCAATCCGGGTTATTGTTATGCAAGAGGGAATCAAGGGTCTCTACAAAGGCATCGTGCCCAACCTTCTGAAGGTCGCCCCCAGTATGGCATCGAGCTGGCTGAGCTTCGAGATGACCCGTGATTTTCTGGTTGATCTCAGGCCCGACCCTGAGCCCCGGCCATTGTGATTTTATATAAATTTGTGAAAGATAGTCTGTACGACATAGGGTTTCCTGAGGCATAGTTTATTTTGTAGCAGGGGAGGGAATAAAGGGCGGACACATGGCGCGATCATGGGCGAAGTGACGCAGGCCGATTTGTACATTCATGGGGCAATTAGAACAATGCCAAAAGGTACATGGCAGGGTATGCCGTATGTACTTGGTGGGAATACATAGAGGGCTTGGGTATCATAGGAAAGATCCGATACCTAGTAGGATACTAGGACAACGTTTGAACGAATAGACCAAAACTGTCTATGAAAGCTCAATCGTGGCAGCAAAGAAGCAACAATTTTACTATTGCACTGTGAACTTACAGCCTCGTACCCATTCCGAAGCATTGCGAAAAGGCGTTAAGGTTGTCAGCATGCATGCATTCAATTGCAGCACACCTCGGTGAGTTAAATATCAGGTGAACGACCCAAGGTGAGACAAATAGGCTAGCGCATTTCAGCTTGGAGTCACGCGACTGACAAAGCGGCAAAAAGAAAACCCTAACTGCCGGTGGATACCGCCCTCTACTCTGCCGTACCGAGCTGCGAAAGGCCCACCGGTGCAAAGCCCTGAATTTTTCGAAAGGTGAAAGAAAGTGTTGTTCGACGCATCCACCTCCATACCCAGCATCGCCAAATTTCACAGCGACAACCGCCGCCATGGGTACGTGAAGATATTGAAGTTCAGCCTCTGTATGCGAGTAGAGAATGAGTGTGCCTCGGTGCCTCTTTCTCTGCGACCAGGGCACCATCTTGTTCGCGAAAGCGCAAGACAGAGTTGCCAATTTTTGAGCATGCTTGAACAAAAAGGCTGACGATGGCTTCACCTCACAGGTATCGATCTCGACCGCCACCACGTCAAGGGCACTCACCGCACTGCCCCCAAGAGCGACAATGTCTACCTCAAGCTCTTGGTGAAGCTTTACCGCTTCCTGGCTCGTACGTCCAACCCTCCGCCCGATCCTGCAGAATCGAACGAGCACAGTCAACTAACCCGAATTTCGTAGGCCGAACCGATGCCTCTTTCAACAAGGTTGTTCTCCGACGTCTGTTTACGTCCAAGATCAACCGACCTCCCGTCTCCTTGTCCCGCATTGTCGCCAACATCAACAAGGAGGGAGAGAAGCGAACCGTCGTTGTTGTCGGTACCATCACCGATGACAACCGTCTGCTCGAGTGCCCCAAGGTGACTGTCGCTGCTCTGCGATTCACCGCTACCGCCCGTGCCCGCATCCTCGCTGCCGGTGGTGAGGCCATCACCCTGGACCAGCTTGCTCTCCGTGCCCCCACCGGAAGCAACACCCTGATCCTCCGTGGTCCCAAGAACGCCCGTGAGGCTGTCAAGCACTTCGGCTTCGGTCCTCACAGCCACAAGGTACGACCAACTACTGGTTACTCATTTGTGATAGGGTCTAACCTCCATTATAGAAGCCCTACGTCGAGTCCAAGGGTCGCAAGTTCGAGCGTGCCCGTGGCCGAAGACGATCTCGCGGTTTCAAGGTCTAAGCGGTTTGTTGGTGAAAATTATTGGCCTTGGGTGGAGTTTGGGCCAGTTTATGGGGCAAATGATGCCGAACTTCGGCTTGCAAATGGGTCTTGCATGGAATTGGCGTGCCTAGGTATCACAAAATTCTACAATGAACTTCTCTCGCATTGCTGCCGTCATAATGGTACTGTTTTCCAAGTGACTAAAACGGCTGTCCCAAAACATCATGTATCTTGTAAAGATAGATGTAAACCAGCATTATCGTATGTCTATCAGCGCAACTGCTATGTGCTCGCTTCAATATAGTCTCCGTCAATGAGTTGGTGGCTCAATCGTGATATTGCCCTTCCTTCGCAACCCAATAAAGTATGCCTCTCGGCTCTCCTGCAGAAGGGGTTAGTAAATTTGCGTTTCTCAATGCGATTTTCCCCAAGTGAATAGACAGACCTTTCTTGAGGAATCGGGCTTTTCTCTAAACACTTTGCTGAATAGCGTCTTCAATTTCTTCTCGAAATCCTTGTCCTCGGACCCTTGATAAAACTTGCAGACAAAGTGTCCACCGGATCTTAGGGTATCACTGGCAAACTGCAGGGCAGCAGCACAAAGATCCTACGTTCATAAGTTTAGATGCCTACTAGAATTGTAGACCAAGGCCTTCTCACCATACTTCCGGCGTGGTCACGGAAGGCGTTTCCGCTCGTGTTCATCAACCTATGATATGGATTACTCAACGTGTTCACGTTAAAGCCGGTGGTTTGCTCCCAGGGTGCTGACATGTCACTTAGAACAACCTGGCAGAAAATTAGCATGTGAATGATGCAGGCGAACGTCTCGACAAACATCTACGATACGCTTCTTTGCCACCTCTGATTCAGCGAGCGGTGCCTCGTCTTGACCAGTATGGCGTTCCATATCGAGATAACTCGGCCGGTCAACGGCGGCAAACTCATCGGGATTGGAAGTGTCAATCTTGATCTCATCTTGCAAGGGAGATGGGCGTCGATGGCTTTCTAGAATGAAATTCTTGACCATCTCTTGTACGTCCGGTGAAAGAAAATCGCCCTGGAAAGTTGCTACACCTCGTGGCGGCTGGGCTGGGATGAGATCAATGCCGATGACCCGACCATTGGGTCTGGTTCTCTCTACGGCGACCTTGTGTTGTTAGTTGACTCATAGAGCAGGGACAGAGGAAGCTTACCTGTGACCAACTGCCAGGTGCGTATCCCTGACCGTGGAGTGAGTAAAATGGAAATCCAGTGCATAAAGTCGACTCACAAGATCAACCACTGTCTGCCCGGTTCCTTTGAAAAGCCTGTATTTAGAGTCCATCTACCACAAACATTAGTATGTCAATGAAACGGTGCAAAACCTTGACAGACCTCGAGAAGTTTGAAGGCTGCCCGACTCTTGAGTCCTTGGACTTTGGCACCACGAGCATAAGAGTCACGACCCTGACGCTGTTTCCAGCGAGATCCTGATGAGTTCCATCGAATTAGAGGCGCTACTGAATTCTTCACTGAGAAGACGGGACAAGGTTGACGGCCTGTAATGCATGTTGCTAACCGAGTGTTCATTGTGGAAGTTGGGATGATGAAGAAGAGCAGCCTATGTGGGAACGAAACTCTTCACAGTCCTGCCAAATCATCGAGAACCCCAAAGGGAGTTCAGCTGCACAAGAATATGATTCGACAAACAGCGCAGTAGTGCTCTTGCCTATAGGAGTACCAGGAAATTTTAAGTAAAGAGAGTAGGAATAACCTGGAATGATAATGGTGAGTTGAAGGTGGTCAAATTGTTGTTCTGTGGCGATCTTGCCAACTAACCTATACCTCCCACACTGTCTGCTGGTAGGGCTGCTGAACGAGACCTAAACACATTCGAGTCATTTGACATATTCTGAATATGAAATATATTTCTACGTCTGGTATGACACAATACCATCATAATCCCAGTTTGAAACATTTACGCCCATGCTCAACTCCTAACCTAATAGCATCGCTAAAATCGACTACAATGCAAACACCAACAGCCCAAGCTAGCCCTCTATGTGTACCCAACGGCATTTATAATACAAGTGCATAGTTCCCTTCAATGCAGAAAGCTAGCACCGACTCCTCGTCTGTCCTTCTTCAACGGCGAAAAGGTCGCTCCGCCAAACGCATTGCGAGGACCGCCTAATGGCGCCTTCAGTTTACGGCCAGCCCCCATTTGTATCTTCGATGGTTTTGGCACTGGCTCGTCTTCATCGTCGTCGAACAGAGTCTTGTTGCCACCGCCGAGCACTTTACGCTTCTTCTTTCGCGCATCTGCGTCATCGGTACTGTGCTTCAACAACGCTGGAGCAGGATTAGACTTCGACAGCCCGGACAGCTTCTTGGGCTTCTCAGAAGGCTCAGCCACTTTCTCACCAGCCTCCACCTCCTCGCTCACCACGTCAAGCTTGCTGCCAGCCTTTGTTGCTTTAGACTTCTTCTTAATCTGGGCAGGCATGTTCTTCTTCGTTGTGGGTGCCTCATCGAGAGCTTTCCTTGGTCTACCTCGGACTTTCTGAGCCTTCGGTTGTTCGATCTCTTCAGCGCTAACATGGCCATCAACCTGACCGTCCGACCCCGAAGCTTCGTTTAGTGGTTCAACGGAGGGTGAATTGGCGGCCTCCACAGCTTCCTCCTCGGGAAGCATCACAGGCTCCGGAGCATCGGCGGGTTTGCCAGTCGGTGAATGGAGCTCACCCGGCTCATCAGATAGGTTATCTGATACGTTTTTGGTACGGTTCAAGAACGGCGTAATCGAGAAAGTCGATTTCTCACCGACCAAAGCCCGTTCGGCGCCTCGCTTCTTAAAAGGGCGCCGAAGAGTGGCTTCGTCTGGCCCAGGGGTTCCGATGCTGATATCTTCCATGCTCATATCATGAGCTCGTCTCTTTCCAACATGCTGCTCCTTTATAGTGGCATCCTTTTTGTTCGACTTGCTGTTCGCTGTAATCTGGCGAGCTTCCTCTAGTTCAGCGCGGCAAGACGCCAATTCGGCTCGGGTGTCCTTCAAGTCCGCCTGAGTCTTCTTTAACTTGGTTCTGGTATCTTCGACGCGGCCCTCTAGCATCTCGTATTCTCCACGAGCTTCCCGTAACTCTCTACTATGTTCTTTTTTTAGCTTCTCTAATTCTCTCTTGGCTTCCTCAAACTTTTCTTTCCATTCGTCGTTGTCTTGGCTTTTCGATTGTATGCGTTGCTTTGATCTCTTCTCGTTCTCAAGTTCGACTTCAACTGAACTGAGTTGGCGTTCGAGGTCCTGCTTCTGGGCAACAATGGCGCGATGATTTTCGAGCTGTGACTGGAGATGCTCGAGCTCCGGTTGGATCTGATCAAGCTTACGGCTCAGAGCGAGCTTCTCCTGTAAGACTTTATTTGAGTCTTGTCTAGATTCGTTCAATGAATCGATCTCGGTCTTGTTTTGTGTTAATCATATGTCTGGCAAGCTATCAATATCACTTACCTTGAGGTCCTCCAATGCATTACTTTGTTTTCGAATTTGCGCATCCTGGGTCTTGAGCTTTGACTTGGTCGTTTTGAGTTCAGCTTGTGTGTCACTGCCTTGTTTCGACAGTTGTTTGACGAGAGCATCTCTCTGAACTAGTCTGTCCTTGAGTGAAGCATTTTCATCGCGCAACGTCAACAGTCGAAGTTTCAGTAAACGAGATTCCTCATCGCGGCCTGTCAGATCCATCTGATGGATATTGCCCTGGTGCTTTAGTTCAAGCTCGTTGATTCGAGCTACGCGCTGTGAGGTTACCGTCAGTATTGTGTTAATATCAACCATGTCATAACGCGCATAGTTACCTCGCTGGACCTGACCTTCATTATCGCTGTGATGTATTTGGTCAAATGGTAAGAACAAAGGGGCTAAATACAGCAGAGAAGTACAGATTTAGCATATGTAACCCCCCGTGCGAACCGTTGATAACGAAATGGAATGAATTAACGGACAAGAAGCCCAGCTAAAGTCTGTGTTTTGGTAACTAAGCTATTGCCGGGCAGGAGCTGTAAACAAGATGCTGCTTTAGGAATAGCGTATCGACTATCCCCGCTTTGTCCACGTGATAAGATGAGGGACCAGGCACAGTCCCTGGTGGGTACCTACCTATGTAGGGTAGGTCTCACTAATGACGCTGTAGCCCCCACATGTTTATGGTTTTGCGAGAGAGCTTAGGTAAGGCGCTTTGCTGGGAATCAGAGGCCACCTCAGCTTCAGTTCGAAAGCTCCAGCTCCCATGTGTTCAAGGTGTAGGTAACAAGGTGAAGTAGCTTCGACAGCCCTCCCGCACTTTCTTTTGCAAAAATCCTGGCCAATTGGCCTCTCGATCTTCTATTTATCGTCTTTGCATTGTTCTCCCATCGCCATGCGTCTCCTCCATTCGCTCATCTCCTTCGCCTTGCTTGCGACAGGTGTCGTGGCCGCTAAGAAGACCTCCGCCGAACGATTCAACGAGTTCCACGCCAAACAGATCTCGACACCTCTCAAGCTTAAGGACTCCACGTACAAGTCCTTGACATCTACACCTCGAGACTACAGTGTCGCCGTTCTTCTCACCGCTGCCGATGCACGATTCTCCTGTCAGCTATGCCGCGAGTTCCAGCCCGAATGGGACTTGCTAGGCAAGAGTTGGAACAAAGGCGACAAGGCTGCCGAATCGCGACTGATCTTTGCTACTTTGGATTTCGTTGACGGTAGAGATACCTTCATGTCGGTACGTTCTTATTGGAGATGGAGAAATATGTGGCAACTTTAGTCTCTAACTTACAGTGACAGCTTGGTCTTTCAACTGCTCCAGTCTTACTCCTGTTTCACCCTACTGTCGGTCCCCATGCATCAACTAAGAAGGAACCTGATCGCTATGACTTCAACACCGGGTAAGTGATATGTCCTTGTGAATATGTGGATAGCAATGGACTGACAAGCTTCAGACCTGCATCTGCCGAACGAGTTCAGTCGTGGCTCGCTCGTTCTCTTCCTGACCGACCTCATCCCGGCGTTAAGAGGCCTATCAACTATACAGCCTGGATAGTTTCCACCACGGCTGTGCTTGGAGTTGTTACTCTAGCTGTGACTGCTTGGCCCTACTTATCTCCTGTTCTCCAGAGCCGTAATCTCTGGGCTGCTCTCTCCCTTATGGTCATCCTATTGTTCATCAGTGGCCATATGTTCAACCACATCCGCAAGGTTCCCTATGTCACTGGTGACGGGCGTGGTGGAATCAACTATATCGTGCCAGGCTTTCAGCAGCAACTCGGTCTTGAGACTCAAATTGTGGCGGCACTTTGTATGTCTTATCCTTTTCTTCTTGACTTATGTATTTATGCTAACTGCCCCATCCAAGACGGCGCCCTGTCCTTTTGCGTCATTACTCTCGCCATCAAGGTCCCTCGAATTGCCGATGCCAAGACTCAACAAGTCGCTGTTATCGGTTTTGGTGGTCTACTGTTCCTCGTGTACAGCTTCTTGTTGAGCGTGTTCCGTGTCAAGAACGGTGGATATCCTTTCTCCCTGCCGCCTTTTATGTAAAAGGGCTCTAGAGTAGGGGTCGGCGCCGTTACGGAATAACGCGCGACTAATTCTAGGGTTGCATGCCAGCGCTCACTTTGTCGCCACTGTTAGGGTGACCACGTAGCAAAGGCGAACTGGGAAAACAAAAGCACGATGCGTCAGAAAGAGGGTTATTAGAAAATAAAACCAACAGGTATCAATTGCAGATCTGAGAACGGCGCAAGTGTCCGCGGCGCGTTCTTGCTTATACGATAACTTGTTTAATAGATTGTCGGTGTGATGTAAATAGTCAGGACAAGATGCAAGATTATACGTAATGATTGCAATCTACAGTGAAATACATATTAACGCGTAATTAATCGTTGCCATGTTGTATGCCGTGTTCAGATTCAGATATCTGATTATGAAATGGCAGCACTATTCGGTTCATCAATCTGTCGCTCAATTACTCGAGGCCGACCTTATATAGACACCAATGCGGTCGGGGCTCATGTTCATCACCGAACGCACATTCTAAGTTTGTCGGTTCAAACGTCTTGTGTTAGCATACGTTTAATCACACACAGAAATCAGCAGCGGAAGTCATTGTATGTTTTGAAAACTCGAGTTCTTTATTGGAGAACAAAAGGATGAATCCCGGTAATTTCAGGGGCTGCCTATAACCAGCAAATGCGTTATGCCCTCGTCAGATTTGTAGTCGCCCCCCTTCCTTTGCATCAATAAAGATCAAACGAGGAAGCCAACCAATTGACGCCCCACCAATGATCTACCTTCTTCCGCTCGCCTTCGTCACCACGCCTCTTTTTTTAGGGTAGAGCGATTTATGCCCTCGACATGACACCCCAGGCACGGATGATGTTGTCAGTGTAGCCAGCGAACAGAGTCTGGCCATCAGCAGACCAAGCCAAGCTGACACACTCAGGCTCTCGGCTCTTCTTGCCGACAGCGGGGAACTCGGGCTTGAGCTCGTCAACCTTGCTCTTCTTCTCGAGGTCGAAGATAATGATGCTGCTGGCAGTGGCAGCGCACAGCCAGTATCGGTTAGGGGAGAAGACAAGAGCGTGGATCTCGTCGTTGGCGTTGAGGGAGTAGAGGTGCTTGGACTCGTTAAGATCCCAGAGCATGGTGGTACCGTCCTTGCCACCGGAGGCACAGAGAGAACCGTCAGGGGAGATGGTGACGGTGTTGATGTAACCGGTGTGACCAATGTGGTCAGTCTGGAGCTTGCAGGTAGAGAGTTCCCAAACCTATAAAACTTGTCAGGATCCTGTCGAGCACACAAATCATGAAATCGGTAGAAATGGTTGTGGCAAGTTAAAATCAGGGCAATGGTGAATAGTGGTCTCATGGCCTGCGTGAACAGGCTCTGAAGTAGCAAATACTTGGGTTGCAAACATCATATGAAAATTGATAAGGAGGTTGTGGCTCGCTGTACTGACCTTGACAAGCTTGTCCCAACCAGCGGAAACGATGACGGGGTTCTGGGGGTTGGGGCTGAAGCGGACGCAAGAAGCCCACTCAGTGTGGCCCTTGTCGGTGATGGTGTACTTGCAGTCACCGAGGGTGTTCCAGAGCTTGATGGTTCGGTCGCGAGAACCGGAAACGATCTGGCGGTTGTCGGCGGAGAAGCTGACGGAGAGGACGTCGTTGGTGTGGCCGACGAATCGTCGAGTGGTGGTACCGGTGGCAAGCTCCCAAAGACGCAGGGTCTTGTCCCAAGAGGCAGACAGAGCGTAGGCACCGTCGGAGGAGATAACCTATTTCCAACAATCAGTCGAATTCTTCATTCCTTTTGCCCGCCGAAGCGCTGTCGTCCAAGGCGGGGCACTGGGTGAACGTACACAGTCCGAAACGATGTGGGAGTGGCCGTGGAGAGATCGCTTGGGGTAACCGTACTGGGTCTCATCGCGAGTGAGGTTCCAGATGATCAGGGTCTTGTCTCGGGAAGCAGACAGGAGCATGTTGGGGCTGAGGAACGGTTAGCTGGGAGAGTTCGAATAACGGCGTATTTGCAGTCTTTGACGTACTTCTCCATGGAGGTAGCCAGGCTGGTGACCCAGCCATTCTGTTAACAGTCAGCCTTCAGTCTTTCCTTCCTCAAATATCATCTCCTTCGACGATGCCGACTCATCAATCCGTTATGAAGCGGGTCATAACCGGCGACAGTCGCGACGCAGCAGTCGGCATCGATGGAAGTAAGGCTGATGGGGTTCGACGTACGTGGCCCTCGAGGGTTCCCTTCAAGATCAATTGTTCGGCCATGTTTGCGGTGACGAGGCGATGCAGAGGATCAAGGTGCGTGAAGGGGAAGAAAGAGAGAAATCAAAGGCTGCTCTGCAAAACCTAGGCCGAGTCGGATGGGAAGGCGGTTGCGAATCGTACCTGCCCTTTTTTTTGTGTGGGTTAAAAATTAAGGAAAGTTAGGGCCTTGAACTCCGCTTTGATTTTAGCGGGGTGTGCGAGCGGCAGGCGAGGTACGTATCAATCCTCTCTGGTACCTGCCCGCTCAGATGTGTGTTTTTGCTTTTCTTTCAGCCGCGTGGCGTTCAGTCGATTGTAGCAGCCAGATGTGGCTGGTGAATGTTTGGATAGACTGTGCTTCGGCTCCCTTTTCCTGATACCAATTGTGATGAGCTAGGCAGTCAACGTCACGTCTTTGTCCAGTAATTAGAACTAAGCTCAGCTATACTTCCAATGTACGTAGTTTGCTGCATGGAAATAGGTCATGCTTCAAGCACTAATTAATTGTTGATCATCGAAGCAACATGTTTTTCCATGATTCAAGGTATTCTAACAATTGGGAATAAAAGTCAGCGGCCTTCTTAAGAAATGACGACGGTAAACAAACGCACATCTAGAATTGTTTGTCCAATTCAATCATGTTGCACCCATCACTCAGATATGTCTGCGACTTCGGAACGGTATCCCTTGTCTTCGATTCGTTCTCGGCCGCATATTCTACATCAGTATTTGCTCTATCCCCATTTCCAGCCTTGGATTAAAAAATGATTGAAAGAAGCAAAGCAAACCCAGAAACACCTTACGCCATCCAACCAGCACCATCATGTGTATATGGGGTATCATGCTGATGGTTTTGTTCAAGTCTTCTCAAGTTGCCTTCTTGTTTGCCAAAACAGCTGAGCGTTTGCCAGCTCTTGGGACTTCCTTCCGCGAGAAGAGCGCTTCGCCATTTACAATCATGCTGTGATCCGCAATCTCCATTTGATCAGTGTTTTCCCCTCTGCCTTCAGTCGCCATGAATCGTTTCATTGTGGATTCCCAAAGCCGGAATCTCTCTTTCCCATGTGCATCACGCTCAACCAGGTTCTTCACTTCCTTCTGTTTTCGCATTTTGGATGCCCGCACAAGCCGTCTGAGAGCGTCCTCGCCCTGTTGAGCTGTCCTTGCTGTCTCTTCGCGTATCTTCTTCGAGTCCCGAATGCTGGTATCCTCTTGGGGCGTAAATTTGTATGTGTGTTTGCTAGGAAAATCAGGGAACGAAGACGGGACATAGTCTTTGTTGTCCTTGTCGGGCTGTCCACTGAGTTCTTCGCCCAAAAGTGGCAGCGTGGTATAGGCGTCGAGGTCTTCTGGCAACACGTCAACGTAGCCAGGAAATATTTGTTTTCTAGGGATAGGCGGCTTCAAGTGTGGTTTCAGTGATGAGACACTGACGTTGTGTCGCCGCAACGCATGTTCGAAGTCGGTGGGTATAGGGTGCTCGCGACGAGCAGCCAGAGCGAGAGTTTTGGCAGCTTCAATCATGCCCTCCAAGTCTGGTGAAGATCAGCAATGCGGTACTCGTTATACGGAACCAATACGTAACTCACATGTCTCTACCATCCCTGTGAAGCTCTCCATTGCCTCGGGACTCGCTCCTTGAAATCCGTCATGATTGAGAACCATCGCGATCGAACGTTGCAGGCCCGTTCTGGCTTGATAATGAGGATTCGGTACCAGGGATGCGATCGAAGTAACCTCATCGTCATCCAGTAGTATCACTTCATTTTCTGATCCCTCAAGACGAGGGCGCTTTGGATCGGTTTCCCGCTCGTCGGCAGATGATAAGCTTCGTTTGGGCGTCATGGCGACGACCTTCGCAGGCGTGGGCTTCGCGACGCGACGCAGGCCAAAGAGTTGAGGAAGATCTCGCTAGTCTCTCATTGATGATGGTTGTTTTGTGGTATCGGGTGATTCTGTCCTGTTCTTATTTTTCTTGGTAGTGCATATGAGACGTATAGAGAATAATCAACTTGGTGGTTAATTTGATGTGAATGGGGGTTGCGTGCACTTTTGCGATGGATGGAAGTTATCGGCAAAGAGCTATAGAAGGGATGCTAAGCTTCGTTAGTGGGTGCATGGAGAAACTCCGGCTCATTTATCAATTAAGCAGCTCCACTTAATATTGGATGGAATTGTTAACGCACATTTACAGATCTATAGGGATACCTAGACTACATCCAGCAAAGGTAGAGAGTATTTATAAAGTGAATCAGCACCTACCTGTTTATAGCAAGTAATAAGGAGCACCTTCCCTTGGCCACCCAGTTAGTCGGTGCAATTAAGGTTGTAATATGTAAAGGTAAACACAGTATCTTAATGCGATGTTCTTATTACAATAGAGACAAACCTCATATCTATACTAAATTGCATATGCTCCCTTCCTATAGATAAGGCATCAATATAAGTAAGTATAAGTAGATAGTACGTGACGTTATGTGTGCATGCATTGCGGCACATGTGACCGCTATTAAAATCGGCATTGCTGGCTTTACCTTTACTCCTGAAGTCTTCTGACTCGCAACACAACACAACATAACCCACCACACTGACGCTGATGCTGACTCACGTAAGCTGTTAAGATACCATACGTAGTAAATCATAATATGGTACAGAGGTGCTTTGTACTAATACATGCCGCTGCATGTGTAGGTTTGACGGCACCAGGGCGAAGCATTCAATCGCAGGCGCAGGTTGCTTTGACCGACACTTTGAAATAAGTTAGTAAAATTCGTCGTCAGCATTAAATGGTAACGCTCAGTAAATATCCGTATAGCTCAGTAGTTGCAGGGTTTCCAAATGACAAGCGAGTCGGTTTCAATATTTGCAATTAATATGCCTCGCATCTATGTTTAGTAGTCAATACATACAGTACAGTACGACTCTAGCGTGTCTATTGCTGCCTGACGATCAGACGATCCTGATTTTGTTGGCTCCCCTAAACACCTCATATATTCGGCACTGGAGCGGGCACTCGATTACTTTAAAGCAGAGGTACTCTACCTTGTATCCTGAACACCCTAGCATATGGCATTTCCTCGCATACACTGCATGCCATCCCTGCGACCAAGCAATAACCGAAACTTAGACATGAGTCAGTAACAATACGTATTATTTTGAACTCATTGTCGCAGGAGATTCCCATTTGGTATACTCCTACTCCTGCCTCATTGAACCATCTGTTCCGGAAACCCCGCCTACCCTGCACACTCGGAATCTAAGCCCAATGGCATCACAAAATGGATTGCTTAACAGGACCCTGATCGTCTGACCCCCTGCCCTAACTAAAACCCTCAATATCAAAGTTACATAGTCCCACCTGCACTGTAAGGGTGGTATCGAATGCTTTACTTCGCTTGGCTTTGCTTTACATCGATAGATCGAAAGGGACTTTCTCGGCAAGTTATCCCAAAACACCTTTTCACATACTTATCTGCCTATGTACATACTGCTTTATCATACTCTTGCCTTTGGTCATCCATAATGTTTCCTTTCGACCAAGCCTCTTTGCCGCAGATCACAACACGCAAAGCCCTCATTGGAGTGGACTTTCAAGATGACTTCATATCCAAGGACGGTGCCCTTCCTGTCCACGAACCAAAGGGCTTTGTCGAGCGAACGGTCAAGCTGTCAGAGGCGTTCCGAAGTGTAGGTGATGTTGTTTGGGTCCAGTCTCAATTCAGCGAAACTCGGCATACACCGGAAGAAGATATCGTTATCACCGACAAGGCACCCAAGTCAACACAAGCTTCTTCGCGAGGACGCCCAAGCCTTCCAGACAAGATAATCGAGGCTGGTGGTCCGCCAGACAAGGAGGCCTTCCTCAGCCATGAGGATGCTATATGCGTCAAAGCAGACACGCCTGGCTGCCGGATAGCTTCAGCCATTCAAGACTCAATGCAAAAGACAGACGCAAAGCTCCTCAAGTCTCACTACTCGGCCTTCCAAACAACGCATCTACTGCGTGTTTTACGGGCCAAGATGGTTATGGAGCTTTTCATCTGTGGATCATTGACCAATGTTGGCGTGTATGCGACAGCTCTGGACGCTGCCGGACATGGCATGGCTATCACCATTGTCGACGATTGTTGTGGTTATCGAACCGAGTCAAGGAAGAGTGCAGCAATAGCCTCTTTGATAGAACTTACTGGATGTGAAATCGCTTCATACGACGAGGTCATGGAGGTTATACAACCAAAACCAAAACCAAAACCGAAATCGAAGCCCCAGAAGTCGCGAGGTGCCAGACCGCCCACCTCGCCATCAGGCTTGAAACAGCCACAAACTATCGATCCAGATCTCACAGAAGCAAAGGATCGTGAGAAGAGCACCACCCCGGACTTTGTAGAAGACATGACAAGTCTTCGGTTGGCTTCAAACTCACCAAGCCCTGCGAACTCGTCGATTCTACCCCGGCCAAACAAGTCATCGACAAGTACAGCAGAATGCCACGACCTAAAAACCAAATTACCATCAGAGACGAAAGAGCACAATGGCGGAAACCAGGTTACGGCATGTGAAGAAACCGATGTTGTACAGGTCAAGGATTCATTTACTGAACACGAGATTGCGAATACAGCGGAAGTCAAGACAGACAATTCCCTCTCGCAGAAAAGTACCAAAAAAGCACCAGACACCAGTTCGCAGCCCCTAGAGAGCTCAGCCAAAAATGCAGATCCCATCGTTGGGCCATCAGTTTCATCAGACATAACACAGAGAGAGTCAAAAACTGTTCAAACAACTACCACCATAGTCGATATCCCCCAGAATAAAGAAGAGGCCAAGGAAGCAGAGACACCAACAGACCAAATACTAGAGTCTCGAAAGGACAAAAAGCCCATGGCAAACCATGACAATAAAATTCAACAAAAAGGCCTTTGCGAGGGGGATACTGATATCATTGGAGATGTTCTCCCTGATTCACTACTTGACGGGGTCTTCGATAAGTTACGTGTGGAGGTGCAATGGCAGCGTATGTCCCACCAAGGCGGGCAAGTCCCACGACTTGTTGCAGTACAGGGCGAGATTAATCCAGACGGTAGCATACCCGTTTATCGTCATCCATCCGACGAATCTCCACCACTGCTACCGTTTTCACCGACCGTCGAGGCCATTAGAATTGAGACGGAGAAACACTTGGGCCATCCCTTAAACCATGTGTTGATTCAGTATTACCGAGACGGAAGCGACTACATTTCAGAACACAGTGATAAAACTTTAGATATTGTCAAAGGATCTTATATCGCCAACGTAAGCCTGGGTGCCGAGAGAATCTTCACGTTCAGGACGAAGAGGAGGGAAAAAGACCTTTCTCAGGATGGAGCCCTTTCGCCAGCAGACTCGAAGAGAATGATTCAACGGGCTAAACTCCCGCACAACTCTCTTTGTAGACTAGGCCTGCGCAGCAACATGAAGTGGTTGCACGCTATTCGTCAAGACAAACGATCAAAGAAGGAAAAGTCCGAGGCCGAACTTGCGTTTGAGGGAGGTCGAATATCCCTGACGTTTCGACGTATTGGAACATTCCTGAACCGCGAGGAGACTCTTATCTGGGGTCAAGGAGCCAAAAGCAAGACCCGTGAAGACGCGCATCCTGTCATCAACGGCCAGTCTCCTGAAGCCATTGAGATGCTGAAGGCCTTTGGAACAGAAAACCATGCTACGGAGTTTGACTGGGATCTATATTACGGGAAAGGGTTCGATGTGCTGCATATGAGTAACGCACCTCGTTTCTTTGCCTGTCGCGATCCAATTGTCAACATGCGCATTGCTTTGATGTTGGCAGAGTTCGGCGTAAACCATGCGAAAGGAAGTATAACGACAGGATCCGAGTCGTTGAACTCTGATAACCTCGTCGTCAAGTTCGTAGACAAGGACAAATCTGTTGTTCAAGGTGACATGGCCGTCATGATGTATCTGGATGCTCGCTATGGCAGTGGTAAGCCTGGTGGCACTCCACAAACTCCGCAAGATCTTGCCGTCCGACTCACTCGTTTCCAGCGTGCCATTAACTTTTTGGATACCTGGAAAAACTTGCCAAAGGCAGACGACAATGGTAAGAGAGATTTGAAGTCTCTTAGGCAAGAGCTTGAAGCCTGGGACGGTTTCGCAGCAGAGGATGTCCCTTTCATCGCTGGTGCGGAGATGTCGCTGCCCGACTTCGCAATTTGGCCAGTCCTCCACAGCATGGCAGATGAAGCAGGGCTGGATACTTTCAATGGGTTGAAGAACCTCAAAGAATATTATGAAAAGATGGGGGAAAGACCAAGTATGAAGAAAGTGCTCGGTACGGAATAGCGATATCTTCTGGTTGGAGACTCTCACATTCCTTGGTGCCCGAGATACCATCTTATTATATATAGCAACGTAGCGATATTTTAGGGTTTATCGCCAATTAGATCAATGGGCCGTAGGATAGATTTTTCAGGCTGCGGATTTAATGTCAATTACCAGACGTTCTTTGGTTGAGAGCGCCTCCAAAGCCACAACTATCCTAAGTTTATGTTCAGTGTAATGAATGTAGTATGGCGAAGGGAGTATTGATTCTAGGAATAGAGGATCATGAATAATGAAGTGCGCTATCCGCTAGTCGAGCTGGATTTGCTTATTACGTGCAGAATCCAGCTAGTGCATGACCTGTGTTGTTCCCCCATCATGAATAAGGTGGTATGGTGTGGCGTATCAATCCAAAAGTCCTTGACTGGCTGGTCACCAATAGAATGTTATTGCGAAGTGTTCCATGGCACTGGGTATGTGCCTACCCAATCTTCAACCTCACTTCGCAGTTGAACAATTTCGGACTGCGTCTCGCCGTCGCCAAGATGCTCTAGGAAAACTTTTATCTTGCCAGGGGTCTTATCGCCCTTCTCCTCCGCCGCCTTCCGAGCAGCCTTGTCGATGCGCGAAGCGATGGTGACAGCGCGATCAACAACATCAGCGACGCGAACGAAGTCGTCCTCGTTGAAACCGCGAGTGGTCATGGCGGGTGTACCCATGCGAAGGCCGCCAGGAACCAAAGCAGAACGGTCCCCAGGGACTGTGTTTTTGTTGGCCGCAACACCAACTAGTTCCAGTACACGTTCTACTCGACCACCATCAATGCCGTGGGGCTTCAGGTCAGCCAGGACCAAGTGGTTGTCTGTCCCCCCACTAACAAGCTTGTAACCCAGACCGCCTTTGCCCTTGGGTTCACTCAATCTTTTTGCGAACGCTTTGGCATTCTTTAGCACTTGCGATTGATAGGCATGGAACTCAGGAGTCTGAGCTTGTTTGAGAGCCACGGCGAGGGCTGTTATAGTATGGTTGTGTGGCCCGCCTTGGTGGCCGGGGAAGACAGAATTGTTGATTGGACTCTCCAGGTCATATAGGATATCCTCCTTCGTTTTCGGATGTTGCTTTCGGATGCCTCTTCTGTAAAAGATCATTGCACCCCGCGGTCCTCTTAAGCTCTTATGGCTAGTAGTGGTTACAATATCTGCGTGAGCGAAAGGCCCTGGTATGACCTTGGCTGCAACCAGACCAGAGATATGGGCGATGTCGGCAAGGAGGTATGCGTTAACTTTATCACAGATCTCTCGCATACGTTGATAGTCAATGAGTCGACTATATGCACTTGCGCCAGCAACGATAATTTTGGGTCTGTATATGCTTGCCATCTCCTCCAGCTTGTCATAATCAATATACCCAGTCGTCTCACTTAGTCGGTATGGTAGAGTTTCGAAGTATTTTGAAATGGCAGAAATCTTCTTAGTCGGCGTTTGATAGCCATGTGATAGATGACCACCATGCGGCAGGTCTAGACCCATTAAACGATCGTGTGTATTGAGTAAAGCGGAATAAACGTATAGATTGGCGGGTGCACCCGATAGAGCTTAGGAAGAGGATCAGCACGCACCGCGTCAAGAATAGGTAAGGCAACATGGCATTCTTATTGACCAACCTTGAACATTTACCCCCCATTGCTTCGGGTCAAGGCCGAATGATTCCAGCGCACGTTGTTGACAAAGCTTTTCAGATTGATCGATGAATTCGTTGCCGCCATAGTATCGGGCGCCTGGATATCCTTCCGAGTATTTGTCTGTGACCCTTGTTAGCATTCCTAGTTGCAGTATAGCCTTGGCTATCCCCAAGCTCACTTTGCATTACACTGCCGAGAGCATCGAGCACAGCCTGGGAGGTAAAATTCTCGGAAGGGATCAGGTTTATAAAGTGTTTCTGGCGATTCTTCTCCTATGTAATCGATCAGTAAAGAAGTAAATCGACTAGAGCTACACATTAATGCAACCAACCTTCTCGATAATGTCAAAAACGGCGGGGTCGGCTTTGTTAAGGTGAGCTGAGAGAGCCTGTAGGAAATAAACCATAGTTTGTTAGATGCGAAGCTTGTTGCGCAGACCTGATTGGACTAAAACGCACCTGTTGCTGGTCCTCGAGAGTTAGAGAAGAGGCTCGACGGGTGCAGGTTGCGGATACGACGACTGGTTTCGCAATGCTGCGCAAGACACGCGAGGTGCTTCTCACGCCCGTAAGAGACATGGCGGCGCGAGGTTGATGGTGGAATTCGGGAGTCGGTCAATGATAGCGCGATTAAGAGAAGAAAGAAAGAAAGAAAGTAACCGCCCAGGTGCATTTGCGAAAGGCCAACACGACTTCACGATGTGGTTGTGATGGTCCAACAGCGCGCTCGCTCAGGACGTCATCGACTGATACGATGAATGGACTTATTTAGTGCCGAGGAGTAGGTAGGCGGAGATGGAGGTGGAGGAATACCGGGCAGGGCCGAGACTCGAATGATGAGCACCCACATGGATCTCATGTTAGATTGGTCTAAACAACGTACGGGCAGCCGCCCAGAATACATGTGCGGGCCCTTTTGGTTACCCATTAATACCTACCTACGTACCTACCACCCTACCTACTAAGGTACCTTATGTAGGTAGGTAGCCACAAGGATTCTTGGAGCGATGATCAAGCCGCCCGATAGGTATAAATATATCGAAGAGGCCCCCGGGTGTAGGATGAAGAAACAGCATTGTCGCAATCATTGCAGAAAGAGCTTATATTCCGATAGATACCGGGTTTTGGTTGATGTTGGAGTCTTGTGACCTTACTGAACCTTTTCTATTGTTCTCTCTGCTGTTGTATTATTGGGGTTTATTGGAAAACTTACTTATCTTCCTTATGAAGATGATGGTAGGCTACAGAAAAAACATCGAAGGGGCCACCTGGCTATTTATTTATTTCCTTCTCTGTTCCCTTCTTTATCAACTAATGTTGGGTGTGATATGACCGCTAAGACAGTATGGATATTGGTTCCTCGGCGTCGATGGGAGTATGATCAGACGTCCTACCATAAATTCACCACTAAAGAGGGGACAGACAATACGAAGGGATCTGATCCAAGCTTTTAGCTGATCATGACAGCATCTTCTACTATTCTCTTTTCAGTTTTATCCTAGTCAGGTAATTAGCATACTTTTGCATACTTGATTTATGTCTTAGTGTCAATCCTTGTTTACCAGTCACCAGAAACAAAGACCAGAGATCAGTTCCCTTCTCATTCGCGGTTGCTTTTCGCCTTGTAACTTGTTCACAGACGTGATCCCTGTCGTGAGAGTTTACCTCATGAACCAGGTGCAGGTCGATTGCGTGACGCAAGAAAGAGGTCGAGGAATTTCAAAGTTGTGGCTCCAAGGTGGGCCTCAATCACCTTCGCTAATCGAGGTAACGGAATATCACGTACGAAATGGCAGATCCCCAACTTCGAAGCACACATTATTTTCGACACTGATGGCACTGTTGTTGTGATGAGGCAAGATCACTAGTGCGCTGGAGCCACGATCGTAAATGGGAAAACATCCAAGCATCCGAGCATCATCGATTCCATTTTTCAATGCTACATGCCTGAACCCCGCCGGTACAAGTGTAGAAACCAGAAGGGCATAAAAAAAGACCCAACCCGTAGACTCCGTATGCAGCCTCCTCTTAAGACCGAAATGTTGTCGTTGTCCACTAGGCTTACATTTACTCCTCGGCAAGGAGAGCATTACGCTTTGCCGCCGCACGCTCCTGCTTGCGCTCACGAGCAGCCTTGTTCTTCGCACGCTTGGCATCCATCTCCTCCTGAAGGGCAGTCTCACGGGCCTTCTCAGCCTTGGCACGGTGAATCTATAGGGCTCCATGTCAGCAGGCATTCCTCGTCGTAATTCCTGTGTGGGAGTATCATGGTAGATAAGACATACGTGCTCAACGAGGGCGCGCTTGTGCTTGAAGGCGTTACCCTTGCTGCTGTGGTACAGCTCGTGGTAGAGGTGCTTGTCGATCTTTCCGCTGGCACGGTACTTGACCAAAAGACGGCGGAGGACTCGGAGGCGGCGCATCCACAAGACCTGGCTAGGCATACGGGCATCGGCGGTACCCTTACGCTTACCGTAGCCACGGTGTCGGCCCTCTCGTCGGGCGAGGTTCAGCTCGCGGGCGCGCGATCGCGAGTGCTGGGTGACGGGCTTTCGGATGATGAGGCCATCGGAGATGAGCTTTCGGATGGTCTGACGGGAGTTGGCGTTGGAGATCTCGCTCTGCTCGTTGGGGTCGAGCCAGATCTTGCGCTTGCCACAGCCGATGACCGATGAGGCCAGGCGCTTCTGAGTTCGCAGGTTGACCCTGTATTCGAGAAAGAAAATTATCAATTAGCCACCAGTCCCCTCTGATAATTTGGCAATAATGTTCGAGATTTTTCCAGCACCCGACGACTCCGTGACGACGCTATCAAAAGCATTTGTTTCCAGCTCGTGTACTGTCTCCAAAGCTCCTCCTGCATCGCCTTGTCGTCTGTCCTAATCGGTTCGATGAACTTACATCTTGATTGTCGTTAGTGGTGACGGCCGGTCCTCGATGGATGTTGGATGAAGACTGAGAGGGGTTTGCAAGGCCAAAATTTCTCTGTGTTGCACCTTCCCTCAACTTGGGTTTGTGGGTTCAAATGCGCTAGACTCCATCCGTCGCACTAAGCGAGGGCTCTGATAAGTCATGAGTCACCGCCGTTGCACGTGATCAGCGCCCATTCATAGGGTCCGGGTGAAAGTACTGTAGACTAGACTACCTATTATGTTTTTGTCCGTCTTTGATTACCTACAAGAGATAGGCTTCAAAGATCGGTATTCGGAGTGTCTTCTCCGGTGGTGTGTAGCGGCTTGTGGCTTAGCTTCTCATCTTTTCCTTCTCTCTGTACAGACCCAACTTCCTATAGCAAGAGGAGGCTCACTATCTAGTCTGCTGGTCTAGGTACAGTAGACTTAAAGTCCCGAATTCGTTGTTGCACGGCGAGTTGTGGCAAGTCATCTTTCACTGTCACTCAATTGATGTGGTTTCATTTTGCCAGAAGCCCAAAGAGCATATTGCCACTCTCGTTGAAGTCCTGTTTTAGAAACTGATTAGACTACTGCCTATTGCATTTGCTCATCACTCACTCACTGACGCTAGATAGATGTGATGTACACGATAAGTACAGAACTGCGATTCAATGCCACATTTCTCCGTATACAAGGATTAAATTAGTATCTAGCCTGTTACAAACGGTATCAAGTATTTCCATTTAATCTATAATTTACGAAAATGCTTCGCTACCCACATCGACCTTGCCTACACTCCATATCTCCTTTTCGTCCTCAGCTTCATCATTCGACAGGCCAAGTCCTCCTTGTCCACCTTCAGCTTCGCGCCTCTCACGAGCTTGGGAGCCCAGCCTCATCGCAACACGCTTGAAGTAGTCACCCATGCTTCGTTTCGTGTTAGGAGCAAGCTCAGCCCCAGGACCAGCCATGAACTTGTCGAAGATGCGGCTCTCCTCATCAGCCACATTGAACAGCTCTACGAATGCCGCTTCTGCAGCGAGCTTGACAGGAATAACGGGGTCTCGAACACTGGCAAATATAGGCTGTGCTAGTAGAGAAACATGGGGTCGAACCATCTCCATATCTTTGCGGCTGACAGTACGAATGACGACTAGAGCAAGCCGGCGCGAGTCGGTCGCATTGCCAGGCTGGACAACGGAAGCCAGGGCCTCAAAGATTCCCTTCGTTGTTTCAAAAGTTTTGGGAGAGTCCGAGAGCAAATACTTTCCAGTAGCAAGAATGCAGTTGTCTGCGACAAAGACCTATCAAAAGTGTTAGTCTACTGAAACGGCGCCCACCGAGATTCCAAATCGCAACTTACATTCTTACTAGTGACACCCTGGCACAGCAGGTCGGGCAAGTCGTCGGCCAATGAGCTATGAAGCAGAGCATCTGGCGACTCGGCCAGAACCGAGTTCAAAGCGAGCACAGAAGAATGGGTAAAATGTGTGGTGGCTACGCGATTCTTCAATAAGCTCAGAGCGGCCTCCTCAGGAACGTTCTTGATAAGTGCGCCGAGTAGCTTAGCGTTAGTGATGGTCATAGTCTCATCTCTCTCATCTGTGTCCATGTCGATAAGTGACAAAACAGAAGCTCGGGAGGCCTCGCCCATATTGGCGCCTGCTTTGCTGATAACCTCGTATAGGGCCTTGAGCATAGCGGTTTTGACTCCAGGGTCAGCTGTTTTGGATCCGGTGACAAGCTCGGCAATGAGGGGATCTATACGTGGCGTGTATTTGATCAAGGTACCTAGTGCCTTGGCAGCTCGTGTCCTCAGTGTCTCGCTGGATGGATCTGCAAGAGACTTGGCAAAAGTACGCTGAAGCTGGGGAAGGAAGGGCTTCAACGCGGTAGGCATTTTATCCAACAGGTTGTTGAGGGTCAGAAGAATTGCCGACTTGACTTCGGTGGCACGTTCTGATACCACTCGGATCAGGGGACCAGTAATCTGGGTCACGAATGGCTTGAGAGAGGCCTCACTTGTCCTGTCAACAATATCGGAGATACCCAGGGCAGCCTGGACACGCTGGTCAGCAGTACCATTCATGAGACCCTGCAAGAAGATAGGCAAGATAGCGTTTATGCCCTTGGGTAGCTCGAAACCGCGCAGGTTCGCTCCCGCAACACCAATACGCTGAAGGGTTTGTCGTGTTGAGATAACAAGCGACTCCATTTCCTCTTTTCGGAGTTTCTTGGTGAATGCACTGAGAGCTGCCCAGGCGGCCTTCACAACGTCGGCATCCCTATCGTCGAACGAGTTAAGAAGTGATCGGATAATATCCTGGTTGTATCGTGAATAATCCACGCTAGCAGCCGCAAAGAAGTTGCCCATGTGATGAGCAGTAGCAGCTCGCCGACGGTGGTCCTCATGTTTAAGAAGCTGTAACAGGACGTTCATGACAGTATTCAGACCATCATATTCGTCGATAGACTGAATAACGGTATCGAAAGAGGTTGCCAGCTCTTCACGAAGGCCATCCTCCTTGCAGTTGATCTCGTTATCCATAAGCGAGTTGATAATATTGGGCAGACGACGGTTCATGGCAGGACCAGCAACCTTAGATAGGGAAGCAAGAGCCTTGGCATCGAATGCTGAAATAGGCGGCGTTGTAAGCGTGGGGATAAGGTTTGGCAAGATGATATTTGATCTGGTCGTCTCTGTAAGCAGTGTAAGAAGAGCTTGCAGAGCGTTATCCGCTTCATCTTCAGAACGCAGGAGATTGAGAAGGAAGGGTAGAACCTGATCAACTGCTCGCTTGCCAAAGATTTGCTGGAGTGAGTCGAAGGCCTCCGCAGCGGCTTCCCGAACATCATCGTCGGAGTCGGTAAGTGCGGTACGAACAACCGAGATAAGGGTCTTCTCATGGTCTTCGAGAGCTTCTGGAGAGGCGGAAGAAATGAGTTCTCTCAACGCAAGGCAAATACCTTGCTTGGCATCGACATCGACGGACGTCTGAAGACCCTCTTCCAGAGTAGGAAGAAGACTTGACAGGACACCATCTCCAGCCTTTCGAATAAGCTCTCCAAGGGCGTTACTGGCGATGACTTTGTGCTCCATGTTGGAGCTTCCCAGTCGTCGGATGAGAAGTTGAGTAAGAGTCGGCACAAGCTCCTTGAGGGTCCTTGGGCTGTGAACGAGAACCTTCCAGACAGCAATGGCGGCCGATCGGACGGCGCCGGCTGTATCACATCGGCAGACGTATAAGGCTGATAGGATCTTGTTGCGCTTGTCCTCGCCGAGAGTTTCCTTGAGAGATGCGCCTGCTTCCTTGATGTTCTCATCCTCTTCGATATCTTCGGCATCGGTACCAGCCTTAATACCCGTGAGGTTGAACAAAAGATCTCCAACAAGTTCGACGGAGCTAAGCCTGATTCTGTAGCTATCGTCGGCGAGACCACGTTCGAGCTCTGGAAGCAGAAGATCGACAGCTCGAGCCGCAAAATTCTTAACTAACAAGCGACCCGCACGTAGTGCAGTTTCACGAATCGACTCGATATCGTCAGCCAGACCTGCAAGAATAGGTGGAACGATGCGGCCCAAGTAGTTGGAAAAGCTGTTTCCGAAGCATACGGGGAGGAAGATGAAAAGCGACATGAAACCCTCGCGAACGGCGGGTTTGGAGGACTCGACATTTTG
Organism: Fusarium chlamydosporum; assembly: GCA_014898915.1. NCBI lineage: Eukaryota > Fungi > Ascomycota > Sordariomycetes > Hypocreales > Nectriaceae > Fusarium > Fusarium chlamydosporum. The sequence continues at coordinate 47,580 of JAAVUD010000121.1, forward strand.
GAGGATGGTTGGGAGGGTCTCCTCCAGCCTTGTTGTTCCCAGTCCAGCAAGAACCTCGCTCAGAGCCTGTGCGGATCCCAGCCGGTCACCAGCACCGGTATCTGATTTAAGTGTCTGCATAAGACCAGGAATAAGGTCAGGCAGCGTGTCTTCTCCAAGCTTCTCTACCAAAGAACCTAAGGCTCGGGAAGCTGTAGCTCGAGTGGTTGGTACGGGATCAACAACAGCAACCTTTAGGCCAGCCACAAGCACGGGCAAGTGCATGACAACGTCCTTCTTCTCCGTCAAGTGAGCCAAGCTGCCAATGACTTGCGCGGCCTTGCGCTTGGTGTTGGAGCGATCGGCCAAGCCACGTTGCAGTATACGAGTGACCAGCGCTAAAGAGGGAGCGTCGAGATAATGGACGAACTGGACCTTGATGAGAGAGTCCAGAGCCTCATCTGTGTATTTTGTAGGGTCGCTGAGAGCCTTGAGAATGATATCAACCAGGGATTTGATTTCTGGGTTGTTGATGACTTCTCCGAATCTCTTCAAGCTTCGGTTCGCAGCAGCTCTGACCTCTTTGTGACTGTCGTTGAGTACGCCGGTAAGAGGAGGAATAATATCAGGTAGACTGCTGGCAAGTTGCTGAGGATCGAGATATGCCATCGCACCGAGAAGATCACAGGCACCCTTCTTACTCCTCCACTGTTGCTCCTCTAAACCGCCAAGAAGTGTTGGCATGATCTTCTTCACACCGTAGGAGCTCAATTTGGCAAAGCATGCCTTTGCTGCCGCCAAACAAGCATCCCGAACGTTGGCATTGGCATCGCCAAAGCCCGTCAGCAATTGAGGCACGATCTGAATTACATAAGGCTCAAAGACGCGTCCAAGCATAGTGGACAGAAGCTCATATGCGAGCAAAGCAGCCTCACGTTGGTTTGCTTCCTTCTTATTGTCCATGGCATCTGTCAGGGTTGAAAGTATTCTGTATTCCCGTAGTGATGCAATACCACGGCCCATGACAAGTCCGGCCAGACCATATGCAGAGCCTCGTTGTACAGCATACTTCTTCGAACTAAGAAGCTGGTCCATAATTTGACCAAAATACTTGGAAGACTGATCTGGGCAAGCCTGGATGAGGGGAGGCAAACATTCAGCAATAGCATACTGCACTGTTTCGGAAGGAGTACTTAAAGTCGCCACGAGACGATCAATGACAATAGGGATCTTGGGGTCACCAGGGCTCAAGTGACGAGCCAAAGCACCATACATGATGATAACGGCCTCGTTTACGCGATCAGCCGCGTCGCTGTTTGTGTCTGGATGCTCCAAAGTCTGCTCAAATTTTGACATGAGTTGGTCGAGAATCGTCTTGCCATGGACCTCGATCGCCTTGTTCGAGGCGTCCAGCATCTCACTCCGAACCGTGCCATTTTGGTCGCCAAGGGGGCCAGCGCCAATAAGGAAGTCAAACAGCGGATCTAGCTGATTGGCCTTGATAACTGAGGCGAGCTCTTTGAAGGCAGTCGCGATGCCTTGCCGGCCCTCCCAAGGATCAGACAAATCCATCTTTTTTGGCATTCCGAATTCATCTAGTTGTTGAACTCGGGGTTTCGCTAGCTCAATGTATGTAGACTTGAGTTGCTCAAGCACGGCTTCTAAAGTTTCATGGTGAAGACTGACTGCTTCGGCCAGGGCACGAGCAGCACCACGGCGCAATTGCCCGTCCTTACTCTCAAGGAAAGGCAGCATTCTTAACGGTACGTCCGGCGTGACTTCGAAGCCACTCTCCTCCCAGATTTCCCGACCGAGATCTTGGTTTTCTTCCTCATCGTCGTGTGCAGCAACCCAAATTTCATCCGAATAGCCCAATTCGCTCATATCGACTTCGGCACTTATCGACTGCAACACTGTCGATCTGACTCGTGTTTCGGGTACCAATGTACCCTTTGCCAAGACCGTCATCTCCTCACGATCCATGTTAGGAGCGATGCAGCGACACATGTCAGCGAAACAGTCCTTGAGGAGCTTATAATGTTGAGCATATGCCTGCATCGAACTGATGAGAACTGAAAGAAGTTCGGCTCGGGGCACGGCTTCATCAGCGCAGACGTCTGTGTGGTATGAAAGAAACTCGATAGCCAACACCAGCTGGGCATCGGCGTCATCCGCCGAACTCCCAACTCCGCCCTTACGGAGAAGGTCCAGCACGAGCGGCAGAGCATAAATGAGTGATACCGAGTCGAAAGGTCGCTGCTCGCTTGCAAATCTCAATCGATAAAGTACTCTCGTGATCAGGTCTTCGACAGCCTCTTCATGATAGTTTTCCGACAATGTAACGTTACGCAATCTCAGGGCTGCGATTCCAACGAAAGGTCTCATTGAACCCAGACGCTCTGTCACCTTGTCAGCACAAGTGATATATGCCAGGGGCGCCTCATCTCCTGTGATTAGCGTGGCGCCAGCGTCCATAACACCAACCAGAAGAGATACTGCAGTGCCAATCCATTGAGTAGCGTCGGTTGGTGGACCAGTGGCTAGGCTACGGATAATGCCAATACCTCGCAAAAGCCTTGCCACAGTCTCCGTTACCGATTGCCTGATTTGGCTCTCCTTTTTGAGTTGAGCGTTGACCTTTGCGTTCTCTTCAGGGGTAAGTTTCTTTTGCTGGCCCTTCTTCTTTTCAAGCTGATTCCTGAGTTCTTCCTCCCATCTGAGAATATCGTAGTCCTTCTTATTCTTGTCCAAAACTTGTTGAGACTTCTTTGCGAGGACATCAACGAACGCGGTGCCTTCAGCTGTCCTATATATAGCCGCTTCAACGGGACCAATATCTTGTAATTGTTCCACGTTGAGGTCTCGGCGCAGTGCGTCCAGCAGGCGGGGGACAACAGTCTCAGGAGCTACGAAAGCCAAATCGGCAGCCGCGTTGTATGCGGCTTTCTTGACAACCTCGTTCTAGCATTATTAGCAAAATGGTCCAGTGATCCAGTATAATGGGTGATGGCTTCGCAAACCTTCTGATCAAAAGATGTTCGGGCTTCTATTTCCGTCATGAGGTCGTCTTGGTATTTTGCTACAAGATTACCTGGATCCAATTCCATCCTGAGACACAAATCAATCCAGCTGGCTCTTGGTACCAGCTCTGGCCGTGCCAGAACAAGCAGGCTGTTTGCCTGAGCCTCGAGGTCTTCCTTGGCAATGGATTTGCCGGACTTTTCTATGTCGCTTGGGGTCAAACAAATCGATTTCACAACCTGAATCAAGTTCTGAGCATTCGATGGCTGTTCCTTATCGCTGGATACGGAACGCTCGAGATGATCCCACAGACCGTTGATGATGAACGCGGACACCAACTTCGGGTTATGGACATAGAGATCAGAGAGGAGCTTAGATGTCTCCTGCTGAATAGTAGCGGGCACTGTATGGGCAGTGACAAGATAGATGAATGCTTCAGACCAGGCAAGAGCTGCTTGTTTGTCCGCGTTCTGACCGAGACTCTGGAAAACGGAACCCAGTGCACGCGTAAGCCACCCAAGGTCTTCGTTGGCCGTCACCTTAGAGTAGATTCGATGGCTAAGTAGGAAAGAAGACTTGGGATCTAGAGACAACGATTGCTTTGTAACCGAAGCTTTTGCCAAGCAAGAGTCCGCTGCAGAACCAGGAAGCAGGCGATGTATGTGCGGGCTCACTGCTGTCAGAATATAGGCACCAACAACAAGGCCGCTCTGAGCAGCGGACGCTGCATTGGCTGTCACTTCCGTGAAGGTTGTGGCAATCTTCGGCACAACGGCCTCCACAAAAGCAACCATACCCGAGGACACTGACTGTGCTTCAGCAAGGGATTGTAAGATTTGACCTACCCGGAGTAGCCAGTACTTGCGAGAGGGTATCTTCTTTTCGACAAGCCCCTTCGTAACCGAATCCAGGACAGACTTGGGCACTTCGCCATCTTGGGCCAGGATAAAGGTTACGGCATTTGCCAATGCTAACGTCTCTGCAGCCAGAGCGCCCTCGTTGCCTTCCTTGGCAGCTATAGTGGCCGCTGCGCTAGCCACTTGTTCAGCACTTGACGTCGAGAGAGGGGTGGCTTCGAGCATCTGCGCATGCAATACGCGGTGATCAGGAGATGCGAGTTTTCCTGCTTTGAGGGGGCTGGCGATCTCAGTTATGACCTTTTCCAATGAAGTGGTATCGTTTGATCGGCGGACTAGAGCACGGAAAGCATCCAAAGCACCAGCACGAATTGCTGCATTGGTAGACTTGGCGTTTGCCAATAAAGGTTTAAGAAGATTCTGCTCCAGAACCTTGGAAAGATCGAAATTCTCAGGTAGAGACCGGACAAGAGGCGTAACAACCCCTCCAAGAATAACCTCAGGTGCACGTAGAAGGCCTTTCTCGAGAGCAGGGATTAACTCTTTGGAGAATTCTTCAGGGGTTGCAAAAGAAGCGAAGAAATCACTAAGTCCGAGTACCACATGCTCCGGAACGGCGGCACGAGAGCCGATTATTTCTCTTGTAAAGAACTCGTAGTACTTGGGTTTGAGGGCACCAAGAATAGGTCGCAAGTGATCCTTCCTGGCAGATACGCCAGCTATGACACCAAGCAGGACAGCATTTCTGGGTGTTGACTGAGCGCCTTTCGTGGCAAGAACATCGACAGTAGAAGAAAGTCTCTTCTCACTCGATTCCGGTGACGAAAAAAGCTTTCGCAGGCCTCTCCTTGTAACAATAATAGCAGAGTGGGCGACAGACTTCCTGGCGGAGGGCTGGTGGCATCTGTCCAAAGCATCGGCGTCTGTTAAGATGATATCGGAAGCAAACTGGTCCCACAACGAGGCATCGAGGTTTTGCATAAACAAACTGCACCATTCGACGAGTACAAACGCGTTAGTAGGGGCAATGCCGGGTTTCTGGCTTTCTTTGCGTAGGGCGGTGATAAGCGGGGCAATGGTCTTGGATTCGATGCCAGCTGAAATCAAGGCAACCAGGCACTTTTGAACAGATATTCGAGACTGTCTATCAGTGTAAAAGGCATATGTACCGAATAGTAGTTGAAGAAGACGTGTGACTGAGGCATTGTCGAGGGCTGTGGGACGAATGTTAGCTGGCTGATGGGTCCCGGTGAATAGCAGAGACTTGCGCACATTTTTGAAAAAGTTTCTCCTCGATTGAGCGCAGCTGATTGATTCGAACGTTGGTCGAAGACGAGGCCAGAGCCTGTTTGACAGCCGCAATGTCGAAGTTGGCCGGGTCGCCAGGTTCGGATGAGTCGCCGTTAGACATTCTGAAGTTCGGATATGAAGGTGAGTGTTCGGTTTGATGAACTCATCTGGGGCTACCAGAGCTCGCAAACGCCAGTTCTGAGGCGTGTCCTCGGTCGGGGCGGGGAGAGAGGCAAGTCGAGGGATGGAGTTTGGTGATGAGTGGTTGGTGGTGTTTTTGGGTTTTTCGGGCACCAAATCCGTTAAAAGAACCTATGGAAAGATCTATCAAAAACGTACCGACTTGACCCCACGTCGAAGCAACAGTAGCGACTTACTTACCTAACGCTATTTTTCCCGTGGAGCTGTTGGAGGCTGGTCGCTCCCGCCGAGCACTTACAGCTCGATGGTCCAATTTGGTGGGGTTAGGAGCCCTGAAGGCCCCTACCTACTTGGCCATTGGAACTTCGTACCTAGGCCCACTCCATATCTAGGTACTATGTTACCTATCCATGGATCACGGTATGACGCATCGGGGACAGGCAGTGGACGCCCCTCTCCCATGACAAGGCTCGTGGGTTTTGTCCATAGGTATGTATGTACCTGGTATTGGATGGCGCCCACGGATTGCCTAAGCCTATGTACCTAGGTAGGTACCTAAATTGACTCACGCACGTAGAATTGGATGCATTCATTGGGTCTAATACCAATGGAACCAACTGCTGCGAACCGAGCCTGACGGGAAACGTGCAACAATGCACCTCTAACCAACCCTTGCAGATCTGAAGCAACTTGAGAGCAAACTCTTGATATCAAATCGCGTAGCGATATTTACAATTCTTTACATGAAGACCGGCGATTATTGGTATGAACAACTGACGCTTAAACTGCCACCCTCATGCTCTCTTCGTCCCCCATTCTCGACGTAGGTACGATCCACAGCTGGACCAAAAGCCCTTGCGTCACAACCTCCACCCGCAGTCACTTCACTCCTGCACCCTTCTCTCAAGGATTAAGACTTCCCTCAACCTGAACCTATTGAATATCCCGCCATCTTGAGTGCTACAAGGGACAGGATATCCTCGAGTCCACTAACTTTTGCCTCATGATTCCCTTAACCTAGAAAGTGTTTTCCGCTTTCTCCTGCGTCTCTAAATTAACCGCCTGTTCGTCTTTTTTTCCTTATTCGGTCACTGACCACCATGGCTGGCGGTGCGAAGAAGAAGAAGAAGCCTGCTGCTAACCCAGCTCGAGGCTTTGCTACTACTTCAGTCGCTTCCAAGCCCAGGCCAGAAGTCACCGAGTCCGAATCGAAACCTACAGTTGCCAAAGGCCAGAATGCCCCTCCATCGGCAGAAAAAAATGCCCCTCCATCCTCGACTACTCCTGGTAATGCGACTGCCAAAAGCACTACTCAAGAGGCAACTCTGAGTCCCGAAGAATTTGAAAAACATTTGGAGGAATCCGAGTTGCAAATTCTTGTTGAAAAGCATGCAATCAAAACGAAGAAGGATGCTTTACGTCAACGAAACCGGCTCGATACCGATCGTCGTCTCTTTCGTGGCCAAGCCGACTCTGTCAATAGCTTCAAATGGTTACCCCAGGACTTGATGAACCATATACTTGATTTAATTCAAGCAGAGAATCGATTTGCTGCTTCGAGTTTGACTTCATCGGATAACGTTGGCGCTGGCAAGATGCCTCCTGAGGAAGACATGATCATTCGCCTATGGACCTTACAGCAGACCTTGACCGCGGCTGAGTTTCCCACGGAGCGCGTCGCCGCTGTGATACGATATATTTTGGACATAGCCCCCAATGTCTCGACGATGAGCAGAGAATCCATCTGGGGACTTGACGAAGCTCTCGACTGGTTGGCCCGAGAATGCGAAATCGATGAATTACCCAGCTACGAACCCAAATCAAAGCCCTTGCCAAAAAGCACAAACGGTTTGTTTCTTGTATCTAAACTTGGTATCCATGCTTCATCCTGACATGTCTCTGCTATAGATACTCCCCAGGATAGCCCAGTACCAAGCCGCTCAAGCACCCCTCATCATACCGACCCGCGAAATGGCCGCAAAAACAAATCTGCTGGTGTCAAAGGGCGACCAGGAAAGAACCCTCCACCCACCAAGAAAATGGTGGTAGCTTGTGACAGCGACATAGAACCTGACGAGCTTGTTTCGAAATATTTGGACAGCAAAGCGAAACTGTTGGAGTATGAGCGTGGCCATGGCCGATCTGAGAACTCGCCAATGAGCGAACACGATGAGCAACTTGTTGTCGCGAAGCTTGAGGCCAAGATCAGGAAGATCGAGTCGGACGTACTATTCGACAAGTATGAGGCAGAACAACAATGGAAGGTCCAAAGAGTAGATCTGGAGAGGCAGTTAGCTGCCGCAAAACAAGAGCGGCAAGACCAGATTGGGGAAGACTTAACCGCGGAAGAGGAACACGCACCCGAGAAGACAGATGATGGCGATGTTAACAACGAAGCTGAGCGTATCGCCGCCGAGATACTAGCTGAGGCGAACGATGAAGACGAAGATGACATTGGGGGGCTCTTCGCATCTCTGCCACAAAATGAAGTCGACGCGAGTACAGGCGAAAGTCGTACCGTTGTTAACTCAGCTAACGGCAATAAAATCGTGATTCGTGACTTTGGCAAATCGACGGGAATTAGTCCTCGAAGAGCTCTTGAAGAAGCGTGTCGATCAAGGTAAATCACACAATGTCGCCGATGCAGAAAAAAGGTACTGATCATAGATTCCAGGGATTCGTCGGCAAAAATCTCATATACCATCGTGTCAGATGCGTCATTCGCAAACCGCCATTCTTTGGATATTATTTGGACAAAACCTCAGGATCTGCCACCACCAGCAGCTTCATCCGATGTCGAAGTAGTAGCGGACCCTTTCCGGTTCACGTTTACCATGACCGGCATCGCTACACCAGATTCGAAGCAGTCTGAGTCTTATATCTCTACGGCGGCTTTGTTTTACACATTCAGCGGTAATGCTAAGGACGAAAAGGTTGCTATCAGACTTCCCCATGTCTGGAAAGACATCTGGATGGAACTTGCAGAGGCCAGGAAAGCTCAGATTGACGAACAAGACAGAGAAGTGGTAAGGGGTTTACGAGCATTGGTTCGTGAACGCCACGACCAAGAACTCGAAGACGGTGTTATAATACAAGGGGCATTTCGAGGACGGGGCAGTAAGCAGACAACTGACTCAGGCGATGACAGCATTCACGATCGCTCAAGACAGAATGTTACAAATGGCGAGTACTATCAAAAGATCTGGGCAGACAAATCCAGTACACGCAAGTTTCAAATGATGCTGGTAGGCAATACGATATATCAATAACTGTCAGGGAGACTGACTCGGTACAGCAATCCCGAATGCAACTCCCTATGTGGAACTTTAGGGAACAAGTATTAAGGGCCGTCGACGAGAACCAGGTTGTCATCATCTGTGGTGAAACTGGATGGTACGGCGCTTTAACCTTTTATACTCTGACGCTTTTCACTGACTTTTGCATAGCGGTAAGAGCACTCAGGTTCCATCTTTCCTATTGGAGCACCAGCTCTCTCAGGGAAAAGCTTGCAAGGTTTACTGCACGGAACCCCGGCGAATATCTGCGATTTCTCTTGCTCGACGCGTGAGCGAAGAGCTTGGCGAAAACAGGAATGACCTGGGAACCAACAGGTCTCTAGTGGGTTACTCTATTCGACTAGAAGCCAATACTTCGAGAGAGACAAGACTGGTATATGCAACCACTGGTATTGTCATGCGAATGCTCGAGGGTTCCAACGACCTCCAGGAGGTGACACACCTGGTACTTGACGAAGTGCACGAACGGTCGATTGACAGTGACTTTCTTCTTATCGTTCTGAAGAAGCTACTGGTTAGGCGCAAAGATCTGAAAGTCATTCTCATGTCTGCTACGGTTGATGCAGATCGTTTCTCCACTTACCTTGCTGGTGCGCCAGTCCTCAACGTTCCTGGCCGGACATTCCCTGTCCAGGTTAGATATCTTGAGGATGCTATTGAGCTTACTGGATATGTGCCTGCAGACTCTGAGCCCGACAAGATGGTGGATCTCGATGACGACCCTGCTGAAAGTGAAGGGGAGAATACCAAGAGCGATATGTCCAAGAGTTTAGCAAGCTATTCTTCAAGGACTAGATCAACGTTGGCTCAAATTGATGAGTATCGGATTGAGTTCGATCTGATTCTTCAATTGATAGCTCAAATTGCTGTGGACGACCAACTCCAAGATTACAGCAAAGCCATCCTTGTATTCCTGCCAGGCATTGCTGAAATTCGCACACTGAATGATATGCTGCTTGGAGATCCTAGATTCGCCAAGGATTGGTATGTCTATCCTTTGCATTCCACCATCGCAACAGAGGACCAAGAGTCGGCATTCCTCGTTCCACCACCTGGAATTCGCAAGATCGTCCTTGCTACCAATATCGCCGAAACTGGAATTACTATCCCCGATGTTACTTGTGTCATTGATACGGGCAAGCACCGGGAGATGAGATTCGATGAAAGACGTCAGCTTTCAAGGTTGATCGATACATTTATCTCTCGCGCAAATGCGAAGCAAAGGCGAGGCCGCGCTGGTCGTGTGCAAGAAGGTCTATGCTTTCACATGTTCACGAAATTCCGCCATGATCATTTGATGAGCGACCAACAGACGCCTGAGATGCTCCGTCTTTCATTGCAAGATCTGGCTATTCGTGTCAAAATATGCAAAATTGGGGGGATTGAGGAGACCTTGGGTGACGCCCTCGATCCGCCCTCGGCCAAGAATATTCGTCGAGCGGTTGACGCGCTTGTGGACGTCCGCGCCCTAACCCAGGCAGAGGAACTGACACCACTTGGTCACCAATTGGCTAGGCTACCTCTGGATGTGTTTTTGGGCAAGCTCATTCTGTATGGAGTCATTTTCAAATGCTTGGATATGGCCATCACAGTGGCTGCTATTCTATCCTCCAAGTCCCCCTTTTCTGCACCATTCGGCCAGCGTAGCCAAGCGGACAATGCGCGAATGGCTTTCCGTCGGGGGGACTCGGACCTTCTTACTATATATAACGCCTACTTGGCTTGGAAGAGGGTGTGTCAATCCACAGGGGGTGGCGGGAAAGAGTTCCAATTTTGCCATAAGAACTTCTTGAGCCAGCAGACTCTCGCCAACATTGAAGATCTCAAGGGGCAACTTCTTACTTCTCTAGCTGACTCTGGGTTCCTTTCTCTAACTGAAGAAGAGAGGCGGGCACTATCCCGTGCTCGATTCTCTGGTGGACGAGGAAGAAGGCAGCAGCAATTCTACGACATCCCTCGAAGAGTCAACCTTAACAGTGACAACGATGTTGTTTCTGCTTCAGTTATAGCTTGGAGCTTCTATCCTAAGATCCTAGTGAGAGATGTGCCAGGATCCAAGGGTCTAAGAAATATTGGTACAAACCAATCCATCAGCCTTCATCCCTCGTCCGTCAACCGAGGTCGTCTTGATCTTCGATGGCTGTCTTACTACCATATCATGCAATCCAGAGCGTGAGTTTGCAATACTCGCTTGTTTCCACAATCAACTAACATATGGTCCAGGGTTTACCATGCCCACGAGGCTACAGCTGTGGAAGCATTTGCCATTGCTCTTTTGTGTGGCGATGTGAGATGTGATGTAAGATATATTGCCAATGTGTCATGGTTGACAAAATACTAACGAGGAAACCGCAGATGTATTCTGGAGTAATCACTCTTGATGGAAATAGAGGACGTTTCGCTGTTCCAGATTGGAAGACGATGTTGGTTATGAAGGTCCTCCGTACACGTCTTCGTGAACTGTTGACACGATCTTTCAAACAGCCAGGCAAGTTGCCTACCGCTCAGCAAGAGAAATGGCTTGATGTCTGGCAGAGGATCTTCACTCAAGATTTTGGACAGGATAGATCTACTACGGGAATGACAATCAAGTCGTGAGTGGATGTGTATTTCAATGAGATGTCGATTTGTGCAGCCAAATGCACTAGTCGATAAAATCCAAAAAGGTACTCTATAGTCCGCATATGTAGTCAGTTCCCGTGCTTTGGTGGAGGCTTTTTAATGGTAAAGCGCACCCCTAGGAGCTTGCACAATATATACATGGAGCAGACTATTCATCAATTAACAGATAAGAAAGTGTTTGTTAATTTTCGAGAGACATAACTACTTGAATTCAGTGACTGTACTCTATACAGTTCATTCTATCTTTACCTCCCCTGTCTTTTCATTAGACCACTGGATATCGTCCATACCGTAGTAAATTACATTTTGCTGCATATTATAACACTCGTCCCTGCTCACGACTCGGTCTCCTTGATCTCCCTAACGTCTTCCTTCTTCCCCTCACTTTCTCCACTAGCAAGGAACATGGCCTTGAAGTCTGCATTGCTCTTCTTGGTTGATGTGTCAGAATCGCCGTTCTGCGCGGGCTTGGCGCCGCTGGGCTTGAAACCAAGACCACGACGTGGGCCGGGCTTTCCCAGTACTGGTCGACGGACAGCGGTGGTAGGAGGCATGAACATGGCGGATGAAGCTCCGGAAACCTTGGACTTATGCTCCTGATCCTTGTTCTTCTTACCAGAGGTGATACGGTCGGAGGCGTGTTCCGCCTTCGCTTTTCGGAGTTCATCTGGCGTGCCTGTCCTGAGCTTATGGCCCTCAAACTCCATACTATTTAGTTGTAGACTGGCCTTGCCTGCCGTGGCTGCGTCGGCAAACTCTATCTCGGCTCCACCATTGCCTGGTTTTACGGTCATCTTAACAATAGCACCCAGAGGTTCGACGAGTGCTCTGATTCGCGCATCGTTTACGGTATCAGGAAGACCCATTAGAGCAATCGTCCTTGCTGAGATTTCCCCCGCAGTTGGTCGAGATTTTGTCTCGTGGGGTGCATCCTGCATGGCTTGGTCGCCCTCAGCATCGTGGGACGAGGGTGCTGGTGAGCCTCTCGCATTATCAGCAACAACAGTTCTGGCTGCCGGTTTAATCTTGGATTCCTTGGAGAGAGCCACTTCGAGAACGTGGTTTCTGAACTTGGTATTGTTCATTTCCGCCACAGCTCTCGTAGCCTCTTCTTTGGTTGCAAAATCGATAAAGGCAAAACCTTTGTTTTTTCCAGCCAATGTGGTAGGAATATTGACTCGTGTAATATTGCCATACTTGGAAAAAACATCTTTCAACTCCGTTTCGCTGGTCGATCGATCCAGACTGCTAATGTGGATTTCTCGGCCTTCCGCAAGAGCGCCTTCTCGAGCTTTCTTGTGTCCCGGGTCGGAATATTTCACAACAAGCTTGAAGCTCTTCTCAAGGACTGTACCATCTAGCTTAACAGCCTTGGCTGATGCTTCCTGGTCCCGGAAAGAAACGTAGCAGAACCGCCGATGAGCGTTGACCTTCAGGCTCGGCCAACGTATGCTGAGGATCTCACCACAATCCTTAAAGAGATTGCGGATATAACTTTGGTCTGCTGCAGGAGGGTAATTTGTGACATAAATAGTCAGGTCATGGCCTGATTTGACGGTCAGCTGCGATTGGTTCATATACCTGCCATCTTTTAGCAAGGCGGACTGGGCCTCCTCGGGTGTGCTAAATTCTATGAGTGCCGTTGAGGAATCGGTTTTCTCGTCGCGCACCAATGCTGTGACATTGTTGATGTGACCATAATCTTTGAAGTATTGTCGGACTTTGGTCTGCGTAACATCACCAGGGAGATTCGAGACAATTATTGTGGCATTCTCCCTATCCCTTTTTGGAGGTTGGGTTACGAGAGTCGGCTCAGAACCTGTTCCATTCGATTCATTCTTTTGGCGTTTGTTGTCACTTTCGAGCCCATCCATATGATCCGCTTCGATATCCCTTTTCCGCTTGGAGCCACTTGGGGACTTTACCCCCTGCTCCTCGGGTCCAGAGGCAGTATAGTAAGCAGCATAGGCCGCCGCTTTCTCCTGTTCTTCACGTTCTCTGCGCTTTTTCACTTCTTTTCCAGTCTTGTGTACACGATCAGCAGCCTTTCGCAGAGGAAGCGGCATCTCGTAATCGTTGCAATGCTGCATGTAGACCTCTAATACCTTCTCAGGCCAGTCAATCGTTCGACGGGTAACGGCACGGGCTAGAACTGCGGTTGCTAAGGTTGGTATTCTGTAAGTACCGCCACCAGACGAAGGCGTGGGGCTTCTGTTATCCTGTCCACCAGACGATGAAAAAATGAGCATCTCCCACATATAAAAGCGAAACCAAAAGTCATGATTATCGGCATGAATTTGCAGGGAGGCCAACTTGTTCCACTGGGCTCTAGCCTCATCCACTGCACCCTTCTTCTCCGTGAGGTACTGAATGTAGATACGTTCGAGTCGAAATTTAGGATCGCCTTGGAAGTCTTTGCCGTAAAGTCGCTGCCCAAGAACTGACACATCCTCGAGGGCCGCGCCGAGACCAACATCAGCAACGTCAACAGCTTCGTCAGATGCAGTGGCATCCATGGCATTGCGCTTCAAGAAACCGCACCATGCCACATACATCTCGATCATGCCCTCCATTCCATCTTTCAGCAGCTGATCTTCACTTGTCGCAGCGTGTTTGATACTCTCAACCTCGCTGAAGGGGAGTTTGGCCTCTTCAGCGCACATTATGTATCGGTTCCAAAGAAGACCGGACCAGGGACAGTGTTGAACGGCTCGTTGGAGCACGTCGAGAAGACTACTTGGTTCTTGAAGCTTGGTATTGGACGAGGAAAGAAAAACAATGTATTCGTACCAAGTGCTCTGGTCTGTAGCAAGGGCACCGGTAAGGGCACGAGCATAGAGCCCACGGCAAAGATCGATGCCAATTTCAGGGTTATCGTTGCTGCGCTTACTTTGAAGCATTTCCCATTCGAGATAGGTGTTGAAGGCGGCCTTTTGGGCTTCCACGTCACCGGCATCTACTGCTTTCTTCAGCTCAAACTCGTATGGGTCGCGCGCAGCGATCAGTCGTTTCGTCTTTTGGGCATTAGCGGTGATGTCCTTCATGGAATCCTCATAAGCAGAGGGGTTATATTCGGTGAGGAAAGTAGAAAAGTTTGTAGAAGTTTCATCCCAGGTGAGATGCGGAACCAGCAGTCGGTTGCGGTATAGATGAGATATGCGCTTGATGCCATCGGACGTTCTAGCCGTGGCCAGTAACTCCAGCTCCAGTGATATCCAGCGATCCCAGAGCAAGTGGCTATCGCCAAGACGATAGCAAATAGCTTCGTATCCTTGCTTCCACAAGTCCAAAGCGGCGCTCAAAGAGAACAGTTCACGGCCAAGCATGCGCTCCTCGTCCGTCCAGCCGTCTCCCGTGGGGATCTGGGTAGCTTCCCACAAGGACCAAAAATAGTTGCAATAGGCGAGCCAGATGCGCAGGCTGCCAGGCTCAGAGCCGACAGCGCGCTTGTAGTGCTCGACAACATTGACTCGCTGCTCGAGATCGGAGGCGTTGCGTACGATCTCTTCGAGGTAGGCGAGCCAGTTTTCTTCGCCTATCGGGGTCGTCATGGTTATCGCGCGCTCGATGGATTAGAGCAGAGTGTGCATCACAGGGAGATTCGTATAGTATCGGTTGTGGCTTAGTAACAGCGCATAGAACGTTGGTCACGGCGGTAGTTTCTGGACCACGAGGCAATGGAGCGAGTTGTCGAGAACCGTGTACGTGTCGACGCTATCGCGGAGTGGCTCGGGTCCAAGGGAAGAGTCCTCGAGAGTTTGGGGAGCGAATGTGAATCAGTGCAAGTTTGATGAACGTTGGTTTTTTTTTTCCTTTTTTGCAGCACTGGGAGAGTAGCAGTATTTGACTCGTTCGCCTGGTTGCCTGGAAATTAATCAGCCAACGACTGCAATGTCTTGCGTGACTGTGACTGTGACTGCGAGTGAGCGAGTGTGTGAGTGTTGTCTGGACTCTCTGGAAGATTGCGCGTGGAGTAGGAAAAAAAGCTGCTCCCAATAACTCGACAGTGTGGGCTGGGGACGGGACCAGCTAGGCAGCGTTGAGTTAGCACAGCTCCGGAGAGGCAGGCGCAGGGCAGGGATTTTACGTAGGTGGGAAGGTAAGGTAGTGGAGCTACTTTCCCAGAAGAACGGGAAGCGAGCCGGAGGGTCGTGCAAATGATGTAATGGCAAGAGCCTGCCTCTAGCCGACCAATGTTCAAGGTACTTTTGATGCAACCCTTATTTGATGGCTGCGTGTTAAAACAGGCTATCTTGGGCTGAAGATAATATCACATTGACGAGATCTTGATGGTTAGATCTACCCGATCTGGACTTTCCTCTTGTTTCGAAAACCACATGCAAGAGATTCAATGTTAACAACCTTGCCCACTGTCCTCAAGCTAGAATTGCCGGAAGTCTTTAAACAAATCCAGTTTCCTGATCATTTGGGTCCTTGGTACTCGTTACAATGGCATGAGGGCCCCGTTGGCACTGGGCTGATCTTTTGCCCAAAACGCACAAGCTGATGTAGAGTCTAGACCGTGGTTTCGACTCAGTCTATCGTAACAGGTTATTGGCTGTCGTGTGCCTTTTGCTCCCGATCCTTTATTCCCGGCACATGGTCACCGACAAAAATCCCCGAGTCAATCGTTGAAGGGCAATTGATCGTCTTGTCTTTCCTTCCAAGCGAAACCAAAGTATCTACTCGAAGTTACTAAGTCTCCCTACTAGTTAGCCAGTCGTCTTATGGTATGGAGAGGTAGCGCATTCAAAATCTCATTGCAGTCACTTTCCAGCAAGATGGCCTGAATGGTTTGCTAAAAGTAAGTAAAGTATCACGGCCATATGTGTTCTAGACCAAATGCTCTGCATGCCTTCAGGCCACCAAGCAGTTGCCGAGTGGACTGGGGAATCTCGTAGATCTGCGAGATCAACACAGGCGGTACTTCCACTGGCACTTGCAGTCTAAATCAATGTATCGTGTATACAGCAGGTGAATTCTTTGCAAGCGCTCCGGTTCAGATGGTAGAAGTATCATCATTAGCTCTAGACCTTTGGCTTACATTCAATTGTCGAAACTTCGGCTGCATGGACCCGAATACTATATTACTGGCACCGTGTTATGGGTAGTCGGCCACTCGCTCATGCCGGAGGGCGGTTACTCAACTACCGGTACTGTCAGGCTCAGCTTACCTTCAATAAGCATACTATTATAACAAGCTGCAAAACTTGGATCCACACATCCATACGAAGGTACCAATTTTCGCGCCCGACGTTGTACCACATCACTGACAGCCGACTCGTGAATGGTAGAAGAATGACGGCAATGGCTTCGGACTGACTGGTCATGCACACCACGAATTAAGTAGGAGGTACCGTGCAAAGATATCTACGGTATAGCCCATGCATAGGTAGGTTTACTGGTTTGTAACCATTTAGAGCTCCCACAGCTTTATGCACGGATCCCGTCAAGATGACACGCGCTCTTATCCCTATTATCTTGCAGGTCCTGACAATTGGATAGCCTGAGCAACCTATGGATCAAATCGATGACCCCGTCTTCACGGAAGAAATTGGTTCATATCACTGTCAATCGAGTTGTCGTTTCCAATTGGCGATATGTAACATAGTAGGTAGGCTTAAATGTATAGCTGTCGCTTAACTGTCAGAAGGAAACATCAATCACAATGTCGTAAAGGCCTCCGGCTACCTACCTACCTAGGCTAGGTACCCCTACAGGGTGGCGGCTTGCACAACTACCGGTGAACCGGTAGCTGAGAAGGGCTCTATTGAACAAAGAAACACGCCGATTGCTAAAGTGGTAGGCGTCCAGCCTGGGGGCTCTAACGCCTCTTGTCGACCACTCAAAGGGTTCCTTCCATACTACGCGCTTATCGGTAGGCAGTCTAGGAAAGGATGGGACATCTGCGGAAAAAACGTACATTCAACCTGTCTTACTTAGGTACCAAATGTTTCCGACTGACTTGCTCTCAACAAACACGTTAGCCTACCTTCTTTCGAGGTGCGAAGTCAGCTATGAACTAACTGCCAGCAGAATTGAAACCCATCCTTTGGTTTGGTACTATTGTTTCGCACTTTGGCGATCAATTCAGCTAGTGACCTGGTTATCTATTTACCTGACTAACATTTAGGGCGCAACAAAGAGGTCGGCAACCTCTTTGATCTTATTCATATCTACCATGTTTGCACAACTGCTATACGCGACTAGTTTGAAGTCTCAGTGGGAGAGTTGTCATTATTCCTTATGCCAGATTGTGTCAGCCTCATTGTCATAAAGTAGTAATGATACAAGCGCTCATTTTAGCTCATGAAAACACGAGCTGAAGCTGATAAATCATTAAGACTGGACCTCAAGTCCTCGACAGTCAAAGTATCGTCGCACACCCTCATTAGGGTTACAGGAGCAGCTAAGTCCGTGAATTCTTCCTCTTTGGTCTCCAAGCATTATTGAAGGTAGTTGTATCGTAGTTACTGTTCTGAAGCCACAGTCTCACTTGCTCACCTCCATGTGTAATATAAATTATCAAAGTTTGAGAACAGCCGAGCACGCACTGTATGGTACTGCACTGTACTTGTGTTTAATCAGTCAGACCATTTTTACGAGGCAATGAGATTTGACGCTCCACTGCGGCTGGTGTCTACCGAAGATAGACTTCCCTCTCAGCGCGCCCATCTCTTCAAGGTCTGGTCTGTACAAGATCCGATAGTGCACCCAGCACCACCTCTTGGTCCAGACAAAGACTCGTTGGTTTGATCTTGGTACTGCAGAACTATGGCATGGGTGGGTTTGCTAGGATGCAGCTTGCACATCCCAATAACAGGCACAAAGGCTTTTCGGTGGATAGGTTGCATAAAATGGCGCTCGTTCTTTGTTGAGTGTTTTGTTTCTGTGCCTTAAGCTCTTTTTAGCAACAGAGATGCGGTTTGGATGACTGGGCCGGGACTTTTTTTTTTGGCCCTTCCATGTGTCAGTCTCATATATGTTAGAGGAGCACCAATACCAATAAAGATCCTTGTAATTGGGATGTGTCAAAACGCGGAAAAGGTTTTAGATAGATCAAACTTGGAAGAGATCAAGACCCTGACCACTTAATGGGTTTTGTGATTGACAAGCCGAGCGTCCTGTCGACCGTTTAGAAAAGATCTGGGAAAAAGACGATCGTTTTCTTTTTCTTTTGACTTTTCCTGACGGTGTCTGCAGGTACACATCAGCGTTGTCAGATGAAACAAGTGAGAGGATGGTCATTGGGCGGTAAACAGCCCGAGTGAGGGTATTGGACGCTAGTACCTGGCGCCAGGAGCTTCTCCAGTAAATCCCCGCCACTAGCAGCGCTATCGCAGCCCTGAATGGGTGACAGCTTTAACCTTCCAGGGCGTGATTGGCCCCCTTTTTTGGATTGACGTTGATGGCGGCGGGTGCTCGACAGTTTCGCGACGTTGGATCGGACCTGGTTTTATGGATGCATCCATGCATTGCGTTCATGGTGTTGCAAAATACTAGAGCCAAGCCACCAGGGGCACACAAATAATGCATTTTGCAACAAAGAAAGATGAGGAGAAGTGCAACAGTGGAAAAGCTGTCAAGAGAACACTGCCTACATATGTGCAATATCTCCCTATCTCATCTCGCCCAATTAGAGTAAGGCTTGTCCCCTGAAAGAATCTGATACTTTACCTAGGTACATGCTGTACCCATCATGCTGGGTGGCCCTTGTCCATACTACATAAGTAGGGTAGGTAGGTACAATATGTAACTGTATCAGATTCATGTTCATAATTAAATTAACTGAACTTCCTCTTTGCATTACTGCATCTCGCTCAGACCAAGGGTCTGCATTCTTTCAAACATCTTTGCAATTTGACCAGGTCCCCCAGCTTGTTTTCCATTCCTCCCTCACGGTTCTACGCTGGGTATCTCACTCACTTGATCTCATCTCATCTCATTTCATTTTACTCCTCCTCCCTTGGCTGTCTCGTCTCTCTCTACCCACCTTTTTTCTCTCTTTCAATATTCCATCCCGTTTCCAGACGGCTTCTCTTCTACTTTCGTATTTACCTTGACATCAACTTCTCTCTCGCGACCACCTTATTGCGCCGGGCTCTTTTCACTCTTTCAAGTGTCCCACGCCATTACCTTACCACCTAGTCATTCCTTTCGGTCGATTATTCCTTCTTTTCTTTTCTTTTCTTGTTTCTCTGCGCTTTACTTTCAGATTTCTCTTCGGCCTTGGCAGACGAAAACAAACCTCATTCGCTCGCTCGCTCGTTCACTCACTCATTCGTATTCATCGGACGCTTGCATCCGCTGCTGCATTGAGTGCCACGTTGGACCAAGCCACTACTGTTGCATGACATTACACTACACTTCATTGTCCGACTCTCGTCTCTCCTTCTTGCTTGAAGGTTTCTTCTGCGACGTCCTTGGGCTGTCAACTATACCTGGGTCACCCTGAGGGATTTAACAATCTCCATCAACTTGAACACGATATTGCCAGCGCTTTTGCAATCGCACCTGCCACCGATTCACGCTCTCAACTATATATTGACTCAGCTCGCTCTCCATCCAAGTCATCAACAGCATTCCCTCACTTGGTCCAGATCTGGTAACTTACCATTTACCCAGAGTAACGAGATTAGTTCTCGTTACATAGTTGCTTCGAAATGCGCTTTTCTCTTTCAACCGTTGTGGCGCTGGGCGCCCTCCAGACATTTGGCGTCTATGCTCAGGACTGTATTGTAAGTAATTAATGCTTAACGGTCCACGTCCGTCTGGTCAGGCCTTAAACAGTTGCTGATGGTCTTCAGAACACCTGCGTCGAAAACGTCAAGCCCACTGTTGGATGCGCAGATCCTGCTAATGCCAGCTGTGTTTGCGTCTCGACTGAATTTGTCAAGGGCGTTGCTGAATGCGCAAGAGCACAGGGTTGCGCGGCCGCTGACGATGCTATCAAAAATGGCATAAGTAACGGCTTCTGCGTTGGTATGTTTCCCCTGAAAACCGCTTTTCACTATCGGCCTCTCGGCGACCAAGACTGACGCGTCCAAGGCCAACAAGTGCCCGCTCTCCCAGACGCTGCTGCGTCCGCTACTGAGGGTGCGCCAACATCCGAAGCAGCAGCACCAACATCTGAGACTGCTACCGCTCCGGAAACTACTGGCGCTGAGACAACTCCTGCAGCGGTCCCAGAATCTTCCAGTGCTCCTGCAACTTCAGAGGTCGCGGCAACCTCAGAAGCTCCTGAAACCACCCCCACCGATGCAGCTGAACCAGCTGTATCTAGTGTAAGGATGAACATAAGCACCACATGAGACAAGACGTCCATTTGCTGACATATTTGAAAGGCTGCCGAGGAAGCTTCCGCTTCTGCTACTGATGCCGATAAGTCATCCGCGACCTCTGAAGCTGCCAATGCTTCCGCCACATCTGACTCGCCAAAAGACGAAGAGAAGGAGGAAGAATCTGCTGGCGGTGGAATGTCCAGTGGTGCTAAGGCTGGTGTGGGCATTGGTGTTACTATTGGCATTCTCGCTCTCCTTGGTATCGCTGGTTTCTTCTTCTGGAAGAAACGTCAAAATCAGCAGAGTCTTCCACGTGGAAACATGGACGATATGTCACCACCCATGGCTGCCAGAGACCGCAGTTATCCTGCACCTGACCAAGGATCAATTGGCGAAAAGCACGGATATGATCTTGAGCTTATGTCTCATCGATATGAGGATATGCTTCCTCGGGAGGAACCTCGACACATGGTTTAAGGTCTCTTTTTAAAGAAAATCCAGCGTTTTAAAACAGAAGCACAAGCAGAACGAATACATTGCTCTCAACCATGTCGTTCGCATCATCGATTGTATGGCAAAGCTTCGTTGTGATTCAAGACTAGTCAACCAGGTCATGAGCACTCATGGTGAAACCAGGGGTGACGGCTTTCGTGATGCACGGGGGTTGGCGGGTTCTGCAAGTTACGAGTGGAAATGACATTTATATCCGGCCAGGCTTTGGTAAGGACGGCGTTAAACGGTTGCTCGATGGTTGAGATACCACAAAATTATCTTCTGAAAGGAGCCCAATCTTATTTGAACACAAGTCAACTCTGCAGGTTGACATATTTGAGCGTCCACGTTAACATTCATCAAGTGTACATCCTATTCATTGTACATATCTTACAAGTTTCTATGGGAAATTACACAGCGGCCTTTTGACCACGCTTGAATTTTCCCGTATTCCTTTTTTTTTTTTTTTTCAAATGCCCGTGGTCCAGATAACAAATATCCTGTTTACCACGAATAATATGGTCTTTGTCCGTATATGGGTCGATTTGGCAAATGTACCCAGGGTCCTTTCTTGTTCTTCTTGGCCACGCGCTCCTCGTACTCTCTTATTCTTGTCTTCTCTTCCTTGAGCAGAACAGTTAGACCTAAGCAAGTCAGTCAGTATCTTTGAATCTAAACATAGAATAAGCTGCCGTGCAACGTACTTGTGCTGGGGTGTCTAATGATACCCATACGTCCTCGACCCTTGTAATCAATTCTCTTTCCTCGCCAGGGACCCCTTCCAACCCATGACTGGGCGATATACATGCGTGTAGGGTCTTCAATCTCGAGCCACTTTCCGTCGATAGTCTGGATCTTCTTAGGGCTCTTGAAGATTTCGTCGTTGAACTTTCCGAGTCCCATACCACGTTGAGCGACAGCCAAATCGCGAGCTTCCTCAAGGTAGTATCCGATCTCAGCCGCCATCTTTTTCTTGGACCACTTCATCTGCAAAATAGCATCATCCACGCTCTTGCCAGCGATCTGGCGGGCCAGCATGACGAGCTTCTTGACGCTTGTGGGCATAAATTCGCTCTTGTGTAAGAGCTGTCGCTCTGTCATTTGGATGCGCTCCTCCTTGGTCAAGCGACCGTTACGACGAACCATCTGAATAACCTTCTTTCGCTGCCAGCGCACTCGGCTACGAGGATCAGGGTCCACGACCATAGCCATGTTCTCCTTCGTCTTTTGCTCGACTTCGGGGGTGCCAGGGGCGGCGGCTTCCGGGCTCGCTGTCTCGATTTCGTCCTGGAAAATGTTGTCCTCCACGCCACTGTACATGCTCTTTTGAAGATATTCTTCGCGGCTTTTCGGGTTGTCAAGCTGAGATGAAGGATCCAAGGACGCCACAGTTTCGGCACCCTTGTTTCGAGGTTTGCCCCATCCCTTGAAGAGATTGGAGGCCCATTTGTGTCGTCGCTGGACTGTAGGTCCGAATGTTGCGGAGAGAACGGGAACTGGTGTGCTGGGTATCGGATGCGCAGTCCTGGCTGTAGAGAGGCCCTTAGTTAGTTTTATACGACTTTCAACACCAATTGAAGGGCAGGGAAGACAAGAAAAGTATCGTCGTACCTGACACTGCCAGTCGCTGGGCGGCTAGTCGGAGACTCATGGTTGCAGATGTCATCGGGCTCTGCAAACCAACCAGTCTCTTTAGAGTCGCTCAAGCGGGATGTGTCTTGCAACTGAGGGTCGTTTCAATGGACGAGATTCTTTTCCGAAGCGTATTTTGCCGCTGTTCAGCCGTGGGTGGTATTGGAGCTGTTGTAGTGGACATCGGAACGGCCCAGCTGCTGCCAGATGGACACACGTGACTCGGATGCTCTAGCGCGATTAACATCAGCCCATCTTCGGAATCAACTTGGAAGTGCTTGACCACATCGAAATCCCCAGTACCTCTGCCACCCTCGAAAGCTCTGCTTCTTCGCCCGAACAGCTTCGTACAAATAACTCAGTCACAATGGCCGTCCGACCCATCACCGGTGTACGTTTCCCCGACTCAATGGCTCGGTTATCGCATTCGCCCCGGCCTGAGGTGCCCCAAATTATCCGGGCGCCAGAGCTTTTCGTGGACTGACAATTGCAATAGATGCTCCGACGAAACCTCGTCCTGGACCTCAGCATCGCTCTCGGTACGTCCATATCTGCTACAAACGAGTCAAACTGCACCAATTGGCGATTGTCTTGGTAAAGAGGAGGACTCGGGGGAGCTGACAATTCGCGTGATGTGGTTGGTTGGAGAGCATCAGAGCATCAGACTGACTAGCAACTTCGCAGGCTCCGGCTTCGTCATGGCCAACTTCTTCTGGTAAGAAACACGACCGACAGAGCGGCACGAAAACGAGATTGCAAAACTTACCATTTCGACACAGGTACGGCTTCCACATGCCCCGAACCAACGCCCGCGACAACTACTACATCAAGCTTGAGGAGGAGCGAGCTGCTCAGAAGAACGAGTAAGCGGAATATATGCCGATCCGAAATTGCGTCGCATAAAGTAGGGCATGGGGGAAGATGGAAAGTGCACATAGAGGCGGCTAGCCAATGTTTCGTTTGTCATGTACCTGGGTAGAAAGCAAAATACCACCGAGGCTTCTTTCAAATCGATCACTAGGCAACCCGTGCCATATTCAAGGGCAACCGAGTTGTATCGTGCTTTTATCATTACCTATTGAGAGGCTGCCAGAGCGAGATGTAGTGAAATGCGACTGGCACGATTTAGCAACTCTTCCAGTTGCACGAGTGAGTCACCAGGACATATAATTTCCATTATTCTCCAAGGCATCGTATTTCTAAGCTCAAGAGAATAAAAGGTAAATGGGTGTTTTCAGCTTGTAAATAATCACTACTGTAAACCCCATTTTCCCATAGAAATGCTAGTTGGAGACCTTCACAGCCCATTTCAGTAATGCCGTCATCAAAATATTGCAGTGATCCCACACACTCTCTCATACTTAAGCACAGGACAATTCCCTCGGAATGTTTAATCAGAATCTGCAATAATATCATCGCTTGATGAATGAAAATTGCTTCTAATTTACAAGTGACCAGTCAAAAGCGACGTAATTGATGCCTCCTATATGGGCGTTCAAACTACTAATCATTTCCTGACGGTACTGTGCGTCACCCGCAAGTGTTGGTTTAAATCGTAGCCACAGAAGTCAGTAGCAGAAATCCAGCATTTTATTATCTTTGACTTGCTGTGTCGGGTGAGTGCCAACTCGAGGACCAGTGGTAATGCTGAGGAGGCGCCTTTTTTCCACCGTCTTTTCCATCATCACTTTTCTGTCTCTCCGCAGGATAATCTTTGCCCTCCCACGCTGTTGTCTCAACCATAAACGAGCCCTTCTTATCTTGACATCTACGCGAGCAAAGAAAAACGTCAGAGAATTTCCCCACCTGCTATAGTCTTAAGGTCACAGCGTATATACAGTGCGGTGCAGTAGAACACGCAGAGGGTTTACTCACTTCCTGAAGAGCCGTTCAACGGCAAAGCATTGCACAGGGCTATCCCATTTCACAGGCTCTTTGATCTCGCACTTGTACTGCAGCATCTCAAGGAGCTCACAGCCGTCGAGCTCAACATTCTTGGCGCCTTGGTCCAACTTGCGCTTGCGACCGTTAAGGTTGATCTGGACACGCTCGGGAAGCTCTGAAGCGTGGAAAACTTGACACGGATAGCCCATTTTCAAAAACAATAGTGATCGCAACTAGCGGCTATCCTTTGGCACTGGGCTTATCAGGTAAACCTATGATCGAGCTCCCGCTTTTCGAGATG
Organism: Fusarium chlamydosporum; assembly: GCA_014898915.1. Taxonomy (NCBI): domain Eukaryota; kingdom Fungi; phylum Ascomycota; class Sordariomycetes; order Hypocreales; family Nectriaceae; genus Fusarium; species Fusarium chlamydosporum. Next base: position 72,376 of record JAAVUD010000121.1, read on the forward strand.
GATTCAGTGACGGGGGGTCGATTGTTGGGAGAGGTTGACGAGATGAGTCTAGAAGAGGTGAGTTCAATGTCGCGGGATTGAGCCTTTTGCTATTTCGGGCCTTGCCTACCTACCTATCCATCCCACACCACCACCTCGCTATCAACCATGTTCGAGAATCATTGTCGTCGTGAACCCAGCAAGAATATTCATCGAATAATATGATTATTATTCTTATCACGATTATCAGCACTTTTTCCTTTTTCCACCCCCCTTCTCCTTTTTCCTTCGCCGTTTAGTTTGGAATCCTCCTATTCAGAAGTTTCTTCCTTAACCATCAAGTATATACACATAATCGCTCGCTCAAACTTCCTTACCAAACAGCTGACTCTATCGCACCATTTGCTACCGAAACGTTGCGTTATATGTATGTGATGCTAAGCTTGACGACAGATGCTTCGAAGTATACGATCATCACTTACATCCGAAATAGATACATTGGGCACTAGAACTCAGATTCAACAGCCTCAAATTCAACCAACAAAGCTCACACATATATCGTTACTCGATGAAATTGCAGCCTCTCATTTCCATACGACAAAAGTTGCGGGCATCGGTATATCTGGCCGTCACCTTCCACTTCTTTATAAGCTCATATCAAATTTGGTCAGCCCACCGTATCTCTATGCTGTTCTCGTTATCGATATAGAAGGTCGCTTCGATGTCACCCGCCTAACTTGCTCGCCATCTCATATGCGACATGTTTACGTTCAACGACCTGCCCGAAGCGATCCAGAACATACCCGAACACTTGTAACAGAGGCAGAAGGGATCCTTCTTTATGGCGACGTAGCAGGTGCAAGTGCTGGACGTGAGTGGTGGGGGACTATAGTTGTAGGTGGACTAGGAGCTGGTGATATCTCGGCGGGCTGGAAGGGATGGCTGCGGGTTGATCGTGAGAAGGTGCGTGGTTTTGGACTGGGTATTAGTGCACGAGAAGCTTTAGATCAGAAAAGCCAAAGACAGCATGCCGTAGATGCGGCTGGGTGGGAGGCAACTTCGCAGTGGGGAGGATTCATCTTCAAAGAAGGAAAGGAGGATATGCATGGGGAGGATTCAGGGGAATTGGGAGGCACGGACTACACGGAACAGGACGAGGATAGTCAATAATGAGTCCACAAGATTTCGGATCACCAAATATATCGTTCCCAGTCCATATGGGTCTACTCCAGACTGACGCGCGGGTTCATCTGAGACGCGTAAACGTTGCAACCATCATATGACTCATAAAGGACGCCATGCGCAAACCGACTATGTGGAGGGAACTTGCTAGACATGTGTATTGGCTTCATGATGCGGTTTGCATCACAAAGTTTGTCCTGCATAATCGTCATCGTAAGTCTCACTTATCTGCCCCAGTATTCGGCGTTGATCCCCATGGGCAAGCACAACCTCAACAAGGAGTCTGTGTAAGGAAATGTGGAGCTTACATCGATCTCGATACTAATGTCTTGATCTCGAGGATCGAAGATTAGGATATACAGCCTTGCAGCTGTATAGACGTAGCACGATCCACTAAGAAATCCCTTTGTTGCTTTGCTGAACAACTATGCCAACAGCGACACATTGATGCCGTATTTGTCCGGTTACTGCCTAAAACATCTTTGTCACTTCTTGTTATTTTATCTATTCCGAAACCATATTGTAGACTATCGTTTTGATGAATACCGTAGACGTCTTGAATTTTTCTATCTTTCTGCTATTCTATAGGGTTGATGTGATGCTCATCAGGGTATAGGTGGTGCATCATGGAGAGGTAAGAAGCAGACAAAAAGCCTCGAATGCAGAACTCATATGTCTGTAAGTTCTAGCAGGTCTTCAAGAATTGTATGTGTAATGTGCTCATGACATCTGCAGAGAGCCGTGATGCAGGTGCGTGTAAAGGAAAGTTCATATCGCATGGCTGTTGTAGAAAAGGAAACCCCAAAACTCCATAAATCTCACAAGAAAAAAGTGTTATCCCAAAGTAATGTGCGTGAAGAGAAGAGGTAAAGTAGACTTAGATGGTGATACCATCCATATCAGCCGCGATCTCGGTGATGCCGGACTCGTGGACGAGCGCAGGCTTGGTCATCTGGCCCTTGGCAGCCTTCTTCTCCATCTCGCGCTTAATACCATGGTTGACAGCGTCGAGGACGTTCTCAACAGTAACGCGAGGCTTGTAGGCAGGTTCAGTACCCTCCTGGTACACACCAGTTTTGACAAGAATGCTGTACCAGTCGTTATCAGCAACCTTGTTGACAGCGTTGGTGCCACGAATGTCACTCTCGGGGGTATCGCCAACAAAGTAGACAGTATCGGGAGGAGCGACGAGACCGTGTTCAGTCTGGCGCCACTGTCCCATCAAGCGGGACGCAAACTCAAAGGTAGAAACCTGGGGCTTGCCGAAGGCATGGGTGTGAAGAACGCCATTGCCGCCAGTCAAGTCCTTGAATGTAACCTCAAACATGCGGCGAAGGGCACCCATACCGAGGCGTACGTGCTCGTGGGCGGCAGACCAGACAACATCATTGTGGGAGAAATAGAAGGGAGGGCCCTCATCGTTAGTCTCACTGCGAGTGCCAAGGCGACCGCCCTTGGACATGGCAACGTCGAGCATGATCTGAATGTCACCGGCCCAGTCGCGAGAGTCGGCGAACACAAATACGGCGTCAATGACAACGTCGGTGAAGTCTCGCTCACGAGAGTTGCGGTGTTCCTCCGGAGTCAGCTTGCGGAAAGGGGTAGTAGCGGCGTTGTGCTTGATGATGTCGCCAGGAGTTACGACATCCTTGAAGCCATAGCCCTCAGCAACATGTCGGCACTTCTCGCCCTCACCACCGACAACAAGGACGGTGCCGTACTTCTCAGCCATCTCCCTCATGGGGGTGTGACCGCAGATGAATTGGCCAGGCTTGATGTCGCACTGGAGCTGGCCAGAGAGATCATTGCATCGCTCTTCTTCAGTCTTTCCACCACCGTTAGTGAGGAAGATATGGGGCCTATTATGAGGTGTGTTAGTATCATATTTCAACACCCGAGTAGAAGTCACGATGTGCGTTATTATGTGGACCTCCCCAGAAAAGTCTGGGGATAGTGGATCATGACTGCATATGATGGATGGTTCGACTTACACTTGGATGCCATATTCATTCTCGCCATTGAGAACCTTCATGGCCTGGAGAGCCTCAGGAATAGCTCGTCCGCCGCGGACAAGGACACCGTCGATGTCAAAAGCAAAGACAAAGGAGTCGGCGACGGGCTGAGAAACAGGAGGAGAGAGAGGAGAAACGGGAGATCCGAGGCTGGCAATGCTGTCGCTGGAACTGGAGCTTCCGAGCTCAGGAGAGCTAGGGACAGAGTCGGGAGTGGTAACCTCACGCTGGGCAGGGAGGTTGTCCTTGAAGAACTCGGTCTGTTGTGAAGACATGATGATGGTGGTGGGGATGGTGGTTTGTAAGAACAAAAATGGTCCTGTTCAGGCGCACGCGTATCGTTTATAACGCGTGAAATTTGAAGAGTGGTTGAAGAAGTTGAATAAAGATGTCTGGAGTTGTTGAAGAATTACTCGGAAGTGTCGAGCTATTTGTGTAGATGGTGATAGTGGATATGGAATCTGGGGAACGATGGAGAATGTTGATTTCTACCGTCAAGAACGGTGGGAGAAATCTGGGGCTTTATAGATTTAGATCCGAAGGGGAGAGCAACCGAAAGGTACGTAAGACACCTCAGGAAGCAGTCATCGAGCAAGGAGTCGAGTCACCTTGGCTATGGCCTCAGATCGATATCGAATCGACAACAAACAGCAACAGGTATCCATGGCAGGACAAGGCATGGCATCTTCGGTAGACGCCCGTCGATACCTACGTACGTAGCTCGGGGTCCAATAACCGAGTCAGTTCACGGATCGAAACCGTGGCAAGCCCAAGGATAATTCTGTTTTACCCACAATAAGGGTTCCACAGCTTGGTGATGGTGAGGTGAGGTTAAGCATTGTTTTGGTTGTAGTGTAACAGAAAAAACTTTACAGTATGAGGTAAGGGATGTTGATGACGGCGTTGCTTCCTTCCAATTTCTAGTCTGGGCGATGAAGATACCTGCCAGAGTCAGTCGAGTGGGTACTGGGTACCAGCAGTTCCCTGCCATGGCATGCCGAGACCCAGTGTATTAGCTACGCTAGCTTCTGGCAACCTGCTGTTCCCCCTAGGTCGCGGCTGGGGCGGGCTATCATGCTTTTGATCTGGTGTAGGTACCTGTGCCCTGGGTTCTTGACACCGTCGCTGCACTAGAGACAACCCCATTCTCAACTTCAACTCGCACAGGCTGAACGTCATGGCCAAACACAACCAAAGGTCCGTCCCGGACAGCTAGAAAGATACGAAACATGCCTGCCCAGGCCCTGTCGTTATTTGTCAACCAACAGGCTGTAAATAGCGCAATTGGAGCTAGGAGCGTATCTATCACATCGTCATGTTCTTTTTCCTCCGACTGTCAGACGTAGTACATGTTGTGATCGCCAATTGATTGTCGTCTTCTAATCTGGCTATCAGGGCTTCTTGAGTCGTATCAGACACCGCAAAAAACGGTGTAGAACTGTGGCGTCTTCTAACGACAACGATATGCTGTACCGTACCAGACTGTCAAAAATACAATTCTTTTTGTGGTGTGGACCCTGAGGCTCCTTGAAGAGGTACGTATCGCCAATCAGGGTCTCTGTATCGGCCATTTACAGCCAGTCAAAGCAGCATCCCTTGAGCTTTCACCACCAGGTGGCTGCTTTCAGGGGCTACATAATGTATGTACTGTACCTACTTGGGTAGCACGGTAGTTCTCGGCGTGAGAATTAATGCAAGACCGACGACATCAAGCGCGCGATCCGTGAGAGAAACCGGATTCAGTACTCGACTGTATCAAACAGTATCCACCGTCAAGCACCGCATCCATGACGCCAATACGGTCACCGTCAGAGGAAGAGGCATTGTCAACGGTGGAAATGCATGCAAAACAGCTTCCCGCCTCCACAGTGTCCCGCGGAATCAAGACTCGGTTCGTTATTCTGTGTCAATCTGGTACCCGTTCCGTACATTTTTCTCTATATCGCGCGCACAGTTTCGGTCCGTTGTTTGAGTGACGTCAAATTGACTCCGCTCAGGGTCCGCTAAAGCCCCTCCTGTCTGATCCGAAGCCCTATCAGCCATGCGGTACGGCCCCATCAGTGGACTCGGTGCATCCACCTTACTAGGTGTCTTTAACGGGCACTTTCGGCTGGCACTATCAGCAAAACATTATTCATAGGTATCTACCAGAAAAAGCGTTACATTGCACAGCAATCGCCATTTCCTTGTGTGATCTTGATATTAACAAGGGATGCGACGTACTGTACTCGCAGTGGATTACATAGTCGCGATAGCGATTGCAACGGAGAAAAAGAAAAGAAAACGAGAAAAAGTCCGCCCGTGGTTGCACAACGCCGCAGCTGCAACACAAACCACCCAACTGACAAGATCTGTCCCTGAAAGCATGTGAAACGCGGTCAAGAGATAGCCGTTATCACCTCTATCGGGATTGGATCTGCATAGGGCAGTCAGCATAAGCACACAGGGTCCTTGTACGCCAGAAGGGTTCGTTCGTGGACGGTCAGTCAGTCGGCTGCTTGCATGTCACTGAACCGGCTTGGGGGGTCGAACAAGAAATGACCGGCATTTTCACCACCACAATAGTACTGGACAGGTCAATTCTTATTCGAGGTCGGGGACCGGCCTGCCACTTCAGTCCAACCGAGCTTGGCTTGGCTGGTCTTGGCTCGGCTCAGCTCAGCCTTTTGTTTTGGCACTTCTGTCTTTCAGTGTCGTCTTGATACGGTAGTCATCATCGTCATTGTCACCGTACCGTTTTCCTGTCTTACATGAGAGTACCCTCGATGATCTAAGCATGCATACTCTTCCCTCAACATGCCTTCTTATCTGTCTGCTAGACTATTCATGGCGCGGAAGAACAGATATTTGTTGGTTTGTTCTTCTCTCTTGGCGGCGGCGGCCTCTTGAGTCGACCGTCAGGAATCTCTCACAATACTAGGATCATGGTTCACCACGCTTGGCAGTCTCGATATGTCTTGATCAAACGTCCTTGTCTTCGCGGGGTATCGCGCGATTAATACCACTATTCCTTGCACTATCCCTGTATTTAATGGAGCACAGAGGTCGGATGAAGCCAACAATGAGGGGAAAACACTGGAGAAAACAGTAAAACTGATTACCGTAATATTTGCGTGAACTTAGGTACAGTATCCCATTACGGTGGACTAGACGGTAATACACGAGCGGTTCTCGTCCTGTAAGAGCAACAGGGTGCAGTCTTTCTGAGAAGTTGTTTGCTCTGATACTGAAAAATGTCCGTGATGTCACTACTACACTGCAAAGAATTTCTAGAAACCAAGGCCTTCACCAGCAAAAAAAAAAAGTTCAGACTTTGCGGGAAATAAACGTTACCTCGCCTCTATCCCAAGAATGTGGTAGGTAACGGTAACCATCAAGTCTATGCGACAGGATGTCTTGGACAAGGTACACTGTACAGCCTCGGTGGACTCCCGCCAAAGATCCTAGCCACCTCCTGCTTATCATTGCCTCTTTACGTTTGGATTCTCTCACTACCGTTCAGCGCCCTTTGGATCGGACGGTCTATTGTTCACGTTTTCCTTGTTCCGTGATGGAGGGTCAAGACGACGGCACGGTAACCTCAAAAGTAGGCAGGGAGCAGAAAGGGGTGTGACGGACCCAGATATGGTGCAGAGATCTACAGTTGTACAATGCAGTTTGCAATACGTAGTACTTCTTCAAAATTTTGTCTGCCTTGGTGAAAAAGCCGCGATATGCGGATTGGTGCTCAGTCACCTACAATCTGGCAAGCATACATCTTGACACTCGCTTTCTATTTCTTCAAACTTGCCCTGGTACATAGGGTCTTCCCGGGTTAGGCATCGATCCGCGTTTCGGGCGCGAGGGAACAAAAACTAAAGTAGCCGGCCGACGCCGTCCAAGCCCGGCCCCGCGACCCCGGACCTGATAACGCCGCCCCGGGTCTCCGAGTGAGTGACCCGTCGCACGACTGGACAAGTAGGCTATGGCGGTTCTGATATCCAATACATTCGCGAGGAGATGCCACCAGGCTCCACGAGTCAAAACCCGCGACTCAAGCACAATCAATGTCTCCTGCAGCGAGAATTGACTCATCTCCACAAACAAGGAATAACATTTGATGGTGGTTATGTCGTTCCCATAATTCTCCAGGTTTTGGTTCCGCCTCCTTATCCATAGTGCTTCGTCTCCACGTATCCACTTCTCCATATCCTCATTTCTCTCCACGAGCTTAATCTTCTCTCCTTCACTGAAGGTTGACGAACAGGCCACCGTCAACGAGGAGCTGCGCACCCGTCACGTATCCGCTCAGCTCTGGACACGCCAGGAAGACAGCTGGACCAGCCATATCAGAGGGCGAGCCTGTACGTCCTAGGGGGATACGGCCTTCCATATAAGCTCTCTTTGTATCGTCAGCCAGATCTGCGTCGTTGAGCTGTGTGCGGATCGTGCCTGGGAGAAGCGCGTTGCACCGGATGCCGTGTTGTCCCAGGGCACACGCCGTGCTCTGCATCAAGCTTAGGACGCCTGCCTTGGTGGGTGTATAATGCGTCTGTTGTCCGCCGCCGACAAGAGCTGAGATGGAAGAGACACCAATAATGCTTCCTCCCTTGGGCTCTTGATGTAGGGCCATCTGACGCGCAGCAGCTTGAGTCACGTAAAAGGCACCGTCCAGGTTCGTTCGCACTGTTGAGTGAAGCAAGTCCGGCTCAAGTGTAAGGAAATCAGCGAATGTGCAGATACCGGCGTTAGATACGCAAACGTCAAGACGCTTCTTTGGGGAGTGCTCGACGGCCTTCTTCACCAATTCGGTTGCTGTCGCTGGATCACGAACGTCTCCTGCTTGGTGATCGAGGTGTCCAGCCGTGGATGATGCTTTTCGGATATCGTCGGCCTCAGCAATGAGCGAGTCGAGGTGAGTTTGGTCTTTTTCGAGGCCCAAGTGGTTGACCACGACATTGGCACCCTGTCGCAGAAACTCGAGACAAATAGCGCGACCGATACCAGTAGTGCCACCGGTGATGATGGCCGTCTTGTTGGCAAGAAGACCCGCTGGCATCAACATAATTGCTTATGAATGCGCGTCTAATTATAAATACTTTTTTCTGTCTTTCATGCGATATAGCAGGATCCGATGGGTTGATGCTCAGTCTGCGTCCTGATCGCTTCCTTCTGTTAAATGATTAATGAAATGCCGAGATCGAGGGGTTGTTGTTGCGTAGGTGAGGGGCTTCACAGACAAGCGCTGTGTTAGACTCCCGGCTGATACTGTTAGAAAAGATTTCTTATGCTAGGTAGGTATGTTTCAAAATAAAAAAGAGGTCAAGAAACGAGAGCGTCTATTTCTATGTCCTTGGCTTGATTCGCGGGAAACGGTTATTAATAATACAGAACTGACCATCCTCTCGGTGGTGAGCATCGCACCCATCGTGACCCGCGCAAATGGTGGGACGCACAATGCAGCAAGAGGAGAAATGTGCCTCTTGTTTACGGTAAAGAACTCACACCGAAACCCGAACTCATGACTGGATTCTAGGCTGTTCTATGACCCTTTTTTTAAACAGAAATTGCCGGCATATTAGCCCGCGGAGGGTTATAGGCAAATCAAATCTACGGTTCATGATGGATATTGTTATTACTCGGTGCATTTTAACGCGAGACACCGGCGGGGTGATTCATTGTTATGGAGACCTAGTAGTTGGTGGGAAAGCTTCTGGGCCAGAAAATTGGAGCGATGATGTGGACCATGGTAACTATATTCCAACACTGAGAGGCAAAGTCTCCAAGTGAATTGAGATATCTTCGCAATGAAAACACCAAATCAACGTGCAGGCATGATCGTGAACCACTGGTGTTGTACCTCATCTTCAGCAAACCCCGATAATCCCCTGTAGAGTATACGCGATTGGTTCCCACAATACCCCAAGTTTTGGAACCGGACGCGCTCAAGCCAACGGCTCTTTACTGGGGTTATGGGGTCCGTCCGGATCGTGAGAATTTGCCACTGGCGTTCTGAACGGCCACCGTCTTGAAGTAGCGTAGACGGTCACCGTTCCACCCCAGGAAATGTAAGGGTCTCACGATGCATGCTTAGGTGGTTACTTCCATGTCAACGTCGCGCCTATCCGCTCTCAAGGGTGTGCGAACGTCTTCGATGTTGTGGATCGCCATTGTCAAGATCGTGCGGTTACTTTTTTTTTCCTCCCTCTCTCTCTCATATTATTGAATGTAGCCCATTACCTGAAGTGGTTGCGGTAGGTCAATAATTTTGATATATGCCGTATGTCGTATGGACGTTTCTCAATTTCTGGTTCAAGTAGCGACTGGCCGTATCAAAGTGCCTGAATACTAACAAAACGGAAGCTTCTCAGTTTCGATAGTTTGGCGTCGATTTAGAAAACTAATAGCTTGAATATCCACGGCGAGCTATAGGTAAGTTTGAGCATCCTACTTCAGCCTTCAACGCTTTTATTAACATATGACACTACCTAGGCTCCATCTGTTTACAATGTCAATCAACACCACTTCATATGCATAATAGGTCCTCCTTGACTAAGAAGGTATTCCATAATAATGCGACCGTAAAAAGCATAAACATAAGCAATCTTAACACCAAAATGCTGCAAATATCTGTGACAACCCCTATCATTGACCGATCGCTTTTAAGAACTTGTTGAGGTTGTGAGGCTCTCCACCTTGGCCGCCAGAGAGTCAAGAGTTCCGTTGGGCTTGTCAGATTGCTCACTTGATTTTTTATCATCCTCGGTTGGAAAATTTTGAGGCATCTCCGGGACCTTGAATAGGTAGTCGCTGGGTATGAGCTTAGCTCGTGCAGCAGGGTTAATGGTCAACCCGAATCCTGGCTTGTCCAGGTCGGCGGTGGTCAGATAACCCTTGGTGGGAATGGGTTCGTCGATAAAGAGATCTCCAAACACAGGCAAAACGCTCTTTCCATCAGGAGAGTTGGCCAAGTACTCCTGGAAGGGAGTGTTGGGTTGGGAGATTTGGAAATGGTAGCTGTAGGGACCACTGGCGTGAGGAACAACAGGGACATCGTACGCAGCAGCCAATGCAGCGACCTTGAGAAGCTCGGTCAAACCGCCCAGCCACATGACATCGGGCTGAATGATGTCAAGGTTGCGACCCTCAACAAGCTTGCGGAAACCATATCGAGAGTACTCATGCTCACCAGTGGTGAACTTTACAGTGGGGTGGGCACGCTTGATGAGCTCAAATCCGTCGGTATCATCGGGTGACAAGCACTCTTCCCACCAGTTTATGTTGAGGTCGAGACAAGCTTTGACGAGCTCGATTGTGTAACTAACGTTCAAGCTCATGTAGCAATCGACCATGATAGGGAAATCGGGGCCAACGGCCTCACGGTGCTTTCGCAAGAACTCGACGTTCTTACGCAGGCCCTCGTGGCCATCATCAGGACAAAACGGCAGAGGGACCTTGCCTCCCCAGAATCCCATCGCCTTTGCAGCTGTAGGCTCGGGGCCAGTGCAGTAGAAATCAAGACGCTCCTTGGTAGCACCACCAATAAGACGGTAGACAGGCTCATTGCGAACCTTTCCTAGAAGATCCCAGAGCGCAAGATCGATGACTGAGATGACGGCGATGGGGAGACCTTTGCGGCCGTAGAACATGGAGGCTCGGTACATTTGCTCGAAGAGAAGGTTAGTGTTACGAGGATCGGCGCCGATAAGGAAACGCTCGAAGTGCTGGTGAACAAGCCAGCAAGCAGGTGGTCCTATGGATTCTGTCAGCGCGCTGTCTATGGCCAGTAGTCAAATTCACAATCTGAAATTTCATGATTTAACTTTGCTTCAGATAGTCAAACACACCTCCAAAGCCAGTAGCAAAGCCAACGGTCCCATCTGTGGCCTCAATCTCAACCAGGAACGAACCTAGGACATTGATGCCCCAGCTGGTTCGTGACTTCTTGTACTGTTCCCATTTTGAAGCTGGTGTTGAGATGTCGCTATCGATGAGCCTACGATTCGAATGTGAGCGATGTTTTCGAGCCTGGTTAAGAGATTGTACGAGCATACCAATGGCCACCCTTGACGTTATGATAATCACCACCTGTTTGTTGCAAGCTGTTAGCATCCAATTGTAGCTCTAAAGGCTCTGCCTCTTGTTCTTGGCAAGATAGACTGGCACGACATACCTGACCCAACACCACCAATAATGAAAGACCTAATGGCCTTGATCTTGGGGAAGTCCTTGACAGACGACATTTCGAGGAGGCAGGCGGTCAACTAGTTAAGTTTATAGGAGTGGAATGAAGGAATTGAGTGAAGCTTAACAATCCACGGAAAAGAATAAAGGATATGGTGAGAGCTAGAGGAAGAAGGACTGCTGCGAGCTGGGGATGAGCCGCTCTTTACAAAGGGCTGTGAAGGTGGGTTAAACATAGATCCAGTCGATGACATATCATGGATTGTAGCAATATGGCTGCAAAGCTCATAATTGACTGGCCAGTCAGCCTCGTGATGGCACAGTCCGGTAGAGAAATACCCCGTGGGGGGTTTGCATTGCCTCGGATTCCCCTCTGACGAAGCAGTATCGGGATGAGATGCACCGAAGTTGGTGTTGAAGAATGGAACCATCTCCAATTACAACATCATCTCCACAATTTCTCGGTCCTCGTCGGGGTTCTTGTTTAAAGAGCAAGTCATGATCGGAGACAGCTTCAGCTTAGTGGCGGCTCATGAGTTCCATTTTTTGTCTTGATTAAGATTCTCTAGTTCTGGGGCAATACAGCGCGGATGTTGAGTGCAGTGCAGCGCTGTGCTGTGCTGTGCTCTCCTTTCATTTCTTGTTTCTGAATACCCGATTCTGTAGAGCCACTACAGGGTTGAATTTCTCTCTTGCGGGTTCCCTCCCATCTGTGCCAACTGAGTCTATTCAACATGACCGCTCATTCAGCCATTTTCTGCTTCTGCCACAAATACAAATACAAATTCAAGTGTCGAACCGAGTGCCGCTTGCGATTGCGGGGTGACAGGGGGAGGGAAGGTAGATGGTAGCCCACTCGTGTGGAGAGATTCTATTGTAAACGGAATGAATTACCCAGGTACCATTCTACCTACCCTAGGTAGGTACCTAAGGTAGGTAGGTAGGTAGGTAAGCTTTGGGGATAGGATTTTACTGCAAAGTTTCATCAAGGAGTAGGAAAGTGAATTGATTATATATGCATACTCAATATTTGAATCCTGTCTCAATCAACTCAACCTTGTCGCGGTCATCAGTTGACCTTGCAACGGTTGACTTGTCCGAAAAAGCAGGGACAGCTTCTGAGGCTGAATTGGACATGGCCAAATAGGGCTAATATGGTTGAAGGACGTGCTACACCAGGTCCGGGGCAAGGAAAGAGAACTTGAGGGTAGACCCACTTGTGTGTCGCTTTCCACAAATCAGATTATATCGCTTCTCCCATTTCCCCGCTTCAACTCCCCTTGAGGAAAGAGCTTGGGATAGGTACAGTACGCGTGCGGCGAGTATCCCGTCACTTCTTTTCTCTCCGCATTATAGATCCGTATTAGCTGGACCGCAGCTCATGGCATGTGAAGCGAACTGCTTCTTCCCTACCGTCGCGTCAACATCATTTCTTCATAGTTGCGCAGCAATTTGATTGAAATGATCTGAAAAGCTCCCATTGCCTCCCTTTCAACAAATTCTCCTGCTCCGGTTAACCGACCGACGAGACCGAGCTCTGGCAGTCTGTTTACCTTAGGTAGCTCCCGAGTCCACCTCGGCCCACCCCAAATTGGCCCGGTCATCACGGCGCCACTTCCCATCCGTCCGAGGCACAAAGCCAGCAGAAAGCGAAGACGATAGTGTGAAGACGGGTACCAGACAAAGGGAAGAGACCAGCTCATAAATAAAATTTATGAGAAGACATTCATGCGTATCGGCAATTCACGGTATTGGTCCAAAGTTTTACATTACCCTAACGACAATAGGCGATCCATCTGTTACTCTACTATTTATTTAGTATTGTATCCGTACAAGCCTATTTATCCTCGGGTGATCATTCTCCTGATCCCGCTTGCCATTATCCCGGATCGCGAGCTCAAACACGACCTGTCTTTCGCGCGCGTATATGCTATTCACCATCTTGTCGCATTCTTGCTCTGCCTTGCCTTACCCCTGCTTCTAGTTTCTGTTCGCGTCACCCACACGGCCCTTGGGGAGCTCGTTCTTACATCGTGCCGACACACGAGACCAGCTACAAGGGCTTTGAGAAAATCACACTGACACCCAACATCGCTTTCACATTTAGCCATGCAGAACGGGGCCAGCAAAATGTCGGGCGACTGTTCGGTAGAGAATCGCCCGCCTTCCACAGAGGCAGACAGTGATGAAGCCAACCAATTCCATAGCGAGGATGAAGACCACGGCGACCACGAAACTCTCTGTCGTAATGGGAAGAGGAAACGTCCTGTCTCAGTCTCGTAAGTCCAACTTCCGTCTCTGTTTGTTACCTCTACACACTTTTTTCAACAATACATACTACCATTTCGGACTTTGGTTAAGTCCATGTCTCAAAGCAAGGATTGCTTTCGTCTTCTTGGCAGATCTCCAATTTGATAATCATGTTGGAGTCTTATCTGCATTTCCTATATTCTCTTGTCAACACCATGCCGTCTGAGGCCATTCTATCGCCCCATCCCTCGCCCTCCCCGCTCCCTGCAAACCTCAACTACTATACCGCGTTGCAGAGTCAATCCGCTCTGCCGTCAACTGTACAAGATGTCGCCGACACTGAGACTAATGATGTTTTGCCCAGATGTGAGCTGTGTAAGCAAAGAAAGGTATGCAAAATGTTATTTCTCATTCTCCCACCTTCAAATACATACTAACTTTATTCGTCCCAGGTCAAGTGTGATCGCGGCCAACCGTCATGTGGGTGGTGCAGCCGCAATGGCGCTGTATGTGAATACAAAGAACGCAAGAAGCCTGGCTTGAGGGCCGGATACGGACGTGAGCTCGAGCAGCGCCTCGACAAACTCGAGGAAATTTTGCGTTCTCATGCTGAGATTCTTCACGGTTCTCTAGCATCCAATACGAATCACGGCTTTGCCGCCAGCATTCGACACAGCAATCCAAGTCTTCCTAGTGACCAAGGCACACCACGAGATACTCATCACAACCATTTCCGACCGTCTGATCCAGTTCGCACACCTCAACCTGATCCATCCTTATTCTCACAAAAAGTTCCCGGATCCAACTTTGCACCAAGCATACAAAGCCTTGATTACAATGTTGCTCATACACCTAGGATGAATGATGGGTACCATGGGCAGAGCAGAGCCTCGTTTTCGGGGGTAGCGCCCCCATCTCAGTTATCGCCCATACAGCATAATAACGCTACTCAAGAATACTATACTTCAGTACAGCCAAACATCCATTCGCCTACAGCGCCAGTATCCTCAGCACCAGGAACATCAACCCCCGACCGTGATATGCCTCCTTATGACCTTCTCTACGCATTAGTAGACCTCTACTTTAAGCATATTAACACTTGGTGCCCGATCCTTCATCGAAAAACGACTCTAGATAGCCTCTTTGGACCATCTGCGCTCGATGAAACTGATCGAGTTCTTCTCCACGCCATTGTGGCAACGACTATGCGATTCTCAACAGATGCAAGGCTAACAGAGGAGCGGCGGGAACACTACCACAGGGTGTCCAAAGAACGAGTCTTGCTCTATGGTATGGAGAATTCTTCGGTCAAGGCTTTGCAAGCTCTCGTCATACTTGCACTCGATCTTTGTGGAAGTAGCAATGGGCCACCAGGTTGGAACATAATGGCCCTCATTACCCGATCTGTGGTACAGCTTGGTTTAGCTGTAGAAATCACCTCGTCGACTGTATCGCCTCATTACCTATCTATCTATACGCTCCGGGCCATGACTCTATCTGAGCCCAAGGACTTCATTGAAGAAGAAGCAAGACGTCGGTTATTCTGGATGATCTATTTATTAGACAGATATGCGACGATCGCAACTGCTTTCGAATTTGCACTGGACGACAAAGAGATCGACAGAACATTACCATGTCGCGATGATCTCTGGATCAAAAACCAAAAGGTTGATACGCGATGGTTCAGCACCGACTTGCACTCCGGCTCTCCAGGACACGACATCGACCAGCCTGAGAATCTAGGCGCCTTTGCTTACTATATCGAGATACTCGGCATTCTTTCGAAGGTTCACAAGTTTCTCAAGCAGCCCGTTGACATTAGCGCTTTAAGTGATGTGGAACAATGGCAGATGCGATACAAGGAACTGGACAACATGCTGACGTCTTGGAAGTTTAGCCTACCAGGTGAATTTGGTAATATGGCTAAACTGTTTCATCCTGGAAGCAAGAACATCAATTGTGCTTGGGTAATGCTTCATGCCACATATCACACCGCTGTGATACGTCTTCATTCATCTGCCGCCTATCCTACAACAAGATCTCCCATCTTCACACCATCATATAGCGCATCACAGCGATGTCATGGCGCAGTCGAGAATGTCGCTGCGCTTGGAGAGTTCGTCGTGAACAATGGCATGTTGGCAAAATTGGGACCTCCCTTTGCTTTTACCCTTTGGGTTTCTGCACGTCTGCTCCTTGTCCATGGCTCAACCGTTGAACATAAGCTATCACCTCAACTTCCATTCTTTGTTGAGAGTTTGCGCGAAATGGGACGTTATTGGCCTGTTGCAGCCCGATATTCCCAACTTTTGCAGAGGGTACTCGATGAGCATCACGACAGTGAACGACAAGGAGATGGGATTACCCCTAGTTCGGTCAAGATCCTGTCCGATATGCGACGCACAGCCTTCGATCTGGACTTTCTCATTTCACGTCAGCCGAAGCAGCCAGGTGGTTCAGCTCTCAGCCGGCTACCGAGCGTCACACCAGCAAGGACCCCAGCACCGAATGAACTCGAGTATCTTGATGTTTTTGACTTCTTCAACGTACCTCGTCTTCCTTTGGGTGGTGAGAACATATCTGGCGTCAACGGCACACCAGCGCCGCCAGGTACTGAGATGGATGCGTCCAACGATAACGGCACGAGCTTGGGAGCATCAAATGAGTTTAATATCACCAACTTTATGGTCGACGCCAATAGCGACTGGCTCTTCAAACAAGAAGGTGGCCCCAAGTATATGGCAGCTACATGAGATGCGGTGCAGGAGAACCGGGTTGTAAATGCATATACTGAAATTGGTTTGTGTTCTTGATGATGTTGAAATATCGATACCCCCTTACTGTACATCCTCGCTGTTTGTTGATGAAAAGAAAATTTGACGCTGGTGGCATTGCATCATGTTGAAATATAATGGTTTTTAAATCCAAAGGCTGACGAGCCTATATAACAGCGAGTCTAATGAATAACGGAATCATGATAATAAAAGCAGACAAGGCTCCCCAGCTGATGTAATATTGTTGACAAATTTGTGAAGCATGAGAGGGGAAAGTTAATTTAAGATATCGAAACCAATTCCACGTCTAGGTAAATTAATTCTCTACAGGAGTACTGTAACGGTTGCCAGTACAGTACTGGACCCAGCCGTCAAGGTTCATCTTTTTTATGACAGTGCTGAAGCTGTTGGTGCCCTTGGCCTTGCCCTTCTTGGAGCAAATTATCTTGAGGTCAGTCTCTTTGACCTTTGGTGCCCCCTTGGGATACTCGATGTGGAAGACAGGTTTTTTGGCCTTAATAAAGGCGGCAAAGGTTTCACATTCAGAATACTCCACACACTGCTCGTTGACCGAAAATTGAACGTAAGGCAGTACAGACTTGATGATCTCGCCAGCGTTCTTGAGCCCAGTCGACATGTTATACTTGGCTGCTTCGGCAGCAAGGAACTTGACATAGTCGATGGAGTCCTTCTTAGTTAAGCCAAGTCCATTGTCGTTATTCTGTAATCAGGTTAGGTTTCGCGCTTTAGTCAAGCGATTGGGTTGTGACTTACATAACCGTCGACGTTATCGGGATCAATAGCATCACAACCCTTCTCAGCGGCGTACTTGATGCGCTTCTTCATGATATTGCGAACGTTCTTGCTCCTGATGTTGATCCACTTCTCATCAGGCCATCCGTCCATTGTCTTGCCCAGATCGGCCTTCTTAAACTGTTTCTTGTCGTCGCGCCAGTTCTCCCAAGACCCAGCGCTGAAGTAGCATATGACCTTCTTTCCAGCCTTGTGCAGTGCTTTGAACGTCTCGGCGTCATTGTCGTAAAGGTCCAGGTCGTAGATGCCAACGTTAGGCTTGAGGTTCTTGGCAGTGCCGTCCTTGTTGAGCTTAAGGGGCTTGAGAAGGATGATCTGCCAGGTTGCGGCGACCTTTGGTTGCCAGAGACTACTACGGGCCTTTAGGTAAGGTTCTTCTGAGTCGACTCTCTCTGCATTAGAGGCATCGTCGCTGTCGTTTCCTTCCCTTCCTCGAGTAAGGCCAACTCCTAGGCCTACCGATAGTGCGATGATCACCACAAGAGTCACACCAACGGCAATAAGTTTCTTCCACAGCGGCCACGACTGCTGCGTCTTCACTTCCTCTCTCTTCTCCGAGGTAACGACCTCTGTTGTTTTCATCGCCATGGTTGTGGTTGTGGTGTAAGTGTTAGTTAGTATGGCAATTAACTACGTGGATATGGCTTCAGAGGTGCCCTTATAAGAAAGGTCACGAAGAAAAGGGGATTACAGGAACATGCCAGGCACTCAAGCTCTAATCCTCATCCGGTCCATGTTCAAGCCAAATGGGTTTCAATGTCAAAGGGCGCAGCACCTGTGCATGGATTCGATGGGCAAACTGGGCTGGGTTGCTGTCAGCACCAAGCCACTAGCTTGAGATCTAGAACGAGCTGAGGATCCAGACAGCGCAAGGTCATTGTTCCTACATTCCGGAGCCTACGGATTTACTGCAGTATGTACAGTCGGACTGGGCATAGGGCTTCGGGAGCAACCGAATGGATTGGAGACATGTTTTGAGTTGCTGTAGATCAGCGTTGTTTAATGTCTTGTAGATTGCCCTATTTAGAACATTCCGTCTTCTCCTGGCTTAACACTTGCTTCCTATCACCTTTCATGCTTCTTTCGATTTCAGGGACTCACTGGCAGTCGCAGATTGTCCTCACCCTTAACATGGTTGAACTATCAAGGTATGTGATCCTTCAGTCCAGCCAAGTGAACCAAATTTGTCCGACACAAATGGTTTGTCTTACGACACCCCGGTTAGCCCGGCATTCCTTCACAGAGGGTTGGAGGCTTAGCCAATATCAACGTAACAACGAATGGTGATTAGAATAAGGCACTTAGGAAATCCTTCAAAAGTAACCGTTGTAAGGTTGATATTATAAGCTGAAGGCGTTTCAGCCTAAGCCTTTTGACTAACAGTGGTGATGATCAGCCACGTCGCTTGCGTGACAAAATGACATATTACCCTCCAACCTACCCTGCAAGAGATGGGCTTTACTAAATGGCTCAACAACTATTGCTTGACGCCGCCCAAATTGGATGAAATACTTGGTCAGCAAGACATTAGGCAACCTGGTAATTTCCTAGGCAGAATTGCGAACTTAGATGTATGTTGTTTTATTTCGCAGGTCGCTTAAAGCGATCTTCAAGTACATCGATCGTTTGGATGACTGATGGATCAGACTTCGCATCTATTGCCCCACGATGGAACGTGCAGTTTTACGGAATCACATTCCAGCAATTTGCTGATTCCACAGACAAAACACTATTCAAGTCGCGATTTCCAAGTCACACAACAAAAGGACGGGCTGGGCTATGAACCAGCAGGTAACAGATATAATTCGTCATAACTCACCCGCGCAGCATTGGATGGACCTGCAAAGCCCCGCTGCAATGGCGAAGAATCATCGAACACAAAGGTAGCAGATTATAACATGATGCCAGATGCCCGTAAACGGTGATTTTAGCCTAAGAACCTTCTCTAGTCCCTTTGTAACCATTTCAGGTTGACGTTGGCCGAGATGGAACCCTGAAAAGGAAACTCGGCGACCAAGACTCCGAAAAGGACAGCAACACGTTGAAATTGATATGAGATGATGTCGAGCATAAATAGCATACTTGGAGGCAATGGAGGATGTTGTGGGTATGAAGCAATTAATCCATTCGCTGATAATTCGTATTGCTGTTTCGTAAGCACAAATATCAGTACCATATCATATTATACCATACCGCAACACCATGAAGACATCCTCAACTCCATTTATGGCTGTGTCGGCTATGCTGGCAGGCCTCTCTCACTCATTTGAGATGAGACGACCCCCACCAGTCGAGCTTGTTAAAGGATTTGACTGGGCAGACCCCTTCACGCCCAATGTCATGGCTACATTCCAATCAAGATGTGACGAGAAGAAACAGTTCGAGGTTTTCGAATACACCCTCGCAGAGTTGATGGAACCTCCACCAAAGGGATTGAAGCCCTGGGCCAAGGGCCTCAAGGCAGTTTTTGCCGACAGAGAATATCCTGGAGGATGGCTCGGCTTGGATCGTCACGCTGGTGGGCGCAGCGTACTGTTGATGAACTATGACCAGATCCCTCTCTTGGTTCGTCAATGGATTGAACAACAAGAGCGAGCCGATGGAGAGGGCAAGGCGCTTTTCGCCGTGCTGGAGAAACCGAAGAACGACGAAGATGAGATTGAGAAGGTCGTCGAGTTCCCCGAGGCCGACAAGGTCGATCGCGCCAATGACAAAGACAAGGTTGCTGTATTTGCACCTGGTGCTCTATATGGCATCCTTCCTCTGTGGACGGCGGAAGCAAGTGAATGCAAAGGTAGGATAAGATATATCCATATTTTTCTTGTGCAGAAACTCACGATCAAATTGCAGATCAACTTGTCGACTTGTCCAAGTATAGCCCGAAGCCCGTGGATGGCGGGGTCGTCGCTTGGGTCGAGCGTTCAGAGCGACAACCGGATCATAAGACAAAGATTGATATCAGAGTCCAGGCACTCAAGGAGAAAGTTGCCAAGAGCGGACAAGAGCAAGGGCAGGCGAAGACAGCGTCGAGGGAAGAGTTGTAAGCCCTATGTATCAATTATATTTCCGAAGTATGTACCCAGTACGCAAGTAGCGCCCAGATGCATTGGATTGTTGTTCTCTGTGCTATATACCTAATTCAACAGATATAATATGAGGACTTTTATGAACTGCCATTGATGTTCAAGAACAAGCAATGCACAAAGGGTCTTGCACTTGCACTTTCACAGACGGGATTGGTCGAGATGCAGCGTGAAGAGGAAAAGATGGGAGGGAAACAAGCAATATCGGACAGTTGCAGCTAGCGTCAAGGTTTGTCTGTTCCTGCCTTAGTGACTTGAATTTGAATTGATGTTACTGCACAGAGTACGTATCCAGGACTTAGACCTAAAATAAAAACTATTTTTTTGTTTAAAAAAAGAAAAGAGTAGAAAAAAAAGACCTTGGGTGGCTGGCAATGCTGTTAGCGCAAGCCATCGCGATTTGAAATAACATCGGATCCTTTTCCGACCTCTCAGGCAAGCCTGGAATATA
Source organism: Fusarium chlamydosporum (assembly GCA_014898915.1). Taxonomy (NCBI): domain Eukaryota; kingdom Fungi; phylum Ascomycota; class Sordariomycetes; order Hypocreales; family Nectriaceae; genus Fusarium; species Fusarium chlamydosporum. Next base: position 93,083 of record JAAVUD010000121.1, read on the forward strand.
AACAGCTCCCCCTCCTGCCTTTGACCGCTGTTCTGGAGTTCGACTCATAATATATGCAGGGCCAAACGATCCTGGCCTGGTTCGTTAGGTAGGCTGGTAGGCTGGGCATCTACCTACACTACCACCTACACTATATAACCTTACTGCACTGTACTTGCAGTATCCGTACAGTACTTGCGCACACACCGCCTTCGGGTACGGTACATCGGATCGACGCCAGCTTCACGATGCAGGTTTGAGTTGTCATGATATGGGTCTGGATGTCATGAAGAGTCATTTACTGTGCTGTACCCAGCTAGTGCAGCAAGATGCGGTGGGCATCGTATGATGAGGGACAATAACAAAACACATGTGAAGATGTTGTCCAAACAAGCATGCAAGCCTTACTTACTGTCTTGTAGCTAGGCTCAACAGAGGCCAGCCATCAAATCTGAGGCTTCATCAGAGACTGCTGCATCGAAGCCTTCATTTCACTGACCAACCTCTTCACATGGATGAAAACTCATCCAGAGTACAGTACCTCGCACTAATATGTAGAGCCAGCCAGCCAGCCAGCCTAGCCTAGCTTACCGTTAGGTGCCCCATTTGCAGACCTGACAAGGTTTAGCTCAGGCACTCGTGGCAATGCGACGCTACTAACAACCCCAGTATCGCATCCAATAGCCTCCGGTGATAATGGGGCTCCCGTATGGTATGTATGCAGGTTTGTACAGATCAGAACCGCGTCCGTGCAATTCGCCAGATTGCGCTTATCTTCAGATTCGATGTGATTCACGATGATGAAAGAGTATGTTCAGACAAAACAGACAACTGATCATGTTGAAAACATACAGATTACCCGTCGTCAGCCACCATGACTTGACGGCAGCTCATTACATGTCCCGGATGCGGTCTGTTGCAGAGGAGCTGGATGGTAAAGAAAGCTACCCACAACGAACCCGACCGCCAACGAGCAAACGCCATGACTGCCATGTCGTCAGAGACGGGTCCCACAGCCCTCGAACTGCATTTGCGAGTCCACTATTGTAGATTTGACACTGCAGATGGATGTACTCACTTTCACATGGGTCCTCCTACACAGTTGAGTACTGTACCTGACGAGGAATGGGTCTTAGAATCGGATCAAGAGTTATGCATCAATGTATTGAATACATGAAAGTTAAGGAACTACTAAGCTTCAAGTCAAATTGATACGGCGGTGATGAAAGGATTGGACGATTTCGGTGTGTCAAAACTTGGAGGTTGGGAGGACTGTAGCGAGAACAGTCAAACGAGGTACTCTATCCGTATCTCAGATGCGTTGTACAGTACAGCAACTTACAACGGAGACCCGAGCTTGGCTTGATCCATCGAGACGTGCTCATACCCAGGGCATTGCATCGCATCGCATCGCATGCATGGCCTCGCTCGCATCACAAGCTTTTTTTTTTTGATACCTAATAACAACCTCAAACATTTCAATCTGGGTTGCGACTCACCTCCTCCTTCTTCAGTTGCTGCTGCTTGCTTCAGCTCCTGCCGACGCTGCACATCATCACTGATTCTGCACAAAATCCAAAACGAATAACCCCACGTGCTCTTCAATTGATTGTTTCTTTCATCATTACCTACCTACCTGATATCATTACCTGCATCCATCTTGACATTATCTTACCTGACCTATTCGTACCTTTGACCTTGGCACCTTATCTCTCTCTCTCTCTCCTTTCCGCTTTCGAAAACTTCTTCTATGACCTTCTCTCAAGTTCCTCAGATCAAAACCTATCTCCTCACCGTATCGACTTTACGTATCGTTGCGATAGTCACCCTGTTCTGCATCCGGCGAAGGCAAAACCATCTTCTCAAACGGCCTAGAATCAATCCCTGTATCAGTCGCTCCGGTCGATGCGGTCGCAGCACCCTTGATTTGTACCGCCTGTACCTTTTTCTCGTGTCGCTGTTACTGCCCCGTACCCGTAGCCGCCGCCGCCGACAATCTTTAATTTCGCTCCAGTCCCCCCCAGCCTTGTTGACCAACGCCAAACCGGTCTTGTCTTGGTGCCTCCCCGTCTCGTCAACGAACTGGCTCTTCTTCTCCCAGCCCAACATCTCTCCCACAAACAAAACAAAATCTCACTCAACTTCAAGACGCAACAAACGCCAGTCACGGTCACAGTCACCCTACTTTAAATCATTTTTACGTTCTCTCGATTCCCATCCGAATCCTTCACAGCTCACAAAACATATTCCAGTCATGGGCAGCTTCACCTTCAAGTGGTAAGTCGCAATCTACTATGCTGCGCTTCGCTCCGCGCTGCTTGACGCAGCTTCGCCCAACCCCCGCGTCGCACTTTGTCTACCTCTGCGGAGAACAACGCCATTGAGCTTTGTATGGAAACCTGGTTGTTCCCATGCATGCGCCTTTCAATGTAGCCTCGCGTCGGAGTCACGAATTGCGACAATTCGGCCACATCTAAGACAACAAAAACTAACCCCAAACGTTGTATAGGGAGCATCCCGCCGACGAGGTTTACGTGACCGGCACTTTCGACAATTGGACTAAGAGCGTGAGGCTCGAGAAGCAGGGCGATGTCTTCTCCAAGACTGTCGACTTGAAGGAGCCCGAGGGCAAGATTTATTACAAGGTGCGTCAGCGTCTGCGAGCAACGACCCGCAATGCCAACAAACTGCTCCTTTTCCCTCCTGCTATTCCCTACTGCACTTGACCCCGTTTAAATACCCTATTTTATTGCGGCGCTCGCCATCGCCGAACCAAGGCTCTCGCTATTTGCTAGAGTGGTGCGAAGACAAATTGTCACAAGCAAAACTTCTGCGCTCTTGGTGTTGCCGAGAAAGATGGGAAGATAGCAACGATGACCGTGCCGCCCAGGAATCTGTGCTTTGCGGTCATCACTATCTGCAGGGCTCTTTAAGCCTAAAAAGCTTGGAGGCGCGATGGCAGTGGCTGCTGTAATTTCATGCCCCTGCCCAAAGACTTTTTTTTTCTTGCAAGTTTGCTGCGTTGCCAGGATCGGGGATTCAGCCCCTGGTTCATTTCCCTGGCTGTCGTGTCATGGGTTCTCTGCGGCCCATCAGCATCTCGCGCCATCCCCAACCAAAATCCCCCGCGGTTCGGTATGACGCAAGGCGACCACGATCGCGACAGTTCTGGAATGCGTTAGTGAGCGGAGGGCGCTATTAGAAACCCATATCAAGTCTTTTCCTGGTCACGCCGGTAGAATTCAGTGGCGCCAGCCGACTTTTGTGTTGCGCAGAGCCAAAGTCCTTTGGTGCTGCCAAGGCGTCTTCAAGTCAACGCTTGATTTGCCTGCGCGCTAGTGTGCCTGCGTACACGACCCGCTCTTGCTCTCAGCTCCGTCCTCTTCGTCATCGCACCAGCTCATTAAACTCACTTCGTCCCCTCTTTTGAAATCAATTGCTCTTCTTACACTGTCACGTACTTGTCACAATAACTGCAAAGACTGTCGCTCACCATTCCATCTAGTTCATCGTCGACGGTAACTGGATTATCAATCAATCAGCACCTAACGAGCCTGATCTTGAGGGTAACGTGAACAACTTCGTTACTCCTGATCAACTTAACCGCGAAACTCCTGCCACCGCTATTCTTAACACCGTGGCACCCGCGTCAACCACTGCAGCTATGGCCGGCGAACAACCTCTGGAGAACAAGGTAATTGAAAATATGATCGCCAGAGACAAAATCATCAGTGCGCTGACTTGTGAGCAGTCTACTGAAGACGATAAAATGCCCCTCGAGACCCCCTCTGATATTCCCGGTGGTTTCCCCATAACACCCGCAAACGAGCTCGACAAGGCTATTGGCATCAACCCTCTCCCCGCCTCCGAGGGCGCAGGAAACCCTATCAGGCTCGAGCCTGGCGAGAAGATTCCTGAGTCTATCACCGCCCAGAGCACTGATTCTCATGTGAAGCTTGACAAGGAATCATACGAAAAGAGCGATGCTTACCCTGGCATTGAGACTGAGCTTCCTCCTGTGTCTTTCAACACTATTCCCGAGTCCAGTCTCCCTATTATCGGCGCAGACATCACCACCATCAACTCCGCTGCACCTACCGCAACCACAGCCGGCCTTGCTGCCGATGTTCCTCTCGAGACTAATGGCGCTTTCGTTCCTGAGGTCGTGAGGGAGAGCCAAGAGAAGGCCAATGCTGTCACCGAGGCCAGCACAGACCCCGCGGAGGTCAAGGAGAAAACTATGGTCGAGGAAGAGCTCAAGGGTACTGTCCCTGAGGCCCCTGCTACCTCAGTAGGCACTGCTGGTGTCGGTACCGAGAAGTCGGAGAACACCCCTGACACCAGCCTTGCCGCTCTGGCCGCTACTGCCGGAGGTGCTGTTATCGCCGCTGGTCTCGCTGCCAAGGAGACGGTTGAAGAGAAGGCGGGCCCTGCTCTCAGCAGCGCTGCTGACGCCATTACCGATACCGCTAACAAGAACCTGCCAGAATCTGTCAAGGAACAGCTCCCTGTCGCTGCTCAGGAGACTCTTGCCGCCAAAAACGAGGAGCAGATTCGAGAACAAGTTTCTCCAGAAGTTCCTGCCGAGGTTAAGGAGTCTCTTGTTGAGGCTGGAAAGTCTCCCGAAGCTGCCGCCAACACTGCTGCCGTTCAGGACAAGAAGGAGGTCGAGAACGAGCTTCTGAAGGAAGTTAAGCCCGTTACTGGCATTTACGATTCGGTCGTTGAGCAAGAACAACCCAAGGACGAGCCCAAGCAGGTCTCCCCTGAGGTTCCCGTCGAGGTCAAGGATTCTATTGCTGAGGCTGGAAAGTCTCCCGAGGCTGCCGCCAACACCGAGGCTGTCGAGGATAAGAAGCTGGTTGAAGCCGAGCTTCTAAAAGAGGTCAAGCCCGCCGCTACAATCGACGAGACCCCCCAGGTCGCCCCTGAGGTGCCTGCCGAAGTCAAGGAGTCCATTGCTGAGGCCGGTGAGCGTCCTGAAGCTGCTGCCAACGCCGAGGCTGTCGAGAACAAGAAGGAGATGGAAGCCCAGCTTCTTAAAGAGGCCACACCTGCTCCTGCTGTCGAGGAGGCCAAGCCTGTCGTTGAGACCAAGCCCGATTCCGCCATTGTATCTCAGGAGACCAAGACTCAAGAAACCGCACCTGTCGTGCCTGCTGTTGTTGTTCCTGCTGACGCCAACACTGAGGAGCACAAGTCCGCTGTTGAACCTGTAACAAAGATGGAGGAGCCCAAGGTGGAAGCACCCAAGACCGAAGAGACAGCTCCTGCGACCAAGACAGAGACTCCTGCAGTCGGCAACGGCAGCTCAACAGCCGGTAACGGCACCACGTCAACGGGCAACGGTGCCTCGACAACAGAGACCAAGCCCACCGATACCTCACGTAACGGCAGTGCCTCTGCGGCAAGTGGAAAGGAGAAGAAGAAGAACCGACTAAGCTCCATCTTCAGCAAGATCAAGCACAAGCTGTCTGATAAATAGATGAGAGGAAGAGACGACTAAGCTAATGTCGCAATAATGTCGTATAAGAAACGTCTCATGGTTTTTTGTTTTCTTGCGGTTGGTGTCTTCGTTTATCAATGATTCCCCTGGATCCATGAGGAAGAGGAGTGGTTGAAGTCACTGAGGGCGTGGATCTCCGTCATATACCTAATTCATAGTCAGTTTTTACGCGCATACTTTTGATTGAACATGGGCTTCATGTAAGATAGATCCCGTTTAGTCGGAAGAAAAACCCTTTTTTTTTTTTGTACACACAATTAAGCCATGATGATTTCTCGAGGAGCCATGTCGCTCCATCTCACGTGATGAGAACGGAGTACTGATTTGTCTCGATCGAAATGACTAATTTTCCCAACCTTATGTAAGCTATTTTGAGCATCGAACGGAGGCTGGTAACGCCATCCAGTGCCCTGCGCCGCCGAGCCCATCAACTCCGTCACGATTTGCCCCGCCAGTGACTCGCTCGATCCACCTCCGTCTTCCATCCATCAACGGGGTCCGTCCCAGCTGGACCCCTTCGTGAACCTCAATCTGACTCTTTCCATCAAACTCTTCAGAAGCTTGGTCTCTATCTCTTCTTAGCTATCACCAAAGGTGCTCGTTACCCGCCCTAGCAAGCGAGCGTCCGCCAGGCAGTTGCCTTCAGACCTGTCCGTCATCCCCGCCACCGGGACAAAGTGCGAGCAATCGAACGATAAAACCGATCATTCATCCCATCGCGCTCGGAGTTTATCAGAAGAAACATTTTAAGAAACATGAGCGCCCCCACATCGAATGTGGGAAAGTCTGTCCCTGCACTGTCGAATTCCACAGCTATACAAGCTGGCCCAGCAACTTCGAGCTTCGAATCATCCCGTCGGCCATCACAGGCTGGTTCCTCATATTCGCAGTCAATGCCTCGAAAGGTTCAAGGCGCCCGCAAACAGCACCGAAGCCAGCGTCGACCTGGACTTGGTGATAGATCAAGTACTGGTGCTGATGACGAAGACGTCATGGCCGAGCTAAGAGCTTTTCGAAATCCCAACAGTAGGCGTGGTCAAACCTCAATCACTCATTTGCTCAACTATTCTATGCCACGGCCAGTACTGGATCATCATGCTCACTCCAGGTCCTATAGAAGGACCCCGACATGGGGACCTGGATCAGGATACCACGCCAGCGACAAGGCTAGATACGTCCATGCCAATTATCGCTTCATCCTCTCTCCAGAGGGCACATATAGCAAACAAGCCACAGATGCCGACACCCACCTAGACTGGTCCCTTGTGATGCAAATCATTGCTTCAAGCGAATCGCAGGGCTCATCTTGCCCAATCTGTCTTTCCGAACCAGTGGCGCCGCGAATGGCAAAATGCGGTCACATCTTTTGCTTGCCCTGTCTCATCCGGTTCATGAACTCAGTATCGAGCGAGGATGAGACAAAGAGCCGTGGCCCAAGGTGGAAGAAGTGTCCTATCTGCGAGGACTCAATTTATATGCAAGACGTACGACCTGTCAGATTCTACGCGGGACAAGAAAGTCCCTTTCCTCGAATTGGTGATGACGTTGTCCTGCGGTTAATGGCACGTAACGCAAGCTCTACGATGGCACTTCCACGAGAGAGCGGCTCTGAAGCCCTGTATTCTGCAGATGACATTCCTTGGCATTTTGCTGCCAACGTTTTGGACTATGCTCGCATGATGAAAGGTACCACCGATTACATGACCGCCCAGTACGACGAGGAGATTGCTGCATTGGCACAACAGGCAAAGGAAGATGAGACACTTTTTGGACAGAACGACGAATGGTCCCAGAAGGCGATTCGGGCTATCACAGCCGCTAAGGAGAAACTCGCGGAGCTTCAGGTTGTGGAAAGCTCAGTGACGTCGGCAAAGCCCTCCGCGGATGCCGACTTTTACTTCTACAGCTCTCCGCCGCACTTGTATCTCTCGCCGTTGGATATCCGTATCCTGAAAACGAAATACGGATCTTTCTCATCGTTCCCTTCTACACTTCTTCCTCGTGTCGAGCACATCTCCACTGGTCATGTGGTAGATGATGCAATGCGCCGAAGAGCGAAGTATTTGGGACACCTTCCTCGTGGATGCGTTGTCAATTTTTTGGAGTGCGACTGGACTGATATTGTACCAGAAGAAACACTGGCTTCGTTCTCAGGTGATATCGAACGGAGGCGGAGACGCAACCGTGACAAAGAAACTCAAGAGGAACGTGAGCGTCTTCAAGCCGAACGTGTTGAGGCCGCAAATCTACGTAAAACCACCGGTTACCAGAGGCTTCCTGAGCCGTTGGAGGAGGACAGTGGCCCTAGGATGGACCTCGAAGAGTTTCAGCCATTGGGCGGTCACTCGGGCGGCACGCCCCCAGATCCTCGTCCAGGATTTGAGACATTAGCTGAGATGTCAACCAGCCCATCAAACCAGAGGACGGTTTGGGGCACGAGGGTCATCAATGGATCACCCGAGTTGTCGGCTACTCAACCTTCAGACGTTAACGACGGGTGGCTCAGAGACGAGGATCTGTTCGATACGGCAGATATCGCGATGCAAATACAGGCCATTGAAGCTGCTGAGAGTAGCATTGGCCAAGATAATGCCGTTGGAGCAGGGCCAAGTAGTAGTAGTGGTGGCGGCGGCGGCAACGCTGGTGGCAAGAAGAAGAAGAAACAGAAAATCACGCTCATGAGCACCGGGGGTCGCAGAGGTAACTAAGTCTGTTGTCCCTGTTTTCAGATTGTGGAAGCATGATTTATCTTTATTTTTATTTTTATTTTGGGTTCTCTACGGCGCAGCATAGTTAGTTCTTGCTAGTATTAGTCTTTAAGCAAAGAGATGGAGGGAGTATGGTATCGATACCAGCATAGAGTTTTTAAAGCAGTCAAACTGCTTGACTGACCGGAGATGGGTCAGAGAATGATCAACAAATTATCGAGAGCCGGGTTTATTCGTTGCTTGCATGTATAGTCGATTTTAATTGACAGCCACCGACGTGCTCTTTTTAAAGATGAAGTATATGCTGCCTTGTTCTCAACATTTCGGTTATGGTAGTCGCCGAAATGAATTTACTGCAGCTGATGTACAATGGCAAATCGAGTATGCCATGCACCAAGCTGACAAGCCATGTCGGTCTCGAGATGCGTCCATAATCAATGTACTTCAGCCTGCAGCATGTGTTGATATTTATATAGCCTTTTGCCCATTGGGTCTCTGAGAAGCAAGGGATGCCAGATTCACAGTAGGCCATGCATTGGGTAAGTTGGGAGGAGATTTTAATGTGCAGTAGTACTGTATGGCCAAGGTATCTGCTAAGATCTGCCCTCGATGCCGATCAAAACTTCAAATGCGACTTGAAACTCAACTTGGGAACACTACTGTATCATAGCGGGACCTGATAGGGCTCGATCAGCACGGCAGAATACGACATCGTCATAGCCGCTGGGGCATATCTCCACATGAAGGCGACTAGACTGGCGGGAATGCCGATGTCGATAAACCCAAAAGCTAGAGACGGCAGTACGTATGTGTAGTGAAATGCATATATCGAAAACTGTTATATTAGTTACTGTGCGGTACTATGGACCTTATCTACGATGCACGGTCATAAACTGATCTTGAAGGGCTCCCAGGTGAAATCCAGTAGGCACAATAGCCGTAAACTGTCTGAAGAACAAGTGGCTAGGCGGTTAGGTTCGATGTATAAGCCGAAAAGCCTGTTGGGACTCAAAGATTACGGGCCAGCCTATCAGAGTCAAAGCTCGGCTCTCTACATATGTATTCTGCTGTTAGGTATGGGGCTCTGTTTTCGGGATGAAGCAAGCAGAAGGGGCGGTGTTGGACAAGACTTTGAACGTTGAAACGTGGACAACTTGTGAGAATGCACAATACTCGGTATTGTAGCATAAATTCCAATCACACGCAAGATTCAAAGAGCCAAGTCATTGGCAAACTCTTGGTTAATAGAAACCCCACGAATGAAGAACCAGTTGGAAGGCGACTAAAGACAAACAGGCGGTAATTATTTGCTTGACCTTCTGGAATAGGCACGCTGCTTCTATAGCGGAATTCTCGTCGTGCATAGCCAAGAACTAAGCTCCGGCCATTCTCAACCGAGGATCGAACATGCCCTGGTGCTAATTACGGTAAGCGGCTATTGGATATGGGCCGATGAAATTGTACTTAAAGTCGAAGATTGACAACGAAGCCCGATAAATGTCATTTGTCATGACAACCTACACAATGATCACAATGAGGGATTTGCTTGTTATTGTAGATCTCTATCGAGGTCCAGCGGGTACTTGAGTCTATTGATAAGTGCCCCGATATCAGGGGCTGGAATAAAATTGGGAGGGAGCCAACTCTTCCATGTCGCCTAGTATTAATGAGCTCATACAGGAGAGAAAGTAGATAGGTTATTTACCTAGAGATGCGACATGTAAATCTGCGGGAATTAGCGGGGCACCTGGAGCTGGTGCTAATGAATTAGCGGCCGAGGAGTTGGGCAGTTAGGTAGGTCAGTTGTTGGAATGAGATTAAAGAGCCTGGCTGACCCAACAACATCGGGGATAAATACTGTACATCTATCTGGAAAGGGAAAACAGGCCAAGAAAATAAAGAATGCACGTGATAATGCACCGAGAAGAAGATGGTCGGTGACCCCGCATTGAATTGACAGAGAATTACGAATCATCCGAAACCTGAACAATAGGAAAGACGCACGTTTTGACGATAGTAAACCTGTCATGACTGTACAAGTTCTTGGCGAACCACTAACGCCCTGGCCTGCGAGACACCGGCGGCTTAATTGGACTACCAGCTGCACGGTCCGGCTTTGTCGTCATGGGGCCAGGGGGATTTGAGCTAGGCATATCCTGGGTCGTTGGGGGAAAGAATGAAGTGAAGTGAACCGCTTGTTCGGCACAAGAGATGCAGCATCAGAGACATTGGATGACATCCATTCGGAACAAATCAAGTTGGTGTTGTTGCATAGGTCATCTTGTGACGCTGACGAAGAGTGGCAGACAAACAGTTATAAATAAAACAAAAAGAGCCCAGCCAAGTCCAGGCCGGAACAAAGCGGCAATCTCTTGAATCCAAACTGATGTCAAATCTACATATTATGTATCGTTTCAGCCACTGACTGGATTACGTGGGAATAATTTGATCTGACCCGACAGTTGACGAGTACCTATCTACCTACCGACCTACCAGGTAGTCTAAGGTTAGGTACCTACTGTAGGTATGTACATACGGCGCTGGAGCAGTTCGAACGAGCCACTAACTAGAGAGTTTTTGGCGCCCATCTCAACAAATCAGTCGCCAAGAACGTGCCGTGGCGCTAACCGATCTGGGCTGACGAAAGCGCTACAACCTCCGTGGGCTGGGCCGAGCCTCAAAACCACCCGACTGCAGCCTGCACCCCAGACGCTCTGGAAAACTAGGTCTCTTCCATCCACTCTCCCTCTATCCGAAGCCGAGCACCTACCTACCTACCTACCTATCAGGCCTGACGAAGGGTCCAGACCTAGGCACCTAGGTGACTTCCATTCCGTCAGGTGTAAATTACGAGTTACAGCGGCTGATCCTGCCCAAGCTCCATCAAAGTTTCACTGTTTGTTTCCATGGTTTTTGTTAATCGCTTGGGACGATCCAACTTGGTAAGGGATCAGACAAGAAAGAGAAAAAATCTATTAGGTACCCCAACCTAGAATCTAAGCCAAATCTTGTCTTGTCTCTTGTTCAATTCAAAGACACAGAGTCACTGGTCCCGGACTTTTGACTTGAACCACTCCATCCCTGTCAATTACGCAGTAGTTTTTTTTTTGGCCTTGACATACCTGACCCTTGTCCAGACAGTCGTTCGCTAGGTTTCTCTGGGGCGGCGCAGGCCACTTTGCCATCTGCACTGCACTGCAGTGTAGCGCGCGCAGTGGTCTTTCAAGTGCTGTAGCTCTTGGCTAGGTGCCGAATAGCGAGAGCCAAGCCACAGAATTAAACTTGACATTCAAGGCGCCGAAGATCCGATCAAACATCCATTACATACGGAAAAGCCAAACAGAGCAGAGCAGAGATAATCACTCCCATACCATACATACTATACATGCATGCTGCTCATCATTCTACTGCTACTGTTATAACCCTGTCGAGCCCCCCCTTCACCCCATCGCTCATCGTCCATTCTTCCATCCCACCCCAGCAACTAGGAGCATTGGTTTAATTTGACCAGATAATATCTTCTGGTATCTCCTCTCACTGAAGCGAAAGTGGAATCTCCTTTTCCCTTCTCTACCGATACTCTCTACTCTACTCAACTCTACTCGCTCGACTTGATTTATACAAAACTGTCTCTTACTCGCACTCTCTTTCGCATCAGAGAGATATTGCGTGCAACCGCTGAGGCTTTGCTCTTGCGGGAGACAAAAACGGCATCGCGCTTACACCATCACAACTTACCCTATTCGGCAATCAACCAACATTTGGCAATACAGAGTCGATGTAGTTCAAGACTCAGCCCAAGCCTCGAAACTCTCTTCGCTCTTAAATCACATCACTGTCACCCAATACCCACTTCTCGATGAACCATTCCATGGTTTCACGCTCGGATTCTGCGCACCACAGCGAGAGAATGGCGAGCTCTATCACCTCTACTGGCTCTGCCAAGCCTCAAAGAGAATCCAGAGACACAGGGTTCCCTGAACCCTTCAACAGCCGTTAGTATTCCACACTGCAAACAATAAGCCGGACTATCTACTAACTCCTTCCAGTTCGCAACACAACTCTCCCACACCCTGATGCGGATCTTTCACCAAACGCATGTCTCTCCCAAGAGGATATCGACCCTGATCATGCTCTTATGCGAACCCGTCGGTCATTCCTCAGGAAGAAGCGACGTACTCTTAACCATGGCCGTATCACTCCCGCCTCCGAGGCTCTTTACAGTGCCTATTCTCTCGTACAGTCCGATGTGGGAGACCACGACAGTCTCCGAGCCACCACTACCAACCCGTCTCTCGTCAGCATTCGTCCAACTACGCCCAGTATTCGAGTCTCCAGGGACGAAACAGATAGTCTCGCGTCGAGAACCACGAGGAGGGAAGACGAAGACACACCACCAACTTCGCCCGACGTCCCGTCATATCGTTCTAAGAAAGGATTCTTGAGCAAATGGCGAAGAAATTAGGTGTGCTTTAGCTAAAAAGTCTGGCCTCACAACGGTGTATACACCTGGCTTCGACACGACCATGACTGCTGCAACGACGTATACGGCCGAATATCATGACCTGCAACGACCGCCTTCAGGATGCATTTCTTTCAAACAACAAAAATCACTCCTTTTACTTTTCATTTGTGTGTGGATAGCGTGGCGTTTATGTGGAATTACGGATGGGATCTCAGGGATGGAACGGGCACAGGATGGAGTTTTGCCTGCGACTCAGGCAAAAGCTTGAATACTATAGCCCCTCTGGCAGGGCAAAGACAGCAATGTCACCCATATACAATAGTCGGTTCACCGTAAAGTGGTCGACATAGACACTCGTTAAGAATTAATACTTTAGTAGCTTCATCGCTATTCTCTCAACGCTCATCATCTCCTTCTCCGTGCTCTCAATGTGCAGAAAACTACCATATCTTGAATTCCTCATGTCGCTATGCTGTTTGTATGGGCGTTTGTTCTGTGTAAGATACCGACATCATCATTCTGGCACATTACGCCTATCTTCAATAGAATGGTCCCACTGATTTAGCTTCCACGATAACTTGTGTAGCTGTAGGGACTCAGAAGTAGAGGCACGTGGTACGTCTGCCTCTCCTCCATACGGAAAGTGACCGTCACCTCTGGAAAAAATGTGTTCTCTTCACCAAAGTAAGCTCCAGTATCGAATCGCAACGTCCAGCGAGATGAGCCCCGTCCCTTGCGGTCCTCAAGGACTTCGACAAGGGTCTGGAGGGGAGGCTCACCAGCAGAATCCTCAGAGAGAAATGGAAGCCAGGAAGTGACACGTCCGTCCTCGTCGGTGATAGACTCGAAGGTGTTGGCCCGGGGCTGGGCGGCCGAGTGCGGGTTGGCAGAAGAAGGAATGGGTCCTTCGAGACGGACGCGCATGCCGCGCGCGGGGCAACCGGCCTGGGTGTCAAGAACGTGGCAGGTGATAGGGTCTTTGGTAGGTGAAGCCATCACGAAGGTGTTGTTTGGTGTGAGAGGTGTTTGGTTGTGGTGGTGGTGGTAATGATATGGCTGGTATTCGGCGATGTTTACGTCAAGGTGGGGGAGGCCTTTATTGTACCTAAGCTGAGAAGCCGAGATTCGGATTACATATGCTTGATATGAGTGAGAGAGAGAGAGCGGATGTTGAGATACAGGCAAGATTGGAGCAATAGCACCGTGAAAGCCTTTGGACGGTTTGTCTCAGCCCCTCTTGGTTACCGTTCAGTGAAAGAAGGAAGGAAAAGAGAATTAGTAGGAAGAGAGGGGTCTGAGCTGAGCTGAAGTGAAGAGAGGTGAGGTGAGGTGAGGCAGTGAGAGAGCTTTTGCGGCGCACAGCCTACCTTGCTTATAGCAAATAACCAGCGAGTTTTTGGCTTATGTAGGGGCTACTGCTGCCGGAACCCAACAAGCAAACACCAATGATAAATGAGATTCAATAGGATCTGGATATATAGATAAGCGGCAGCCCCTACAGATAAAAAACAATACTGAAATCACCTAGAAAGCTATATATCTACGCGCAGCTCCGGACGCTTAACGCCGTTCGCCGCTACTGGAGAGGTCCTATCTTATGGACGGAGCCGGCCCGACAAAAGCTGAGGTCGCTGAACAAGGACTATCTGGTATTGTGGCATATTTGCGTCCTCTGGAAATGTTCTTGTGTCTCTCAATAGTCCTACATAATATTGAAACCGGAGCCAAAAATTGGGAGGATAACCAAGTCATCTTTGAGTTGAGATGTGAGCTGTTGTGCACGTCGTGGCTAAGTAGTGGACGGGCAATTATCCTGTGGCAAAATCTGACAGAATAATGTAGTCATGACTCCATGGACAACAGCGGACGGAACGGAGAGCTATTCTGTCAAGCTTTACCCCTCCAAACAACCAGTGTCGTCAACTCCACCATCCAAGAGCTTCTAGAAGTTACCCAAATCCTGATTCTACCCAGGTGAAGCTCCCTATCTTACAGCAGGTAAACAATTCCACGCCACATCTTACCTATCTTCTCTTTACCTATCCGAAAATTTTAGAAACTACCTACCTGGCAACTATAACCTCAACGCTGCTGCTCTTCCACCACCGAAATGTCCACCGCCCTCATCTCCACAGAGGATGCCCTCGAGCCCTCGCTCCAGTCCCTCCTCGACCAGCGTAGCCTTCGCTGGATCTTTGTCGGTGGAAAGGGTGGTGTCGGCAAGACCACCACTTCTTGCTCCCTCGCCATTCAGCTCGCAAAGGTCCGCCGATCTGTACTTCTCATCTCGACCGATCCCGCCCACAACCTGTCCGATGCCTTCTCCCAGAAGTTTGGCAAGGAAGCCCGCCTCGTTAATGGATTCGACAACTTGAGCGCCATGGAGATCGACCCCAACGGTAGCATACAAGACATGCTGGCCGGCCAGGGTGAGGCTGATGACGTTAATGCTGCTGCTGGCGGTCCTCTAGGAGGCATGATGCAGGACCTCGCTTTCGCGGTACGTCAACTCGAACCCCATGTAGCGCCGCGCACACTAATATCAGTTAGATACCTGGTATCGACGAGGCCATGTCATTTGCCGAAGTCCTCAAACAGGTCAAGTCCCTCTCCTACGAGACCATTGTCTTCGACACCGCTCCCACAGGCCACACTCTGCGCTTCCTCCAGTTCCCCACCGTTCTCGAGAAAGCCCTCGCCAAGGTTTCACAACTGTCATCTCAGTACGGTCCTCTCCTGAACGGGTTTCTCGGCTCAGGCGGCCAGCTGCCCAACGGCCAGAACCTCAACGACATGATTGCGAAGCTCGAGTCTCTACGCGAGACCATTGGCGAGGTCAACACACAGTTTCAAGATGCTGAGCTTACCACTTTCGTTTGTGTCTGCATCGCAGAGTTCCTTAGTCTTTACGAGACTGAGCGCATGATCCAGGAGCTTGCCGGATACGGCATTGATACCCACTCCATTGTCGTCAACCAGCTGCTCTTTCCCAAGAAGGCCAGCGACTGCGATCAGTGCAATGCTCGTCGAAAGATGCAGCGTAAGTACCTCGACCAGTATGAGGAACTTTACGCCGAAGACTTCAATGTCGTTAAGATGCCCCTTCTCGTCGAAGAGGTCCGAGGAAAAGAGAAGCTGGAGAAGTTCAGCGAAATGCTTGTAACACCCTACGTTCCCCCCGAGTAAGCAAATGGAAATATTATATCAGAAGAGCTAGAAATAGAAACAGCCAAGTTGTACGCACAGGAGCCCAGTATTGTGGAGGGTTTACTACGGATTGATTGATGATTCACAAGGATCTTCGCTTTGAGTTGAACTGAGTCGCAGAACAAAAATACCCAAGTATTATCATAAAACATTTTCTTATTCACGGTGTAATTTATCGCTGCCTGGACCCCAGCCGTACGTAGACATGAAAACCTGTCATGAAGAAACACAGAACCCCCGAAACCTTGATTCTTCCCCAACGCCAGACCGTTCAACCTGACGGTAAGCAATGCTGATTAACGAAGCAAACCGTGACCCTTGATCGATCGAAGGCAGAACAACCCTGTAAAGTGACACGAGACACCCAAGTATGTATATGTATGATGCAGGTTACCCATATTGACCAAAGGATAATGAAAATAAACAAAAGCAATCGCTAGCAGCAACGTAGTCGAGTCATGCATGCCGAGTCGTAGTCTAGAGCTCCCGGTAGTCGCTGGGTCGTACTCTTCGTTGCTTGTTCTGGTGTCGGTGGGGGTTGACTGGCTTACGGAAGTAGGCGTCCTCATCGGGGCCAACACCTTGCCCAAAGTTGCCGTTTTGGAAACCATTCATGCCTCCATTCATGTTGCCCATATTGCCGTTCATACCATTCATTCCCATATCCCAACCGTTCATCCCACCGAATCCACCGTTCATCCCAGGAAATCCGGGCATGCCCATCATACCAGGCATTCCCATCATATTCATGTTGGACATTCCCATGTTCATGTTACCCATATTGGGCATACCCATCATGTTTGGCATCATGGGCATTCCGTTGAACATCATGTTGTTCATGCCCATGTTCATGTTCATACCCATACCGTTCATGCCCATGCCGTTCATCATATGTTGCTGGTTCTGTTGATTCTGCATGGCTTTGGGGCCCTTGGGAATTCGAGGATTATCCAGAATATCGTCTGCGGGCCGCTTCTTCGAGTTGGCGTCTGTTGTCTTAGCACCATCTACTTGTTTGTTCGCATCGTGCGAGGCAGATACAAGGCTCTTAGGGCCCGTGGGTGGGGACTTGACAGTTGCAGGTTGAGACACTGGTGACTTGGACTTTTCCTTGGCTGGCAGATCCGTAGCCTTGTCATTAGACCCATTCTCAGCTGTCTGCTGTGTGCTGGCAACAGCCTCATCTTGAGGCTTGTCCTGCCCTTCACCGTCTACCTTGACATCTTCGGAGGCTTTAGGTGACGGGGGAGGAGGACTTTTGGCCGTTTCCTTCTCTTTCAAATACTCTTGGATCTTCTTTGAGGCCTCCTCATCTGGCTGAAGGTCATCAATCAATACGCCTTCTGACTGACAGGCAGGGCAGACGAAGTCGCTTTCGATGAGAGCATTGGTTATGCAATCATTACAAAAGGTCTTCTGACAGCAAGGAGTCTTCATTGGCTCTATGAACATCTTCTTGTCGATCGAACATTCCAAGCCTTGTTCCTGAATCTCCTTATCCTCAGCCAACGGTGCGTTTGTCGTAGCCGAAGACTTAGCCTTGGCCTGAAACTGTTCCCATGATGCTTTGTCAGGCTCAGCGATAACAAAATCTCCTTCAGCATTGACCATGATTCCCGAAGGACGCTTGGACTCGTCGCCATCAGTTTGTGCAAGGACAACGGACTTGTCGACCTTTTGCAGGAACGAACGAGGAATACCTGTTGTTCGCTTGACACGTGGGCGATTATCAAACTCGGGATCGTCGTTGGTTGGGCATAGCTGAATCCAATGACCCTTGTTACCACATCGGTAGCAAATGTATCCATTCGGAGGGTCGTGATCAGGAACATTTGCGGGTCTCTTGGCTCCAGCTTTGAAGACCGGTGTTTGGCTACTGTAGTGTTAGCTTTGATCGAAGCACGTCAAGCATTGCTGATACTCACTGAGACATCTCTTCTTGCTGAGCGGACCACTGCTCAGTTTGGGCTGCAAACATGGCCGCCATCTTCTCCTCTTCAGTCATGGCATTGTTCATTTGACTGATTGCATCGGAACTTGGTTTAGAAGCCGATGCCTTGGCCGCCTGCTCTTTACGACCAGCGTTCTTGGCTGTCACAGGCATTTTGCCAGATACGTAACGAGCCGCACGCCCTGCTCCAGGTTTGAGTGCAGGCTGACGTCTGGCGATTACGGTCGTTGACCTAGGAATGATAGTAGTGTCATCATCGTATTCTAAGGGCATATCAGCAACACTATCTCTTACAGTATTCATTGGTCGACTCACCTTCGCTGTTATCATCGGTATAGATATGCAGGTCAAAGTCGGTACCGTCTCCGAGACCACTCTTGGTAATGATCTCACGCTTCAGCTCGAAGACCGAGATACCGGTACCGTCAAACTCGACTCTAGTAGGTTCCTTTTGGGATTTGAACTTGAAAAAGACGGAGGACGTCATTTTGGTTGAGAAGTGCTAAGATGTTTCCTACAGGAACAGAAAAAGCACAGCAAGATAACAGAAGTTTGTTGAGATTCAAATATCGCAAGTCGGCAAAAGTCCAAAGGTCAGGTCGGGCGGGTCGCACAAAGCACTATGTAAGTATTGATTGATTGTTCTTGCGTTCGCAAAACAAGGCAGCGTTTGTTTTCTTTGTTCTTCTTCTTTCTTGCACTGCCGTGCCTCTTTCAACTCTCAAGGTGAATGGAAATAATCAATTTTGATTGTACTTTGAGGGAACAATAGTGGCAATAGGGTCAAAAAAGAGAAATGGGTGCAATGAATAAGGAGTACAGCTGGCAAAAAAAACAGGCCAGAAGAGAAATAACCCTCAAACTCCACCTCACTTTCCAGTCACCACTCTTGTTAAACCACTGAACCAGCAACCTTTTATGTTAGCCAGACGTCCCAGCGTTCACGCCCTAGCGAGAGCAGACCAGCGACACGTTATACGGAAGAATCTCGAGCGACGAGCGAGATGGCGAGGGATCGGGGTCGCGTGAGAGTAATGAGATCGAGTTAGTGAGCCGGGGTGTCAGTCACGCGAAATATGGGCTTGCGATCGCCGAGGGAACAACAAGAAAAGACGAGAGAACGCGGTCGAACGACTGCGTTGGTGTTGGACGGCGTGTTATCGATGGCAAGGAGAATATCGACGATGAAGGAATGGTTGAGAGTGATGGGGAGAGTGGGGAGAGAAAGAGTCTTCCAACAGCAGGGCGACGGGAAAACAGGTACTAAGAGGAGGCCCCCTTGAAGGTGACTAATCGATAAGAATGATAGTTGGTGAGCGCATATAAGTTAGTCCGGATGACTCAGCCCCCGCTCACAAGCGCACCACAGGCGACAGTCCAGTGATGAAGAAAACGTATTTCTGCTACACCTTGTGCTGGAACGTAAATCTGCTTATCCTAAGTGACTAATCATCATACCGGCGGGTGATTGCCATTGGTTACCGCAAGTAACCGGACCCTTCACTGCTAACCTAGGTAGAGTTTCATATTGTACATGTATCGTTACAGCGTAAGCTGCCCCGCCAAAGGTCAGAACGGAGCTGTTATATCGCTGCCCGCCCGATTAGAGCAGGTCCGAGATCAAGTCTGGTGTAATGCCCCGCACCTTCCGCCTCAATAGGGCAGCTGTGTCTTGCGCTCGAGTGGTAACTGCGCTCCCCAAAAGGCCCTTTTTATCATTACGAGTACCCATCTCACAGAGTTTTTCTCAAAAAACCAACTTCATTTCTCGCACATATCTCACAGACTCTATTCGTGCCCACCAAGCAAAGAAAATGGCTCCTCAGCTCGACGGTTTCTTCAAGCAGGTCGACAGCTCCGCCGACCACTTCATTGAGCGTCTGCGCAAAGCTGTCGCCATTCCCTCCATTTCTGCCGAGGATGCCCGTCGACCTGATGTCGTCCGCATGGGAGAGTGGCTTGGTGACGAGCTCAAGGCCCTTGGAGCTTCCGTAGAGCTTCGACCTCTTGGAAAGCAGCCCCACAAGGAGCACCTCGACCTTCCTCCCGTTGTCCTTGCACGATATGGAAACGATAAGAACAAGCGAACTATCCTCGTCTATGGTCATTACGATGTTCAGCCTGCCGAGAAGAGTGACGGGTGGGCTACAGAGCCCTTTGACCTTACCGTTGACGACAAGGGCCGTATGTTTGGACGTGGATCTACAGACGACAAGGGTCCCGTCCTGGGCTGGTTGAATGCTATCGAGGCCCACCAGAAGGCTGGTGTTGACTTCCCTGTTAACCTGCTCATGTGCTTTGAGGGTATGGAGGAATATGGCTCTGAAGGCCTCGACGACCTCATCAAGGAGGAGGCCAAGAAGTACTTTGCTGATGCCGAGGCTGTTTGCATCTCTGACAACTACTGGCTCGGTACCGAGAAGCCCTGCTTGACTTACGGTCTTCGTGGTTGCAACTATTACTCAGTCGAGATTTCCGGTCCTGGTGCCGACCTTCACAGTGGTGTCTTTGGTGGTACTGCTCAGGAGCCCATGACCGACCTTGTTAGGGTCCTTGGATCGCTTGTCAACACTGGCGGCGAGATTCAGATCCCTGGTATCAAGGAGCAAGTTGCTCCAATCACTGCTGACGAGGAGGGTCTTTACGATGGTATTTCTTTCACTATGGATAACATCCACGAGTCTTTGGGTAGCAAGACAACCATCTTTGATGACAAGAAACGCACTCTCATGGGCCGCTGGCGATACCCGTCATTGTCCATTCATGGTGTGGAGGGTGCTTTCTCCGCTCCTGGAGCCAAGACTGTCATCCCTGCCAAGGTTATTGGAAAGTTCTCTATTCGAACTGTTCCTGACATGGACATTGACAAGACCAACGAAGCTGTTTACAAGTATGTTGAGGATCAGTTCGCTAAGCTTGGCAGCAAGAACACCCTCAAGGTGTATGCTCAGCACACCGGTAAGTGGTGGGTTGCTTCGCCAAAGCACTGGAACTTCTCAGCCGCTGCCAAGGCTGTTGAGCGTGTATGGGGCGTTGAGCCTGATTACACCCGTGAGGGCGGAAGGTAAGTCTAACGATATGAATTTTCTGTGCCATCGCTCACAAAACTACTAGTATCCCTGTTACCCTAACTTTCGAGGAGGCCACGGGCAAGAATGTGCTTCTGCTACCTATGGGCAGCTCTACAGATGGTGCTCACTCTATTAACGAGAAACTCGACAAGCGCAACTACATTGAGGGCATCAAGCTGCTAGGAGCCTACTTACACTATGTTGCCGAGGAGCCTCAGTCTTAGTGGAGATATGGTGGAATAATACCAGGCTAATGCATCATATGAAGAATACGAATTGGGACTATGGATACCCCTTGAAACAAATCAAACAATATTTTGAATACTCCTGTTATCCATGAGCCGCTTTATATCATATACTACGTAGTACACATCTGGCTTGTCTGATTGTCTCACTTCAACATCTTACTGTACTTACCGTCCCCACCCAAGCCGACCCCAAGACTGCTGCTTGCTGACCCTGCATAGGTACCCGATAAGACATGCACGTACTCGATACCCTACTAACTTCAATACTGTACCAGTCTACTAACCTTGGTGACGATTTACCTAAGGTACGGTACAGTATTAATCTATGCTGTGGTTGGACCCCTCTTTTCCGGCCTCGTTCTGTTGTTCCCCGTGCCAGTCACCAGGAGGAAGACCTATCTATCTATGTATGTATGGCTGTTTTTCGCCCCTCTTTGTATTAGTGTGGAGGTTCCTCCCATCACTGGTTGCTAGTCCGGTGATCGCTGCTCGGCTGAGTCGGTCAGAGTGACCAAATGATCAAATAATGGTATTAATATTTTCCGTACCCAGATGATGCATGAAACTGCCAGATCATCCAGGCTCATTTATTCACCGGCTACAGCTGTCTTCAATTCTGATCCCTACATTTCATCTCATCTCATCTCGAACCACCCTAAACATATATCAGACTTACAAAAACCCCAGCTCTGTTCTTTAAGAACTTTACTGTACGCCACCTGTGGAGCTTCGGGCGCTTACAGTGGAACGTCTTCCCCACGCCCTATCGACCCCTACCTAGCCTTTCCATAGAAAGTTCCAAAAAGTCCCCGTTGGGAGATCGATTCTACTTCTTTCAAAAGACGATAAACCTGAGGATCTTACAGCACCACCAACATAGCAACCGTCGCGATGGTTCGCGAGAGTGGCATCTCGGCCACAAAGCCTGTCTTTCCTAATTTCTTGCTGCCTAGCATTAAGCTTCCTTTCTCCCGTCGCCACTCGACATCCTCGAGCTCGGCAGAATCTGCCGCATCTTCAGCAGTGACGACCCCAGCAAGTTCACCCCCGAACGATGGTGTTTTGACGAAGGCTGGGCGAAGTCGACTATTCCGTACCTCACCGAACACATTACGTTGCTCGACATGCTCTGCAGATATCGCCTTTGCCTCCCAGGTCATCTCAAAGGGCTTCACTGGCCGATATGGTCGGGCGTTTCTTGTCGCACCACCTGCTCCCCCGGCCCCCCAGACTCTGAGCAATGTACGAGTTGGAAAGAGTGAGAACCGACAGCTTGTAACAGGTTGGCATGTCGTTGCAGATATCAATTGTGGGGCATGCTCGAGTAAACTCGGTTGGAAATACGTGGATGCCAAGGAACAAGGTCAGAAGTACAAAGTCGGCAAGTTCATCTTGGAAATGGAACGAGTCGTTACATACCGAAGTTGGGAAGACGCCATCGATGAGCAAGGTGAGGAGGCTACCATAACATACAAGAAAGGTGAGGAAGAGGAGGTTGAATTTGATTCTGACGATGATGACGAGTGCGAGGATATCTTTGCGGGCACTTGGGACCCTGAAGTCGTAGAAGGGCGGCGAAGGCGAATGATGGCACGTCGGAGCCAAGCCGAGAGTGACGAGTAGTCATCGTTACTGCGGCATTGTCTCGAAACGATGAACTGGAGATGAGTTATGCATTGTGATGGCGTCAAGGGATAAACATCGACTGGATACGACAAATACCCAAGAGAAGGTCGGCGCAAGCGCAACAGCGCCAATATGTCGATAGAATGATTTACCCCATGATTTTTAGAATTGGGTTATGAATTAGAGCTATGTTTCACTTGAGACGACAGAAGGAATACCGTTGCTGTGGTGGCGTTTGTGGCTACGTGCTCTAGACCGACATTCAATTCATTTTATAAGGGAGTTATTACGACGGTGCTGGGTTAACCAACATGCATGACTGTATAATATGAGACGTACATACGTGCCTCGATGAGCTGCAGACCATTTGCCATGGATTTCGGGGCGGTTTGCAGATGTGCTTCCGGTCCGAAAGAACAGTAAACTCGCGACTTTAGATTTAGAGATGATCATGAGGTCGACATAAGCCGCAGGAGGAAGGTCACCTGAAAGATTTGAACGATTTGAGATGCACAGGTAGACGCAAGACTAATATTGCCATAGGACTATAAACTTTGTTCCAGACTCAAGAAAATAAGCAGACCGAATTTCTAACGTCTCATTGTTAACGTCGTATCAGGACGACATGATAAAAACGACTGTCATCGTACCGCCAGGATATCGTCACCCATCCCGAAACTGATCGACTTAACAAACTCCACGTCGAAAGAACAACGGTGTTCATGGAACTAAGATTTCGGCAATCGAGTGACCAAAAAACATTTTACACCAAGATATAATAATAATTTCAGCCGAAACCATGAGCCCTGGGAGACTGAAAGGTGGGATGTGTAGGGTGGGGTTCATGGTGGGGGAATCAAGTGAACAGGAATCGAAGTAATATTTGATACGGTCATGATAATTCTTATGAGGGTGAATTTAGATTGAATAGGAGTTGTAGTTCAGCAGCGATACTTTATACCACACAAAGTACTACTACATCATCTACAAGAGATACAGTAGACTGGTTAATGAATGTGAATGGGCCTGGATGTTGCACCAGCACCGTGCTACAGTATCTCAACAATACAGCAGCATTCAATGAGGTTACTGGCCCGTATAAGTTGACGGCAACGCGTGGGGCAGATCCCCTGGAAGTGGAGCACCCCTGCGGCGCTATATCGTCACAGTGGACAACGAGCAACGAAGAGGGGTGAGAAAGTGAGAGGTGGGTGAGGGGCATCCATCCATCTATCCATGGATTTCCAAACAAAGCTACAGTACCTACATACAACCTCTACCTTGCCTAGTAAGTAAGGAGGTAGGTAGTGGGCTGCGGCTCACTTCGCCTCAGTTCAGGTCAGGTACAGCAATTCTTTTGTGCTTCCTCACCGAACAATCCTGCATTGATCTCGCATTTCAATCATCTGAGTGTGTGCCAACCCCCACGTAACCCCCCCTCACCGCTCTATCTGTTAAATTTCTATATACTGCTGTACCTTTCTCTTCCCAGCGTGAGCGAGACAGGAGTGAACATTTTGTTTTCAATTTCTTGTTCAGATAAAAAAGAGTGGGAAGCCAAGTACTCCATGGTAGTAGCTAAGTAGGAGAAAGGACCACTTCTTCAGTTGTCACTGTCGTCACCCCGGGACTACTGGTTCCATTCCTCCACCCAAGCTTTCTATCCGCCACTTTTCTACCTCGCTCCTCTCCACTTCTACCTTGGTCTTGTCTCCTCCTCTCTTATAACGGACCCCATAATATTCTGCCGTCATACCTACCTTACCTATCTACCTACTCGCCCTCATCCTTACAAATCTTTTACTTTGGTCTATTTCTCTTGTTCCTACTCGAGACTTGTCCAGTTCTACGTCCTTACCCTATTCCTATTCCTCCATCTAACCTTACCTCACCTGCTATCATTAGTCGACGTAGTTGGACAACGTCACAGACCTCAACGAGCTTCTCCTCTCCGGCTTTGGCTTCACCTTTCTAACCCCGCTTTGTCTCCTGCAAACAGGACTTTAATACGGCTCTATCAACATGGCCGCGCCCTCTGGTCACCGCACTCGCGGCTCGGATGATTTGGGCGTCTTTGATGACGCCAAAAGCTACTATACGGAAGAGCGTCACCAGAACCGTGCTGGTCCTCGCACCCGTACTTACTCCCAGGTTGGTGTCACTGACTTTACTATGCTGTGACTTGGATTGACGTTGAAAGTAGAACAGTCTGATGTCTCGTTTTGAGCGAGTGAATCTTCGTGAACCCTTTCGACGTGGCAGCCATGGTGAGTAACTCGAGTATTGCAAAGGCATTGGCTCACGGTGCTAACACTTTTGTCCTACCAGACGAGAACTCACAACAGAATCGCCGCTTTCTGATCCAAGTCGATTCGACATTGGAAAGCCTTTCACTCCAAGAAGACCCCAATGGAAACATGCAGATTACGATCGAGGACAATGGACCCAAGGTTATCTCTCTGCGTACTGCCGCTTCAGCCGGCCACAACCGCTTCGACGTGCGAGGCACTTACATGTTATCCAACCTCTTGCAGGAGTTGACTCTGGCCAAAGAGTATGGCCGAAAACAGATTGTTCTGGATGAGGGCCGCCTGAATGAAAATCCTGTCGATCGCTTGTCTCGCATGATTCGTGATCATTTCTGGGAGAATTTGACAAGACGCATTGATGCTTCGACTGTTGATATTGCGGCTAGGGATCCCAAAGACTGGACAGCCGACCCACGCCCGCGCATCTACATCCCTTATCGATGCCCCAGGCAATACGAGTTCTACAAGAGAGTCGCTGAAGAGAGACCTGATATGCGTCTGGACGTTCAGATGCTACCTGAGAAGATTACCCCCGATCTGGTTCGTGATATGAACGATGCACCTGGTCTTTTGGCTGTGGATGTGCAAGAGGTCCCGGAGCCAGAGCACCCTTCAGGATGGACTCTCAAAGGTATGCCCTTTGTGGTTCCCGGTGGCCGTTTCAACGAACTTTATGGCTGGGACAGTTACATGGCTTCCCTGGGTCTTCTTATCAATGATCGAGTCGATCTGGCCAAGTCAATGGTCATTAATTTCTGCTTCTGTATTGAACACTACGGCAAGATCTTGAACGCCACCCGATCTTACTACCTCTGTCGGTCGCAGCCCCCGTTCTTGACTGACATGGCTCTTCGTGTCTATGAAAAGATCAAGCACGAACCCGATGCCAAGGAGTTTCTTCGACGATCTATCCTGGCCGCCATCAAGGAGTACCACAGTGTTTGGGTTTCGGAGCCTCGATTGGATCCTACCACAGGTCTCTCAAGGTACCGACCAGAGGGTCGTGGAGTGCCTCCCGAGACGGAGGCCACCCACTTCGTACATATTCTTGACCCTTACATCAAGAAGCACAACACAACCTTTGAAGAATTTGTGAGAAAATACAACTACGGCGAAATTGAAGAGCCTGAGCTCGACGAATACTTCATGCATGATCGTGCCGTGCGTGAGTCGGGTCACGATACCTCATATCGTCTCGAAGGCGTTTGTGCCAACCTAGCCACTATTGATCTCAACAGTCTCCTGTTCAAATATGAGACCGACATCGCTCGAACTATTCGTAGCGTTTTTAACGATAAGCTTACCATGCCCGAAGAATTCTGCGCAGGCACACCTTACCAACCCGGCGAGGTTCTCTCATCGGCTGCCTGGGACCGACGAGCCAAACGACGTAAGCTTACTGTGGACAAGCTGATGTGGGATGAGAAGGAAGGCATGTTCTTCGATTATGATACTGCGAAACGTGAACGATGCACATACGAGAGCTGCACAACTTTCTGGGCTCTCTGGGCAGGCATTGCCACGCCGAAGCAGGCGGCTGAGATGGTCCGCAAGGCTCTCCCCAAGTTCGAGGCGTATGGTGGTCTTGTTTCGGGTACAGAAGAATCGCGTGGAGCTGTCGGCCTGGAGCGACCTAACAGACAGTGGGACTACCCATATGGCTGGCCTCCACAGCAAATGCTGGCGTGGACTGGCCTGATTCGCTATAGCTTTACTGAAGAGGCAGAGCGGATTGCCTACAAGTGGCTTTTCATGGTCACTAAGGCCTTCGTTGATTTTCATGGTGTTGTAGTTGAGAAGTACGACGTGACACGGCCAGCCGACCCCCACCGAGTGGATGCAGAGTACGGTAACCAAGGTCTCGGTTTTAGAGGTGTCAACAAGGAAGGGTATGTTACAATATTACGTCGTTCATGAAAAAGATCACTAACACCGGCATAGATTTGCATGGGTCAACGCCAGCTACATTTACGGACTGCAAATCATCAACGCGCACATGCGCAGAGCACTGGGAGCTCTGACGCCCTACGACACTTTGATGAAGGCTATTGAACAAAATGAAGAGAAAACGCTGGCTGGTCTGCTTAGTTCATAGGGTAATGTTATTGCAGACTTGGAAGCGCTCAGCAAGAGGAAAATGTTGTTGTAGCTATTGATATCCATAAGACAAGAATGTTACTATGACTGTTCGCTGTGTTTGTACAAGTATCTGCTGTTGACGTACGTTGAATGGTTGTGATTAGGCGAGTATCGTTGATATACCCGAATCGCACAGACGAATACAATCTTACCTAGACGACGATCATATGCTTGTATAAGTTTGGTGAACGGCGTCACCAAATTGGGATTATTGGAATCTCAACATTGCGAATAGTTGGGAACCGGACAGGACCATATATGATGGATTAACAAAGCACCTATTGAATATAGTCAAGAAAGGCGAGATGGTGTAAATATGTAGAGAGCATAGAGCACCATTAGTTTCGGGAAGTAACCGAGAGTGATTGAGTTGTGGGACACGTGAGGCAAGGTTAACGAGAAACAGAGACGATCTGAGAACCCAGAAATCTCGGTAAGAAAGCGACCGAGGTAAAAGAAATTATTCTGAGCTTTTGGAAGCGTCAAGCCCGAGGTGGATTACGCCGAACTGGATATTGAAATCCACGTCAGGACTTGTCATGAGGACAATGAAAGCCGAGCTAGGAACCTATGATATAGACGGCTATGAACTGTACCTCAAGTGAGTACCGAGATCGCTTTATGGGGACGGCTTCACATGTCAAAAACCTCCGCTGCTCCGGAGCTGGAGGAGGACCCATAATTCGGCCAAGTTCCGTCGTCCCGGGACGGGCGGGTACCGGTAGACGGAGGAAGACCGAGATGAATAGAGGTAGGTAGATATTACTGTACGTGTCCGAAAGATAGGCAATACACAATCGCGGTCGTCATTGTGTCACAATTTGGATGAATCCAAGCATGGCTATGGTATATGAATATCGATTTTATGGTTGAACGAAGATTTGGATAACGATTGTGGTGCTACGAAAAAGAAGGTGCCGACTTGACCGGGCCAGGACTAGTAAATCAACGCGTAAAGTTTGAGGTGAGTCAAGGTGAGGAACATGTTCCCCGGATTTTTAAATGGTTGTGTTCCCCTTGAGATTAGGCCGGAAGGGGATTGAGTACAGTATGCTTCCTGCGCACATGTGAAGAATTGCTTCTTAGAGGTTGGCCGTTTCCAACAGATCCATCCGCATGTATTCCATTCCGCTTGTTACGGAAATAATACATATGGCGCTTAGGTAATGTAGAAAGAAGGAGCAGCATTCGGCATCTTGGTTCGGATTTGAACAAAGGGGCCCAGACCTCTAATATCAGCCCTTTGAGCCGAAGGTCCAAAGTATAGGTAAAATTGATGGACCGCAAAATACGTCATAGGAGCGAGGTCGCAACAGTAGACTACCCATATCAGTAAGTACTGCATCAAGTTAACTGCCCATCGCGATCAATCTGTACGCACTGCTTCGACAGACTTTCAAGTGTCATTTGAGGAGGGGAAAAACATTGTCCATACCATGATTGATGCTTATCTGGGCGCCTGTAGGTAACCAACCCATTGGGACGCTCGGTGACTGTCCGGAGGTACGTATCCACGGACCTGTTTGTTTTTTATTGCGGCTCGTGACGGTAGATAGGAGAGGCTGATCTGACACAACCATGATCATGACCGAGGCGAAAAAAGAACAACAGTGAAACTGTTCTGGGTCTGAATTTGGCCTGTGCTCGGTAGAAAGCCGAGCTAGGGAGTAGAGTAGAGTACAGTGGTTATGGTTCGAAGTTGACATCCAAAGCTTCATACAAGCTGTGGTTGTAAGGATGGTTAACTAGTGCTAGTGATCGGGTGCTCATGTCATTTGCACTGTAGGCAGACATCTTCAACTATACAAATACATTTATACTGCGGTATATCAATTTAGGTAATAGTCTAATTCAGAATAATATGAAGCTTTCAATACTGACCTTAGGTCTTAGAAGGTAGACATAAACTGGCGACTAGGTTCTCAGCAATGGAAGGAACGAGGTTGTGACGCCTGGCCAGTGGGCAGCGGGTCCGCTAACTTCCTTTCTGGGGCCACCCCTCGTCTTCACCTTGACTCTTCCTTTCCTCCACTTACAGCCGACTTTCACTCCCCCAGCTTCGCTCTTCAACGTCCGCAGTCCGAGCCCAATTGGCTCAATCGCTCCCCAGATTTATATGTAGACCCCTGGTGTCCCCGCTCAGAAGCCATCGACACTTTCGCCGGGTGCGGAGAGTTAGCGAGCTCTACAAGGAGAAGTAATGGAGTATTCCATCCCGCCCGTCGGGGCACAGGAGGCCAAGAGTGACTCAATATGACCTATAATTCCCGTTCAGGATAATACTTATTATCTGCTCTCCCCCATCTTAATCTCTGTTCCAGGCTTCAATTCATTGTCATTCATCCTTACCACCAATCTGACTTGGTGTTGTATCATCTGTACTCGTACCCTCCCACTTACACACAATCAACTATTTCAACACTCACACTCAGCTCCAAACACAACGCACAATTATCTCACAATGGCTTCCCAAAATATGGCAAATCCTGCTATTAACCCCGACATCGAAGATGAGCTCTTCCAGAAAGAGGTCGAGGCTGTCAAGACATGGTGGTCCGACTCAAGGTGGCGACACACCAAGCGACCCTTTACCGCTGAACAGATCGTTTCTAAGCGCGGATACCTCCCAGTTGATTATGCCAGCAATGCTCAAGCCAAGAAGTTGTGGAAGATTCTTGAGCACCGCTTCGAGGCGAGTCCTCGCTCTTTTCTGTATGCAGCAAAAGACCAAACACTGACTGCTTATACAGAACAGAGATGCTAGCTATACCTATGGTTGTTTGGAACCCACAATGGTCACTCAGATGGCCAAGTATCTTGATACCGTCTACGTTTCTGGCTGGCAATCATCTTCAACAGCCTCCGCCTCTGATGAGCCTGGCCCTGATCTGGCTGACTACCCTTACGTGAGTAAAGAGCTTATTTATCATATATATTTGTCTAACAAGCGTCTAGACCACCGTTCCTAACAAGGTTGGTCATCTGTTCATGGCCCAGCTCTTCCACGATCGAAAGCAGCGTCAAGAGCGTCTGAGTGTCCCCAAGGAGCAGCGCGCCAACCTCCTCAACATTGACTATCTCCGTCCAATTGTTGCCGACGCGGATACTGGTCATGGTGGTCTCACCGCTGTCATGAAGCTCACCAAGCTCTTCATTGAGAAGGGGGCGGCTGGAATTCATATTGAAGATCAAGCTCCTGGCACAAAGAAGTGTGGTCATATGGCAGGGAAGGTCCTTGTCCCCATTCAGGAGCACATCAACCGCCTCGTTGCGATTCGAGCGCAGGCTGACATCATGGGTAAGTTTAGCACTCTAGATTTCTCCAATTATCACATGCATGATAGTGGTAGCGCAACTCCAAGACAAAGGACTAACATGTGAAAGGCTCTGACCTCCTCGCTATTGCCCGCACTGACGCCGAGGCTGCTACACTCCTTTCCACCAACATCGATCCCCGCGACCATGCTTTCATCCTCGGCTCCACAAACCCTACACTCAAGCCTCTCAACGATCTCATGATCGCTGCTGAGGCTACTGGTAAGAGTGGCGCTGAGCTACAGCGCATTGAGGACGAGTGGCTTTCCAAGGCCAACCTCAGCCGCTTTGACGACGCTGTCGCTGCTGCCATCGACTCCGGTTCCTTCTCCGACAAGGCTGGCCTCAAGCAAGACTATATCACCAAGGCGAAGGGAAAGAGTAACCTTGAAGCCAGGGCCATTGCTCGCCAGCTCCTTGGCCGTGACATCTTCTTTGACTGGGATGCTCCCAGAACACGAGAAGGTTACTTCCGTCTCAAAGGTGGCTGTGATTGCGCCGTGAACCGCGCCATCGCCTATGCCCCTTACTGCGATGCCATTTGGATGGAGTCTAAGTTGCCTGATTATGCCCAAGCGAAACAGTTCGCCGATGGTGTCCATGCTGTTTGGCCAGAGAAGAAGTGAGTTTTCGTGTGATATTAGTGATGATTCAGGGCTAACAGTAACTTTACAAGACTCGCCTACAACTTATCTCCATCCTTCAATTGGAAGACAGCTATGCCGCGTGAAGAGCAGGAGACTTACATCCGTCGTCTAGCGAAGCTCGGTTACTGCTGGCAGTTTATCACTCTTGCAGGTCTGCACACAACAGCTCTCATCAGCGACCAGTTCGCCAAGGCCTACAGCACTATTGGTATGCGCGCCTACGGCGAGCTCGTTCAGGAGCCCGAAATGGACCAAAAAGTCGACGTTGTCAAGCACCAGAAGTGGAGCGGTGCAACCTATGTTGACGAGCTACAGAAGATGGTTACGGGTGGTATCAGTTCCACGGCTGCTATGGGCGCAGGCGTGACTGAAGACCAATTCAAGTAGAACTGTCACCGAGCATGTGGGGGGCTGCTCAGGGAAATGATTGAACGACATATAATATCGCGTTGAGACAAGAAAGGATCATGAATGTGTAGGACAACAAAAGTGAGGCGAGATTTTGGACATTTACTGGACATTTGATATCATACAGTACTGCAATTCTGGTTTAGCATTTTCGTCGCATTGTTTAGCACAAGGTATCTAGCCATCTGTTGCTGTTAGATTACTAGAATTATTTTTTTTTCAGAAGCTTCGAATTTCGACAAGACCTTGTCTATGTGTCGGAGTTGCAATGCCCATGATCATAGTCATGCATATGCCTTCAAATGTCCAGAAGAATCTCTTTAAGATGACAACACATTCCGTACATGCTATCAATTATCCATATCCAACCGCCAACTCGTCCATTAATATTCGTAGCAACATGATGAGGGTATATAAAGCCCAAGCATTAAACATAATGGGAAACGCTTCTTTACTGAAAACTCAATTTCGAAGATGGAGCTGCTCAATACATACCCTCCCTTTTCTATAACCTAGACAAATTTACCCAGGGATTTCACTGAGACATCCTTCACTGGTATGGCGCTGGTTGCTTAACTTACCGGTCCAAGGCGCTGTTATGCCCGATATCTTCAAACAACAACTCCCGTCGTATACAGTTCTCTGCTCCCTTTTGTGACTAAGCACTCGAGACAATAACCTATCTTTGTGCACATTCGACTCGTTGTAGTGCATGCGTTGCTCCACTAACTGTCTTAGTCGGCTTCTGCAAGTTGCATGATCAACTTGGCAGCCATGTCCAGGAATGGGAAGGGGCTGGTAACATCCTTCTCCTCAAGCAATCGGCCATGGGCTGTCTCGTATCCTGAGCACTTGAAATCGACCAGGTAAACGCCGTGCTCCATTTCGTAGATCTGAATGTCCAGGTGCAGTGCAACAAAGGGTTCCTTTACGTGATGGCCATCTGGTGTACTTGGCGAGCTGGGCGTACTGGGTGCGCTGGGTACGTTGCCAGACTTTCTCTTGATGGCTGGAAACTTGTCAGTGTCGGTGATAAAGGAGATAACATGCCAAAGCTTACCAGAAGTATCCCAGCGCACGTTTATATGCCAAGGGTCGGCGGGAAGATTGTAGCGCTTTTTAGGATCAATACTTGATGTAGAACCACGATAACCATCTTGAGAATCCACAAAACTGCCCTCACCCGAAGCTTCAGCTCGTTCCTCTGCCGTCCTCGACTCGTAATCTTCATCGGGAATATATGTGGCCCCTAGTTTGTACAGAGCCTTGTGAATACAGAGCAGAGCCTCCCAGGGAGAGTTACGTGATCGAATACCAAACTGCCACCGCACTGGCTTAGTCTTCTTTGGAGGGTTGATAGGTGTCATGCCTTGGGGTCTGGTGTTGGCTTCGTCCATACGCAGTTGACTCCTTGAATGGGGTCGAAGGCGACGTGCTGTCTCTTCCTTCTCTGCGTCTGTCCTGTTGAGTAAAGGCTCATCGTTGATAAGTACTTTGGGCGGCGAGTTTTCGACACTACCGGCTTTCTCACGCTCCATGTAATCCTTATGATAAGCTGGCAAGCTAGAAGGCAGAATACCGACCTTGCTCACATAAGGGCGAGGGGTAGTGGTGGCCTGCGAGGTCGTTGAACGGGCCGAAGACATGCTGAGCATAGGACTTGATCCCTCTGGCTCTGCCAGCAGGGCTTCGGGGTTATCTAGATCAGTTTCAATACGCCAAGAAATTACTGACAAAGGAACCAGGACTCACGGTTGACCTGCATCATTTTGTTTTCTCTCACAATCATGTAGGCATCCTTGATGGCGGATGGCTCGGCAGCCTGCAGCGCCTCCTCGACATCACTCTTGCCATATCCCATAGTCTTGCTGATCTTCTCTGTGACCTCATTGTGTAGTCTTTCTTGGACCTTCTCTGACGCATTTGGGGCGATGTCATTCTTCTTGATCGCCTTATTAGGGTCCACGCCCGTGTTGAAGAACTCTTCAACGGGAAGTTGAAGGTAGACGGGAAGGTCGGTTGTGAACCAAGGATCTGCTCGGATATCCTCAATTGTAGCACGATGCACGGGGTTGACCACCAGCATCTTTTTGATCAGGTTGGCGGCACCTGTAGGCATCCACTGGGGTATGCTGTATGTGCCCTTTGCGATCTTGGCAAACAGACTGGGAATATGTTCGTCGTCAAAAGGGAGTCGACCGACCAAAAGAACATAAAGAATAACACCACAACTCCAGACATCTACTTCAGGGCCAGCATACAGCTTGCCACCAATAACTTCGGGGGCGGCGTAGTTTGGGCTGCCACAACTTGTCTTTAGGAAATTACCATCCGTCATAATATTGCTCAGGCCGAAATCGGCGATCTTGACGTTGAGGTTCTCGTCAAGCAGCAAGTTTTCGGGCTTTAAATCACGATGAACAATCTTGTGGCGGTGACAATATTCGACTGCGCAAAGCATCTGTTGGAAGAAGCGGCGAGCCTCGGGCTCCTTCATTCGGCCGTGCTGAACAATATAGTCAAAGAGCTCGCCGCCCGCATATTCGAGAACCATAATAATTTCATTGGGCGTCTTGATGACGGTGAAGCTAGAGAATTGATGTTAGCTCTCCGCAAGCCCAAAAATGATGTTGGTATTTCATGAAGCCATACAGTTTGATAATATGAGGATGACGTAGTAGTTGAAGGTATTCGATTTCGCGCTCAACGCGCCCAGCCATATCGCGGCTGATGAGCTTCTTCCTAGCGATAATCTTGAGGGCTACCTGCTGGCCGGTACCATTGTGAATAGCGAGCTTGACCTTGCCAAAGGAGCCTTCGCCCAAAGTCCTAAGGACTTTGTAGGCACCGATACGCTGTTCCGTCTTGATTCTTTCCTTGAGCGGCGCATCGGCTGGACGGGAAGCGGCTGAAGGGGCATCATGGGAATCGTCTTGCTGTTGCGACTGCGGCTGTGACTGCGGCTGTTGCGGGCGGCGGACGTGGGACGACGAAAGAGATATAGTAAGCTCCTCATCCTCAAACCCTCGGGGAGCCATGGCGATGTGTATGATGGCTTGACCAAGGGCCAAGGCGAGGCGAGACGGGAGGACGAGACGAGCGGGTCGGGTCGAAAAGAGAACGGGCGGCGGGGTTTTCGGAGTGGAATAGCTTTGGTTTCGGTACTTAGATTATCGAATACTAAGGTAGGAGCGAAGTCGGTAGTTCGTCGTAGGAAGGACTACGGCCGACTAAAGGGAGGGCGCCAGAGAGCCAAATAATTCAATGCGGGCAGGTGAATGAATAGATGAAAATGAGACGACGATCGACGAGAAATAGTGGTGGGTAGGAACCCAGTGTATTATGTATGATATAGATAGCGACACAGCTGATTGTTGGTGCACCACCTACAGTTAGGTTAAGTAGGTAGTTAAGTGGACGTGGATAACTGGCGGGGTCAAGACAACCAGCCCACCTGAGCTTTCCCCTTCATTGTGATTGATGATTGATGATTGTCTGATCATGGATCCCGCCACCGGGTCACTTCCATATAATGGTACCTATCTACCTTATCTATATCCTTGGAAACAGGGGTAAATCTAGGTAGGTATCCGTGCATGGCTACAGTGACATACATAGAGACCGGCATGCCTCGCATTTCTACTGAAGATAGGTACTGAGGTAATGAAATACAAAACTTTAGTAACTGAACTTATTAACACTACGAGGTTATTCCAATGCTGATTGCCGAGAGAACTCATTCGTCCCTACTCAAGTTGGTCATTCATCACCTGGGAGATTTGTCTCAATATTTATTAATGTCTTGCCAGTAACCGCATTAGTCGTCTCGTGGACTCGTAAGCGAAGCTAGTTGTATATCCACGAATCCAGCATTTTCACATGCTCGTGCAACGTTGAATTCCCAACAACTCAGTCGTAAGACAACTCTCTCCTGATGTCGTCCAAAGTCTTACCAACACACGTTCTTGCGTGGTCTGAATGTTTTCCAGAATAAGACCACATTGCTCAAGATCTCATCTACAGCAGTATCTCCGTTTCGATTTTGCCATCAGCAACACCACTGTGTAGGACTGACATTCGCAGCTGCATATGCAGGTATCGTTTTAGTTTCAGATCATAGATTCTATCTTACACTACCCAAGTCAAACTGACACATTCTCATTGCCTGGGATTTACAGGCATAATATGTAATAAATGACTTTTCTGTCCTGTCCTTCTTACATATTCAACGCAGCACTATGTAGTTGCTCGAATGAATCCCTACCAGATACACCCAGTTACTGCCTCATGGCTCCCCTCAGACATGCACTTGATGCAGTCATTGGTCTTATGAACAGGTTTCTGTTCACTTTTGTTTGGCCGCTTCTTGCTTCAGCCTTTCAATCAGTTTTCCTTGTAGGAACGGGCTAAGTCCCAGGCTACAACTTGTTAGCAACGAGCCATCTCGCTCAAGGTCAATTCTTCAAGCTTACATTCCCTCATTAGTGAGAATACGATATGTCCCGCTCGGCTGGACCTTTCCAATGATTGTTCCTGCGTCATCCACTTCAACACTGCCCAGGATATCCTCCGGCCATGCTATCCGTCCAAAGTCTGGGGGGTTCCTTCGGTCGCTGAGATGCACGTATCCTCCTCGCCCACCGCCACCCGCACCTCCTTGGGCACTTGCGCCACCTGCGCCGTCGCCTCCAGCACCACCTCCAGCACCCTGTTTGCGAGATCGGCCTCTGGCAGGACGCTTTTGGGGGAAAAAGGCACCTCCCGACCCTAGATTGAAACCTCCGGGGCTAGCGAATGCGCGTGCTTGGTTGACGAGATCTTCATCTTGGTGGCCGTACTCAGATACAACCTCGTTGAGAATCTTGACAAACTCGTGATTCTCACTAAAGGACTGAGGGGTCGGAGGGACCTCGCTAGTTGTTCCAATGATTAGGCGCTCGTTGGGTGGTTCTTTGTCAAGATAGCTTAAATAGTTTGTAGAAGGCGCCTTAGGATTTTTCACGACTTTCTTGAATATGGTCAGCAACTCTGGTTTGACAACGGGAGAATGCCATTAGAAATTTGTACAAACTAACAATACTTGGGTTGCTGGGAAGACTAGAAATTGCTCGAAAAGGCACAGCCCTCGAGCGAGAAACGAAGCGGAAAGTCGTGCCCAGCATATTGCAGTCAACTAGATTAAAACTTGGGCTGAATGTGTTTTTATCTTGATACCGCGCCACTAAGAGGTATGAAGCTTCCCTCACAACTTGAGGTGCATGTGAATGAGGTCACTGGTGAATCAACGCGAGATATGCGCTTATGAGGTCTATGTAACAATGCGGGATCAATTAAACGCGTCAACGCGGTCCAGTTGGGTCTGCACGACCCCTCGAGGAAAGAAAGACCCAGACAAATTAATTGGAAGCGCATATTGAATTGTCACGACAACCTACGTCAAGTTACCACCTACCAAAACATCATGTCCAATTGATAACGCCTCGACTTAAACCATGGATAAAACACCAGCTCCCATATTTCGAAAACAGCGAGGTGCTGCACCTCCATCCTCTGCGATACCTTCTTCTTCTCCTGCCTTTGGCACTCCCGTTCATCCTCTCAAGCCATTCGCCGTCAACGCTCCCAAAGCCGCAATACTACCAATAATATTACCTCCGCCAACGCTACGACCTTTGGCGTTCCGCACATTTACAAAGAAGCATTCCCTCACACTCACATCTTCGGCTCTTCAAGAACTCGCTGCCTTCATTGGCAGACATTGCGGCTCAGGATGGCGCGAAGAGGGTTTGGCAGAGAGGGTGCTTGAGGAAGTCGCACGAAGCTGGAAGAACCGAAATGGAGGTGTTATCGTTGAAGGTTCGAGCAAAGAGCTGCAGGAAATTCTGAAAACTCTCGAGGGCAACATGAGCGGTGGCAGAATTACGGGACCAGCAAGAGGGTTACCACGAGGAGACAGTATGCTCGATCTAAAAGATAACGATGCTTTGAACACACGTTTGGGACTGCGACCCGCGGAAGTAAGGAGAGAGGATAGTAACTCAAGTTTTGGGATATCGGGGTTAGGCGTCGATGAGGAGCAAGAAGAGACCGAGACAAACGATCCTCGAGCCTGGCTCAAGGTGGTCAGTGCTTATGAACAACCCAGATTCATATATAACGTTGCCAAGAAGCACTTTGAGAAGTCGGTCATTTTTTCAATCATCAAGTCGGTATTCAGCTAACATAGTTCAGGGACCCTTC
The DNA here is from genome assembly GCA_014898915.1 of Fusarium chlamydosporum. Taxonomy (NCBI): domain Eukaryota; kingdom Fungi; phylum Ascomycota; class Sordariomycetes; order Hypocreales; family Nectriaceae; genus Fusarium; species Fusarium chlamydosporum. The sequence continues at coordinate 130,902 of JAAVUD010000121.1, forward strand.
GGCTCCTTCATTACTACCCCCAGCTTCACATAAAACAACAGTTTTCCGCAACCGTTACAATGTCATCCATCAACGACTCCTCCGCAACGAATCCTTTCAATCATCAGCTGTCTCCTCTTCTCGAAAGCGCACATTCAATCGTTCTCTGTCCAACCAGAAGTCCCTTAAGCTTACTCCAATCGCCAATTTGCTGGGTCGTCATGGCAGCAGTCATATGTTATTAGGACTTCTGGTAGTCCTTCCGACCGGCGATCTTGCCATCAGTGACTTGACTGGTACTATAGCTCTGGATCTCTCTCAAGCTGTGGCTATACCTGAAGACTCGGCATGGTTTTGTCCCGGCATGATTGTGCTAGTGGATGGTGTCTACGAAGAGGAGGATGAATCCGTGGGCAAGGGCCTCAGTGGCAGCAGCGGTGTTGGAGGTACTCTAGGTGGCCGTTTTCAAGGCTTCTACATTGGTCAACCCCCATGCGAACGACGCAAGGCCACTCTTGGTATTAGCGGACCCGATGGCGGCCAGGAGCAGACCATAGGAGGAGGCTTTGGCTGGATCGATTTCTTAGGCGTCGGCAGCGAGCGCGCCCTGGGAACCAAGATGCGCAGGCTAGAGAGCCGACTCCTCCGATCCAGAGCAGAAGACGATACGCCATCTCGTGGGCGCGCGGTCATCATAGGCGAGCTGAACCTCGACCAACCCCGAACCCTTCAGGCCCTGCGCAAAATCCTCTCGATGTACGCTGCTGAGCCTGAAGGTTCAGCGCCCTTAACATTTGTGCTGATGGGTAACTTCACTCAGCATGCTGTACTCGCACGGGGAGGCAGTGGTGGGAGCATCGAATACAAGGAATATTTTGATTCCCTGGCTTCAGCTCTCGGCGACTTTCCAACGCTACTTCAGTCATGTACTTTTGTCTTCGTTCCCGGTGATAATGACGGTTGGGTATCTTCCTTCACAGCTGGTGCTTCCGTGCCCTTGCCACGGAAACAAGTACCAGACATGTTCACATCGAGGATCCGTCGTGCTTTTGCGACAGCCAATGCTGAAGCTGGAGGAAAGACAGACGGCGCAGCCGTTTGGACCTCGAATCCAAGCCGAATCACTCTTTTCGGGCCCAATCATGAGCTTGTTCTCTTCAGAGACGATGTATCTGCTCGTCTACGCCGTGCCTCAGTCCGTCTCAAACCCAAAGCCAATGATGACAATGCAGATGAGACGCAAAGTTCGAATCCCAATCCTCCCGATGATGTTCAGCCAATGGATATTGACGCTGCTCATCACGATGACCCCACCACTACTGCTGCTGGCTCACCTGTTACTCCCCTTGTTCCTCACGACACTCATGCCGCCCAGAAGTTGGTTAAAACTATCCTCGATCAAGGTTACCTTGCGCCCTTCCGACAGGCGATTCGCCCTGTTCATTGGGACTATGCCTCATCTTTGCACATATATCCGCTGCCTACAGCCATGGTATTGCTTGACACAACTGCACCGCCGTTTTGTATAACCTACGAAGGGTGCCACGTTATGAACCCTGGTAGCGTCCTTGTTCCGGGGCGCAGGGGTGTTGCTCGATGGGCCGAGTATGAGGTTGGCCGACAAGGTAAATTGAGAGAATGTACTATTTAAAATACGACCATACTTGTCCTAATATATGGTCGTTATACTGGGGAAGGGCGTCGGGGAATAGAGGCATACTAAGATCGTAATGATAAATGAGATAGATACTTCATACCTTTGATAATATTCGATGTCACAACGCATCAACATTGAAAACTTGTACCTAATCAAGAACACCGTTCATATCTTTTGTCCTAGTACCTTAATTTAAATATGCGATGACCGCATAATGCGTGAGGCCGTTTTGCCAGCAGTTTACAAGATCGGATACCATGGCGAAAATGCAGAACGCCCTACAAACCCCAGTCAAACGACCTCTTTCTACTCACTGTAAGAGCAGCGCTTCCTCGTGCAAGACTCCGTAGAGGCTTTCAATCTCGGCTCTCACTTTGTTCAGCTCTGCTGCCACCTGCAATGTCACAAGTGTGTATGCGTATAGCAGCGCGTAGTCGCTCTCCTGGACAGCGACAGGGGACTCGTCGCCTAGAAGATCTGCGCTCATATGCTCCTTTCGGAATTGGTAAATTTTGCCCAAAAGCCGGTCCTTGTTGTTCTCGACAGTAGGGATGGCATCTGTCAAAGGGTACTCCAGCATAAGACACGACGCAACTACCTGAAATACATGGCAGATGCGCTGACAAAGAAGAGCCCGTTCTGTACTTGTATACTCTAGTAATGCTCGCTCGCCTTCTGTTAATTCATTTCGCTTTGATGCAATAAGACGCATCGCATAAAATCCGTTGAGCATGTTTTTGGTGGAACGCATAATACGACCATATGCTGCATCTGGAAAAGGACCTCGAAGCTCAAACTCGGACTTCGCTGCAGTTCGAAGGGCCGCAAGCTTGAATGCTACCACATGGTTAGATATGTACGAGAAAGGCTATTTGCGGTACTTACCATATCGCTGGAGAGCCGCCTGTTCACCCTCTCGCATATAGTCAAGGGTGTTGTGCGTACTGTCCTTTTGAAGTGACACCGTGAGGGGGCCACGCTTCCAGATGAGGCCCATCTGGAGGTACAGGACAGAAAGGCCCTCACGGAATTTCTTTCGGCCAGAAATAGGCCAGAGTAACCGACAAACGACGATGCCCCATATGATACCCAAAGTCACAGCGACCACTCGATGCCACACAATGTCAAAGATTAGGGGATCGGCACCTCCTTCATCGTCGTCGTCGTCGTCGACATTCTGCGAGATACTGTAGGCATACAATGTACTCACGTTATATGCCAGGAGAGCAATTCTGCCCAAGGGTGCCTTTTTGATGACCAAAATCACATAGAAATTGAACAAAGCCACAAGTCCACCTAAGCACACGAGGGCAACGGCGTTTCCTTGACTGACAGTCCAACAAATCACAGCAAAAGTTGCACCAATAATGGTACCTTTGAATCTGGCTGTCCCAGTAGTATTGGCCGAACCTGTCGTCATCGCAGCGACAATCATGAAGGAAAGGAGTCCCCATTCACCTCTCCATTTCTGGTAGATAGGTCTCGTTCCTGGTATGAACGCAAGCATCGCCCACAGAAGGGCACCGATGCCGACTTTGATGCCAAAGAGAATGTCCTCTCGGACGATGAAACGGGAAGTTCGGAGCATTTTCTGAGCGAATCTCCTTTTCAGTTTACTGGCCTGGGGCGCAGCATCCCAATTGAAGGTGTCTCGTCGTGCGACCATCGTGTCGGGGATACCTTTTGGCATTTGGGACTTTCGAAGCCTGGGCACGGGAGGTTTTTGTATCAAGGTCTCGCGCTCTGGATCTTCAATTATGTTCTTATCTGACGATTTGGTCCAGTTGAAGCGCCTCCAGATTTTGAGCCAGCCCCAAGATCGCGATGCAGTCTCGGTGGTGTACTTGACATCTTCCAGGACATCCAAATATGCATCAGTTTCCTCCGCAACAGCCTGCAAACTAAAAGAAAAGTGACCACAAGCAGCAGCGACTTCTTCGATGTCAGCCTGAATCTTTTCGGAACGAGCTCGTCCAAATTCGATGGTACGATAAAGTTCTTCCAAAGATCCCGATCTGGCATTGTTGTAGAGATTGAGAGCGTCACGAAGGCTTTCTCTCAACTGTTCGTTAACGGTAATATCTTTGTTTGGATCTTTGCCAAAAGCAGGCTCACGTAGAATCTCCGAGAGGGTATGGGCCAATGATTTGATCGATGGGCCAAGCATGTCAATGAAAAGGGCAAAGATGTCCGAGGGCTCTTGGAAAGCAGGAGCTGCCATCAGCGCCGAATCCGATTTATTCCTTGTGGCCTGCCGTTCTTCCTCGCTCTCACCCGATTCATCAATGTCAGACAGCCTTTGACCTCCGCCCTCTAGGTAGGCAGTGATAGTCCTTGTGAGAGGCGGCGTAAGTCCAGTGCTCTTGGGTGAAGGGAAAGAATCTTCTAAATTGGGCACTTCTCTGAGAAGAGTGAACTGGGTTTCCAGAGCACTGCGTAATCCTCCCAGAGCTTGTGAGAGTCCTTCAACTGATCTTGACAGACGCTTATCAAGGGGATAAAATGATTCTCTTCCAAGAAAGTAATATTCAAATTTAGCTTCTCGGAGAGTTGAGTTCATCGTTGCATATGCAGCGTTGTACCGGGCAGAGACACGACTGTACTCGTTTGTCCAGAACTCATCTTCAGTACCACTAAGGAAACCTTTTGTAATAGACGATAGCTTGTCGCCCAGTGAACTATTAGCGGTCATTATAGACGTTCGAAGGACTCGTCGCGCTGACACTCTCCATAGCAGTAGATTGACAGCAAAGGTACAAGTGATGCCAACGAGAAGCAGTTTCAAGACTTGAACAATTTTGTCGTCGTCAAAGTAACCTCCTTGCACGCTTTCTTCTTTCGTGATTACAGAAATAATTGCAATAGAAGCCAGGGTAGAACCAACGTTGACGAGAGGACTGTTAAGTCTCTGCTTGACCCAACCCACGAAACCCAGGCCCCCACCAATGCAAACAATGAGAATGAGAGCATGAGCAGCGGCAGTCAATCCGAACTGAGTGCGCATGGCAACAGCGATCCCCATTGAGAGTAAGGATACGGTCTCAGCATAGAACACAGCAATGAACGCTATCACGGACGCCTCAAGCATAGAACCGACAGTTCGTGCTGGGTGGAAATAGACGGTGATGGTGGCTGAGACATGCTTTCCATCTCTGTTGCCTAAAAAGGCTGTCAAAGGGGGAAAGAAGGTGCCCAGACTACCGAGAACATAAGCGAGGACGCACTTGAGGACTCCGTGACCCTCATCGGTGTTCAGCCATAGCCATACTAATACGAAGGCAGTTTTAGTGTTTTGTGTGATGATATGTAGGCGGTCTGCAATCGACTCTGCCTCGTCGAGAGAGTGGAATCTTGGTTTGTTGTTGTTGTCGTTAGCGGAAACTGCATTGGTAGATGTACGCAGTGAGAACTCTTGTCTCGATCGTTCGCCGGTGCTGGGGATGATAAAAGTCCCGTTTCTCAATTTCTGCTCGATGCATCAGATCTTTAACCTTGGGCGTCACAATGACCTTTATACACGGGAGATGCATACCGTTCGCTGGGAATGGCGTCTCTTAGGTGGCCATGCCAAGTTGGAGGAGGTTGTAGCGGAGCTCATGGCTGCTTTGTTGGGTAATACTCGTCTCGAGAGTCGTGTTGTGGTAATCTGGCGCGCTTCATTCTCTTTGATCTTAGAGCTCCATGGCGAGAGATGATGGTAATAGTTCTGGAACGGAGTTATCGGGATGCCGTGTTATGAGGCAGTTGTGATAGTTGAGAGAGGTAGGCTGACGGCTGTTGTTGATGTATGTGTTGTCGCGGGATGCACAAAGCAGAGATTGGATATCCCAAGACATGTATGGTGGGATGGGCAAACAAATGGACGGAAACAATTTACCTACCTGCCTACTACTAGTACTGCAAGGATTAGGATGACGCCGAGCATGCACCCCAGCTAGAGTGGATCTCGATGGTGCTGTAGCTGTTCTACTATGTACCTAGGCGACCTGTTATTGGTCAGGGAGCTCCTTACTATGTTTTAAAGGCAAGTTCTAGTGAGCTCCATGCATGCACCTCGACGGTTGCGCCCGTTGGAACGTTCCTGAGCTGGGCTTGGATATGTGCCTACATACTACCTACTACATTACCTTAGGTAGCCTGGAAGGTATTAATGGGTCCTGAGACGCAGGTACCTACCTACCTTACGGACAGCTATATCCTCAGGTTGATGATAGATCACTCAAGAATTCAACTGTACGGATACATGTCGTCTCCGTCTTCATCTTGTGAATCGAAGCTTGACATGCTCCCATCTCCATATAGAGATGGAACACGACTATCAGAATCCACGCCCTACCATACCATATTCAATAGTTCCACTAGATCAAGAATCTTAAGAAAATATGTGGTTAACTTTGATAAGATTCATCATTTCCCATTTTGAGTTTCTTCAGTCTGTTTGTCCGATGCTATCACTTGGACACCATCCCTGTTTTATTGTTGATTGGAAATTTAGTTTGTGAGATAAACGGCTGTTCGATTAAACTCGCCCATCCTTACCTACAGCCCATAGTCTACAGCCCAGGTAGGTACCTGCAATGCAGTATCCGCTACAGGTGGCTAGTACCTACTAGCTGGGTACCTACCTTGGTAGGTAGGCTACCTAGTCCAGATCTTCCGCCATAATACCTGGCAGGTAGTATGGGCTAGCAAACCCACATTAGGTAGACAGCTCTTAAGAATATCAGGTAGACAGATTAGCCGGTACATCGTCTCCGAAAGAAGCTTGATCTTTTTATCCAAATAAAGAAATATTTTTGCACACAATTTCTGGAGGATGGATCTCCCCAAGCTTGATTCGCAGGCAGCACCGGCCCGGTTTCCAGACTGTTGCCTCGCTATATCAACAGATTTACTCAAGTCTTTATCAAACATATTTTCCAAAACTGCTGTCTCGGAAGGCAGGCCAACCGTCCTCTCTGTTGGCAGCGGCTCCGGTTTGCTTGAAGCTCTTCTGCTAGATCAGCAAGGTAGCTCCGACTCTGGCTCCGGCTATGGTTCTTTCAATGTGGAGGGTGTGGAAGTGCAGCAGTTGAGCGGGAAAGATGCTGTCAACAGATATCTTCCAGAGCAATCTATTTACACGGTTCGTGGTAGTTGGGACGTTGTATCAAGGCTGCAGGACCCAGATGTGACAGCTCTAATGTTTGTCTATCCGCGCCAGCCAGCCCTGATTATTGAATACATGGAGACCATCATACGAAAGGGATTAAAAGTGCAGGTCATTGTGTGGCTAGGGCCAATGGCTGACTGGGAGGTGTTTGAGTCTTGCTTCAATGCAGGACACGAGATTAGACTGTTTACAGTCACTGAGAAAAGGCAAGGAGCGCAAGCTGGGCTCGATGAGTACGAAATGATGGTTGTGGTGGAGAGAACAGATTAACGAAATTGACATTCACGTTAAAAACATTTCCATTACCAAACGAAACCATCCGTTATGATATGCTGAGTTCTAAGAGAAACGGTCAAGGTACGAATCAATCATGAAATCTGATCACTTATAGGGTAAATGACACCCATATCGATCACGATGCAATAGACCGTAACTTAGCTGGTTAAGTACTACTACTGTTAGCCCCCAGGTTCTGCTTGTCCCCACTCCCAAAGTGAGAGCGTCATCTCTGAATCAAAGCACTCATCGCATCGTCCTTGCCATCAATTTTTGATTGCTAGATTCAAGAAATCAAAATTCGGGGGTTTCTCATACTCAGTAAAAGTTCCTCTGGTTCTCACCAAAAGTCAAATCTACCCTGTTCACCTCGTACTCTATTCCATCTTCGTACACCCTCAGCTCAGCCCTATGCTACGTCGTGTCGTTTCCATCATGACATCGTCATCCCCAAAGCGTTTCATACCACTGAAGAAGGGGAACCATACTCTCCCTACCGGTACTCCCAGTCTTCGAGGCGTGGTCTTTGATATGGATGGCACACTCTGGTAGGACCTATCCTCTGCACCCTACCCTGCACATGAATACCTAGTAGATCACGTTTCACTCCTCAGGACATCAGTTTTAGGCGGAAGACACCAAGGGATGCATCTGTTGTTTTATTGTACACCGTTATACCTTACTGGACTCGAGACAATTTGGGACGCCAAACTCACAGCTAACGTCTTTGCAGTGAGCCTCAAACATACATGTTCAAGGAAATGAGAGATGTATTAGGAATCAATAAAACGACTGATATCCTTGAACATATCGACACTCTGCCGAAATCTGAGCAGTCAGGAGCCCTCGAGTCTATTCGCAATATTGAGCGACAAGCCATGAAGACTCAAACCCCTCAGCCAGGCCTCATGACCCTCATGGCCTACCTTGACGCCAATGCCATTCCCAAGGCAATATGTACCCGCAACTTTGACGTGCCTGTCCGAAATCTCATGGAGAAGTTTCTGGAGGGCTCCCGTTTCCATCCAATTGTCACTCGAGATTTCCGGCCTCCCAAGCCTGACCCTGCTGGAATTCTGCATATCGCCAAGGACTGGGGTCTGAAGGACGAGGCTGGTGAGGGAGATGCTAGTGGACTCATCATGGTGGGCGACTCCATCGACGACATGACAGCGGGCAGAAGGGCGGGTGCGGCGACCGTACTGCTCGTTAACGACGTGAATCGGCCTTTGGCGGAGCACGCACATACTGACTTGGTCATCACTGCGTTGGATGAGCTTGTCGGTATCCTTGAGGAGGGGTTCGTGGGCAGAGATGTCAGTCCGGAGTAAGACATAATAATAACGGCTCACCGCAAGCACTTGTAAGAATTGTTTACATCTCGCAACCAGTGAAGCGACTCTCGCGGTAGCTACTCAAACTCAGTTTCATTTTATTTAGTTTTCCTACATGAGCCCAGCTTCTGCTTCTTTACATGACCATCTCCTAGAGCTAGACAGGGACAAACCGTTCAGAATCGATATCAACAAAGATAGTCTTCTCCGCAGATAAAATGGGGCGATGCCCTGGGTTTAAGACGAAATATGTAACGATTCAAGCATGGTGATCTGGCCAGAGACCACGACAGAGATTTCAAACAGTGCGCCGAAGTATGCTAAATCTTTCAGAATTGGGCGGTTATCCCAACATGTTCAGGAAGGCAATTGTCAGGGGGTAAAGGTTCTGAAAATGACTCAAACGCAGACATGCTGTCTACTGTATGCCATAACTCGGGTTGGGTGGCAGCCCGAATGTAGCCTGTCTCCTATTCTCCCTTCGCAACTCATCAGGAGTTTCCTTTCGCGGTGGCGGTGGCGGCAGAGGGCCACCTGGAGGTGCCGGCCGAACTGGTAAACTGAAAGTGGCAGCGTTTGCACTCACAGGACCGACATTTTCGGGGTAGCCCTGAACCTTGGGAATGGAATTTGTAGTGACGACTCTAGATCCCAGTCCAGGGTGTGCGGAAGCCGGTGTGCGGGAAGAGCCATATCCATTTCGAGGCGGTGATCGGCTCTGGTTTGAGCCATATTGATCGCGAGGAGAGGTGATACCGGCACCGCCGATAGGAATTTCGCCTGAAGTGGGAGTATGAGAACGCTCTTCGGGCTGTGCCTGGGCTTGAGCTTGGGCCTGAGCTTGAGCTTGAGCCTGCTGAGACTGAGTGGGAGAATCACTGGAGCGAAGGAGGTCTTGTGTGGAAGGAGAGAGTTGGGGAGCCAGATGCGATTTTCTGTTGTCACGTTCCATCATGCCGACAGCCCACTCTCTAAGATCGACTGGCGTGCGCTTGGCGGCTTGTACAAAATGGTCGCGGTCCTGGACAAATTAGCGTAAAGCGCCTACTAAGAGACCAGAGGTATTTCTTACAAAGAGTTCTTGGGGAGTTGGTCTACGCTCGGGCTCCTTGTAAAGACACTTCTGGATCATGTCATCGAGGATACTAGGGAAAGCATCGCTCTTGGGAAGCTTGGGAGCAGGCTCATGAACGATCTGCTGCAACAAGTCTAGGATACCCGCGGGGGCAAAGTCGCCATCCGACACCTGCTCGCTAGCCGCGAAGGGAAACTTGCCAATGGCAAGTTCCATGATACTGAGACCAAAACTCCAGACATCGGACTTGACCGTGTATTTTTCACCCTGAATTCTTTCAGGAGCCATGTAGGTGGAAGTTCCGACGAAGGTATCAGCGATAGAATTGACAAGCTCGCCTGAAACACCAAAGTCACAAAGCTTAATCCCACCCCTCGAATTAACTAGAATGTTTGAGGGCTTGATATCACGATGCATGATATGATGCTTTGTGTAGAGGTATGTCAAGCCACCCAAAGTGGCTTCAGCAATCTTGCCGAGGACATCAACTCGTACAGGTCCAAATACCCTGGACACTCGGTCGAGAGATCTAACAATCCGGATTAGCCACCATATCGATTGTGACACCTCTAGTTGTACTCACCCAACATCCATATACTCCATACACATGATCACATCGTTGTTGGGGGTTAGGAAGGCGCCATAGAATGTTACGATATAGTCTGAATGGCATCCGTGCATAATTTGAAGTTCACGAACGATTCGTTTCCGTATCTCTCGCTTGGCTTCAACATGAATTACCTAGTAAATGATTAGTAGAGCATCTACATATTGGATAAAGAGCCATACCTTGCGAGCCATGACAGTCCCAGTCGTAAGATGCTTGACTTTGCTGACGGTGCCGCCATTACCGGATCCTAGCTCTTTAAGAATTTCAAGATCCTCGGGTCGCAGATCCAATTTGTATTCAATGCCAATTTCTAGCTGCTCATCCCTGCCAGCATCTTGGCTTCCACTGTATTCGTGATTGCTAGTCTCGGCGGTTGGTGGGGGTCGAGGGGCGGCTGCTTTAAGAGCAAGGCCTTTGACGTTCTTGCGCTTCATAGAGCGCGGAGCAAAAGGGTCGGACATTTTTCTTGGGAAGAAGAACGAGGAACAGCGCTCGTTTGATGAGTAGACGGAGATGTTGAAGCGAGGTCGGTCGTAAGGTTATGAGGCCGAAAGGTTGGACAGGCTTAGGCGAGCCAGGCGCTGAGCGATCTTATTCGTGGGTAATAATCGAGTACGGAAGAAGGTCCTTGAATGCTGAGTTGAAAGATGCCTATCTCGCGTCGCACAAAGCCCTCGTCGTGGCAGAACGGATCGAAAAGGAGTCGATCGCTATCTTGTCCCGTCTGGTGTTGGGGCTAGAGGCCTGGCGCACGTTATTCTCGGGCCGTAGTGCGAGGGCCTAGATTCCGTTGCCAAGGAATGAGGGTCTGATGCAATGGAGAAAGGAGAGCCCGAGGTATTCCTTTCAACCAGATATGACGGGGTCGTGGATATGTCAGGAGTGTCAAGGCAGAACGCCGCTGGAGATGGTGAATGGGGGATTTGTCCCTGTCTCTTTCACGACTTTTGGCTGGTTAGGCGCGGACAGTAGACAGTGGAGGGCGGGGTCTAGCCAGCGACAACGTGACGGGAGTGGCTGACTTACTCTGTGACTGTGAGGGAGTTAGATGCGCTACCAAAGCACAAAAGGACGACGACACTGGGCGGCAAACCTGGACAGAGAAAAAGGGGGTGTGGTAAAGGAAAAAGGCCTCTTTATAATCGTGGAGAGATCGAGTTGCAACGACAACCTGCCCAGCGGATTTTGAAATTATGTATCCGTACGTACCTGAAATCTAGTGGGCCACTTATTCGCCATGCTTAAGGAGAGACTGGGGAGGTCACGGAGTACGGTTTTAGAGACATGCCCGGAGGCAAACATTCATCATCCATAACAGAGTACCTATTATACCTCCCTGCCCCCTTAGTATCTGCATTGTCTTGTACCTCACAAGAGGGCCCAAACCCAAGCCACGAGACAATGCACTTGCTGGCTGGGCTTGCTACTGACAGGCCATATGCTCGAGATTTGAGACGACTCAAGCTTCAAGCTCCGTACAGTCATCAATTCATAGCGGTGATAAGATAACAAAACATGGTAGGGTCATACTTCATTAGTCCAAACATGTTGCTTGATACGACATGTCAAAACCCGCCCTCGAATCCAACCTTACCCATTAGTTAACTTCCCACCAATTGTCGCAATCAGAATAATCGGTTCGTATGAAATTTGTGAGGAATGCAAAGACTTAATTGAAATAGGGGCATAGCTGTATGGGTCAAAGGCACGAGCAGCATGAAAACGGACGATGGATCAGACACTGGGCGATTCAGACAACTGCAAGTTGACACTCGGACCACCGCGCGTTTACCTGTACTTGGTGCCTAGAGATACTGCTTCCCGCACAAATGTGCCATATGAGGGAGGAGCGTGGTGCTTTCAAGTGAGAGTAAGCATCTGCGTAGACATCTCTATGGAAACATGGCTTGTTTGTTTAGTGCAAATACCTATACAGCGGCAATGGGATCTTAGGAACAAGGTGAAGCTCACGAATGATGATGAAGTAATCGTACCGTCGGAAGCGGAATATACTATCTCCGTAGTTAACATCCCTGCCAGGCGCGACAAGGCTGCACGTGTAGCTCGCTCTGCAGCAGCGCAAAGCCAAAAATTCCCAAAGATCGTAACCTTTCAAAGAAAGGCATACACTTGTAATCTTTCCACTTCATTCCTTTCATTATAATCACGAGACCAGAGACTAAAAATCCCCAATCGTTACGGACCTTGTCACATACCGAGCCTTTCTACAACTAAAGCAGCTCAAGAAAGCTTTGTTGCCTGCGCGGCAGCATCGCAAGTCGCCAAGATGAGCAACAGCATGCGCGACTTGATTTCCGGCGAGGCTGAACTAGATGACGAGGAAGAGGATGAGTCTTTCGATGAAGGTGGCGGACCACGTAGACACAAGAATGCGGTCGAAGACTCAAGTGAAGAGGAAGAAGACGACGACGATGAAGAGGAAGCTCGCAAGGTTAGCTCGACGACCAGCATCGACAATTGGATAGCTTCTGATTTTTTTTCTCTTAGGTTCGTGAAGGATTCATTGTCGACGAAGATGAAGATGAGGATGAAGGGGGCGAGTCCGATGCCGACGTGCGACCCATACACAAACGAAAACGAGAGCACCGCGATCGCGAAGAAGAGGCACAGCTAGATGAGGATGATTTGGATCTCATCGGTGAACAGTTTGGCGAGCGACCTAAACCCCAGACTCAGGTAAGCCTTCCACCACGCCACCCGAGTTACCCAGCCGGCCAGTGCCCCTGACTTTTTCGAACTTAGTCCAAGTTCAAGCGCCTGAAGCGCGGTACACGTGATGAAGACCGAGGCAATCAGCGCCGTGGCCTGGACGACATCTTTTCCGATGAAGAAGACGATGCAGGCGAACAGCGAGCATATAACAACAGATCATCGTACCGTCAGGCCGACGAGTTTGACGATTTTATCGAGGAGGACTTCCCTGATGATCCTGAAGAATTGGAACAGCAGCGGGAAGATGCCGAGGTTGCCAGACCCAGAGACCGCGTCATTGGAAATATTGCCGATACTGCCAACTTGGACAAGGATGCCTTAGATGATATGGAGGCCATCTTCGGTAATGGTGAAGACTACGACTGGGCATTGCAGATGGAAGAAGAAGAGGAAGATCGCGAAAGGGAAGAACAAGCTATCGAGTTAAAGGATGTGTTCGAACCCTCACAACTCAAGGAAAAGCTCTTGACCGATGAAGATAACGAAATTCGTTTCACCGACGAGCCCGAGCGATTCCAAATCGACCGAAAGACTTTCAAGAGCTTGCAGCTTACAGCAGAACAGTTCAAGGAAGAGGCACGCTGGATCACCAACCAGCTGTGGCCGAAGAAGGGCTTGGCTTCCGATCTCCAGAGCCCGTTCGGCAAGGCCGTAGGAAAAGTCCTCGAATTCTTCATTGTCGACGAAGTTGAAGTGCCATACGTGTTTCAGCATCGCAAAGACTATCTGCTTCATACCCGAAAGACCCGAAATCCCAATCGCGACGATCCCGATGCTCCAGAATACGTTATTAGCGCAGACAAGCTGCTGAACCAGGACGATCTGTGGAAAATTCTGGAACTGGATATCAAATTTCGATCTTTCGTGGACAAGAGGAATGCTCTTGAGAAAACGGTCGAAAATCTGAAGGGCATGGAAATCCATGATGCAATGGTAGACGAGATGATTCCCGAGGCAACGACTATGGAGGAACTTCAAGACCTACAAGATTATCTCCATTTCCAATACGGCCCACAACTGAAGGACCTCGCTGCCTTGGCTGGTAATCTCTCTTTAACCAAGCGACCAGGCTCAAAATCCAACCTGCTGGAGAGAGTTCGCCAAGGCAAGGCCTATGGCTTTGTTCGCGCCTACGGCATCTCTGCAGACCAACTTGCAAAGAATGCACTGCGATACGGGAAAAAGGTCACCCCTGACGATGACGCGCAGTACCCCATGGACCTGGCCGATAGTCTGATTGATGATGTCTTCAGCACAGGCGACCAAGTCATTAGCGCAGCTCGACAAATGTACGCTGAAGAATTATTTGCCAGCCCAAGGATGCGCAAACACTTCCGAAATTCGTACTACCAGGCCGCTGAGATCAGCTGCCGACGAACTGAAAAGGGACTGCGCAGGATTGACGATTCCCATCCGTATTATGAGATCAAATATTTGCAGAACCAAGCTATTGCTGACCTAGTTCATCAGCCAGAACTTTTCCTAAAGATGATGAAGGCTGAAGAGGAAGGACTCGTCACTATCAAGCTTGATATGCCTGCTCGATACGATTTCCGACAACATCTTTATCAGGAGTTCGAGTCCGAGAATTTCAGTGATAGAGCTGAGCAATGGCGAGAAGAGCGTAAGAAGGTGCTGGACCTTGCTTACCCCAAACTCGAGAAGATCATCGCAAAGAATGTCAAGGAGGTTATCCGTACTTTCTGCCAAGATGAAGTGCTCAAGATGTGCCGGGAAGAATACGCGAAGCGACTTGACCAAGCGCCTTACAAGCCTAAAGGTATGATCCTGGGCACTACGCCACGCGTCTTGGTTCTTTCCAATGGCATGGCCGACCCCGCTCGTGATCCTATCTGCTGGGCTTGGGTAGAGGAAGATGGACGAGTGATTGAACAAGGAAAGCTTGGAAATCTTGCTCGAGATGAGCGCCAGCGAGAGGAGTTTGAAGAACTTGTGAAGCGCCGCCGACCCGATGTCATTGGTGTTAGTGGTTGGTCCGCTGAAACCACTAAGTTGGTGCGTGACTTGGAGAGCCTTGTGAACGAGAAGGGCCTCATGGGGCCAGAGTTCGAGGATCCCGACACCAATGACTACAGAACGGAGCCTTTGGAAGTCGTGGTGGTAAACGACGAGGTTGCTCGATTGTACAAAGACAGTCCCCGTGCTCTTGCCGAGCATCCGAGTCTAAACCCCATCACGAGGTACTGCGTTGCCCTGGCGCGATACATGCAGAACCCTATGAAGGAATATGCAGCTCTCGGCAAGGACGTCGCCTCTCTTTCTTATCACCCATGCCAGAACCTCCTGCCTGCGGACAAGCTGGCTAAATACCTGGACTCGGCCATGGTAGACATGGTGAACCTTTGCGGTGTTGATATCAATGAAGCCATGAACGATACTTACACCGCGAATCTTCTGCCATATGTTTCCGGACTGGGACCCCGAAAGGCCACAAGCGTTATCAAAGCCATCAATGCCAATGGCGGTGCTGTGGGTACAAGAGATGAGCTCGTAGGTGACCCCGACAGTGGAAAACTGCCCGTTGTTGGTCCTAGAGTATGGAATAATTGCGCAAGCTTCCTTTTCATTGAGTACGAGGCTACCAACCCATCGTCTGACCCGTTAGACAACACTCGTGTCCATCCCGAGGATTATGAATTGGGTCGAAAGATGGCAGCTGACGCCCTCGAGCTTGATGAGGAGGACGTCAAGGCTGAAACGGATGAGAACGGACCTGGAGCTATTGTCCGCAAGCTTTTCAAGCAGGACGAGCAGGACAAGGTCAACGAGTTGGTACTAGAGGAGTACGCAGAGCAACTGGAGAGAAACTACAGCCAGCGTAAGCGAGCTACTCTGGAGACAATCCGCGCCGAACTCCAAGCTCCCTACGAGGAACTCCGAAGAAACTTTGCTCTTTTGTCAGCATTAGAGATCTTCACCATGTTTACTGGTGAAACGAAGCACACTCTTTGTGAGGGCATGATCGTGCCCATCAATGTGCGAGTTGTCAAGGATGACTTTGCCATAGTCAAGCTTGACTGCGGTATCGAGGGTCGAGTTGAGGGTCATGAAGTCAGCCATCGATCATCTATTAAGGAGGTATTGAGCTCTGGACAGACAGCACAAGCCAAGATCTTGGATATTAACTACAAAGACTTTATGGCGAAGCTATCCATGCGGGACGATGCTCTACGTGTTCCTTACAAGCGGCCTATTAACCTTGGTCGTGATGGATGGGATTATGCCCTCGAAGCTGCTGATAAGGAGGAACTGCGAGAAAAGGACAAGACGACCGGACGCACGCAACGCGTCGTCAAACATCCTAATTTCAAGCCATTCAACGGCCTGCAGGCCGAAGAATTTCTGGGATCTCAACCAAATGGTGAGGTTATAATTCGACCTTCGTCCAAGGGTAACGATCACCTGGCGGTTACATGGAAGGTCGCAGATGGTGTGTACCAGCACATTGACGTTCTCGAGATGCAAAAAGAAACGGAGTTCTCGGTGGGTAAGTTGCTGCGCGTTGGCGGCAAGTACACATACACCGACTTGGACGAATTAATCGTCGAGCACGTCAAGGCTATGGCACGCAAGGTGGAGGAGTTAATGCGGCACGACAAGTACCAAAACCGATCTCGGGGAGAGACAGGTAAGTCCTCATGTCGCACTGAAGTGGTATATATGCATGATACTAACTATAGTCGCAGAAAAATGGCTAACGACTTACATCGATGCCAACCCCAACCGATCGGCGTACGCTTTCTGCATCGACACTAAGCATCCTGGATACTTCTGGTTGTGCTTCAAGGCTAGTAGGGCAGCCAAGGTAATTGCGCTGCCAGTTCGCGCGATCCCGCAAGGCTTTGAGCTTAAGGGCTATCAATATCCTGACATGCGAGCTCTCTGCAACGGTTTCAAGCTGCGTTATCAAAATGAATTCTCGAAAATGGGCCACCGCTAGGAAATTGGACAGTTATCATCATAATTGGCAGATGTGTCATGAGGGACTTGCGAGAAAGACCAGCATGTTTGATTACGCAAAGTGGGTATTTTATTGAGAATGGGGATGAAGCTGCAGTCGTATTATTCAGGCGCAGGTCTACGAGATGCTTTCTTTTTTAAACGAGCACAGAGGGGGTATTAGAAGTCGTACTTCACCGGCGGGGAGGGAGAAGAAAAAAAAGAACAGCAACCAAGATAAACTAATTTGACGTGAATTTGTGATCATTTATCGATCATTTATGTTGCACGAGCTGAGATGAGACATGAGGCGCATGAGTCGGGCCATGACATCCTTTGTACTAATACCGATAATATATAGTAAGCCTGTTAAAGGTTTACAGCTATATTTTTAATATGGTACTGTAGGAGAACTGCCCAAACTCGTAATGTGAAGTGGCTACTCCCCATGGCGCTCCAAAGGTATTGCAAATATCAAGTATTTGAAAAGAGATTCTCGAAGGTTCTACACACAGAAAGAGTTCTGAACTGGGTGCACCATACCTCGACTACAGCAAATACCAGTCATAATGGCACTTTCTAGATAGATAGGCAGCTCCATGCTCGTAATCTATTCTTGTCGGTGGATCTCTACGAAGACGAACATGTGTACAGAACTCGGGCTCTAGGGCATGGTGTTGCGTAATTCTATGGAGTTGCAGACATCTGGCCTTTGCAAAAAAGGCGATAATATAAGCCGTTCAGGGGCTCGGTCCTAATAACGGAGTATGAACGATGATCATGGGACTTGATGATGGTGTTTTGAGAACAGAGCGGATTCCATTTCTGTTGGGATGGAAAGGCGCCTCATGGTCGTGACGTGTGAATATACGTAGTAGTTCGAGCAGGTCCTCCCAAGAACCCCCGAGGACGATTTCAGAGCAACCGAGGCCAAAGCTCCGGCGTGGAGTGATGCTTGTAATTGGTGAGTTCCCGGTGATGTGCAAGATGGGTCGATGTGAAAGGTGTCATGTGCACCTCCTCCATGTGGGCGCTGAGTCAGTTTCGCTGAGGCCCACCGACGATTGAGTTGAGGAGCGGTATCGGACTGATTACGAAGCCAGGTCCGATCTTGGAAAGGCGGAAGAGACAGAGATTGACGATTGCCTCATATTCGAGAGTCTAGAGTTCTAATCCACTTAGTAGTTTAGAGTCATGGAGTTCTTCTGTTTCGGACGGTGGAGTCGAGGTCAGCAGATACGAAAAGTATCACTGTAGAGTATCAGAGATGTCTATACTGGCTACTAGCGTATAGGTGAGTTAGTGCACCTATATTGTTGTTTATGTTGTATGATTTGAAGTGGTTTACTTCGACTAGACAAAGTATCATTTCAGTTGGATTTACTTTACATCAAAGCTACTTGTTCACATCTGCTGTTTTGTGTTATCGCTATCAGCGGCATCCAAGACAACTTTAGTAACTTAGTAACGCCGGTACCTGGACCTTACCCCAGATCCCCGTAAGTTTAAGCGGGGCAATCGTGTCGTTTGTCCGCCCAAAACAGCTTCAGCCAAGCCACAGACTAAAACCCTGTCGCAGAAGCACATCGACGTCAGTTGCTATGCTCGAGTACAAGGTTTAGGAGGTGACTTCACCTGACAGAACTATTGCACAAATAATACCTATGATACCATCATATGAAGAAAGGCATAATGGTAGGGTACAGGACCCTGCATTGTTGGAACGAGACAGCTACCAACAGTAGGTACTGCAAGAGAGTAGGTACCTATGATATAGGGCGTACTGTACAGGTAAGCTTGGTGGGAGCACAGGGGACGATTCAACATTGAGGAACCAGGGTACATTGTCGTACTGTTAGGTAGTACCTAGGTAGGTAGTGTACCTATCGGTACCCCTCCATGCCCCAGGCAGAGTTAGTAGGTAGAGTCTAGACGGGGAGGCTGGGTCAATTTGCCTGACGTTGGATTTCCATGAACCTTGGAATCAAGGGAAAGTGGGACTCAATTGAGGTCGTTGACCCCGGTAGATGACATGAGGCTCGAATTGCGTACACAATCAGTATCATGAGTTTACTCACGTCCATGTTAGAATTGCCCACTGAGCCAGATAACCTGACGATCAGAATATTTAAAATGCTCTGCTCTACTGGAATGCTACACTTGTGTTTCCCCCGCAGTTATAACGTGCTCTGAAGCACGAATCGTGTCGTTGGCTTGTTAGTATCTGCTAAGGTAAGTTGAGTTGGACTACAAAGTTCGGCCAGCGGCTGCTTGCGCCAGGTCACGCGATAGACGAACGGGATGGGACATGCGAGACCCGTCTTGACCGGGGTCATTAGCTCCGCAGCAGTCCGCCGGGGGTGGAGGAAGAAGTGGGCCCTCGACGCTGTCGCACTTGCCAAGCTTGCAATGGGGAAACCATCATAATGGAACATGTATGAGCTGACTCCTTCCGCCTTTTCCTCCTAGAATTCGCAATTATCCAATTGTAAAGCTTCATTATGTTAGGGATCTTCCTTTGGCTTTCGCAGGTTATAGTAGAAATGAGCCCGTTGCGTAAAAGTACCTAGGTACCAGGAGAGGGCGGGAAGGAACGTCGGTCTGCAATGACCTGATTGGATACAGGGTGATGCCATCACGCATCGTCCCTCGCGTGACTCGGGATATAAAGGCAAGTTCTCCTTCCCAGAGGGTCACTGAATTGGGATATCTTCTTAAAGATAGGTACTTAAATTGTATACTTTCTTCCCTCATCCCATCTCTTCTGAATCGTCTGCTGCTTCTTTACATCTGAACGTATTGCCACATCGCAATCTTCACTCCTACACCTACCAAATCACTTCACCAACAGTTAAACACTGTGCACTATCCATCCCCTCTGACAACTAGTCCAAGAATTGGCTCTTCAGCTTTGTCCGTTATTGATAGGCCAAAGCTTTGCATCAACTGCTGTCTCGTTCATAATATCTTCCACTACGACGAAAACAACAAGCTTGTACTAAACCAAAGACAACTACACCTCGTCTCACTCTCGCATATATCTTCGATTGGGAAACTCGCAATTCGTCTCGCACTAGTCACTGCACCCTTTCCATCCTACAAAAGTAAGTTTCTCTTCCAATTTCAAGCGACCCATCTTCCCTGCTCCTCCGTTTCCCTCTCCGTATACAGGCCTTTGTACACGGAGTACCTGGGCACCCCGCACTTTTCTAGACTCACTTCACCCGGAGGGATCTTCTGCTCTTGTTCACTGGCGATTGCTTTCTGGTGACGTTTGGCGCTGCATCCAGTGTCCTTAAAAGCCATCGAGTTCCCCCCTTGAACCCTCGAGGTCTTGACCCCTCTTTCCATCATTCATCATTCTTCCATCCCTATCACACTGTTTCATCATTGCATCAATAACGACGACAACAAAAACAACAATATTTCTTACTTCCATTCCCCACCGATCGTTCATCTCTCATATCCTCACGAGTCAGCTTAATGTCGCTCACCCAAATCCAACACTGTACTGACAAAGCTTCTTACAGTGACCCGATCTCACAAGGCCAACGACCGTGACCACAAGGGCATTGCCGAGGGGAATATTCTCCCCTCGGAGACTGTTCCTCGCTTCTTTGGTAAGAATGGCTTCGCTGATGTCGACCCAAAGAAGGTGAAGAAAGATGGCTCTGGTCGAGGCAACTGGTATGTTACCCCAAAAACACTCTTGTCCGCTAGCCCCACAGTGCACTTACACGATACGCAGGGGAACCGTCAGCGACGATATCGCAGGCGAGCAGTTCACCTTTACCAACGCTCGCCGCCGCTCCAACAGCAGTAGCTTCTCTCACATCACCGATTTCAAGACTAAGTTCGAAGTCAACGAGCCCGAGCCCGTTTTCGAAGAGTCGATCCACGGGCCTGAGGAGGAAGACCATGAAGATCTCACCAAGACCGACTCTTCCGAGAGCGGTCGGTCCTCATCTTAAGAAGCAAATTACTGCACCTCCACCAAGGGATCAGTAGTCACTGCCTGTTGCTTCCTAAAACAACAGAGGCACAATTGGGGGTTCATGTGTATTGAAATTGCGATGGGAGTTTGATCTTTCTTTTACAACTACGAAATGAGATGCGACGAAATGAATGGAAAAACAGAAACTTCGGCCGCTTCATAGCGACACTAACGGATCAGACAGCTTGGTGGATACGATTGGGACTATGGATGGAGTTGGGAAGGGGCCCTCGTGACTTACGGATCTCTACGCGGATCATGGTTTTTACCACTGGCTGGAAAGACATCTTTCCAGCGGAACGATGTATCACTGTATCAATATCTTAATTAGCTTTAATATCGAAGCAAATAACACGGCTGCTGATAGCCTCAAAGGGCGCAGTTGACGACCATTAAACAAAACGCTCTAGCTCAACAATTCGTCTGATGTGACAAACTTGGTGTTGCTATGAGTTCGTTCATATAAGCAGATAATCAGATACTCCAGTACTTTCCTTTGTAGCCCGCGCTCTTCATTCGATGAACCAACAGC
Source organism: Fusarium chlamydosporum (assembly GCA_014898915.1). Taxonomy (NCBI): domain Eukaryota; kingdom Fungi; phylum Ascomycota; class Sordariomycetes; order Hypocreales; family Nectriaceae; genus Fusarium; species Fusarium chlamydosporum. The sequence continues at coordinate 152,204 of JAAVUD010000121.1, forward strand.
TATTCTTTTCTTGACAACACAGTGTCGACCTCTCAGATCCTCATACGGCAACGAAGCTTATAATGCCATGCAAGATAAGCATTCGGTGCCACTTGAAAGAAGGCGAACTGAGGGGAGGTTATCGTATGTCCGCTGCGCTGAAGCTTACCCGATCACAGACGCGATTGAAAGTAATGGTGCGCTTCATGGCACAGCCTTGGAAGCGATGTTGATTTCGACTTGGTTCACAAGACATTGAGGGACAGGGATATTTGCTGTCCCGTATTTTGATTTGATGGCTTTATCAGAAAGCCTCCCAGACAGCTGGATCGATACCATTGACGTTGTTATTCCTATCGCTATCAGCACTACAGCGCCGCGGGGGTTCCCCAGTAGAGTACAGCTCTATCACGATGCATTGAACCCGCTGCGATAACGCTAAGATTACAGGGGCCTTTCCAGTCTTCAAGCTGACCCCAACAAATAGTCGGAATTAATGTTGGTTCTCCTCATCGTGAAGGCATGTCCCGGGTTCATAGATGAATTCTAACGAAACATTTTGCTTTTATACTGTCATTATCGTTAGAATAACAACCAAAAAGACTTTGGCGAGAAATCTTATTCCTTTCCACCGATCAAAGCAGCGGGGACCGTCTTGTAACTCCTACCTTGCAAAGCTTCCGACCGTGTGTGTGCTCTCAATCAAGCCACCAAGGCTGAAGGATGTGAACAGGCAGCATGAGGCTGAGTCGTGGCCCGTGCGCTGTCGTGCTTCCATTCCTAAAGTGCTTTCGAAATTTCGTGGTTGCGAGGCTGTGAGTATGGCATCTACACATTGAATTCTGTTTGCACAATCCCACGACTTTTTCTTGCGGTACCTTAGTTTGTAAAACCACGGCATCTATATAAGTACGACACGCGAACCTCGATACGGGCCTGAGCAAGTGCTCAAACTAGAATTGCAACTGATTGAACCACGCGCATGGGAAGCTTGGAATAAACCGTCACTATGACCGTCGCTCCAGCTTACCACGAGTCTCTTCCTTGTAAGCTTATTTACTCTGCGTTGTGATCAACTCGACCACCCTTACTGATAATCTTTCAAGACGTTGACCAAGACCCAACACCGGAAGATCTTGCCGCTGCCCACGCCCTTATCACCGCTGAAGCATCCTCTCAAGCGCCCCAACCATCTTCCAACCCAGAGCCTTCTTTTTCCCCAGCGATAGCGGCCGAGCTCGAGCGCGTTTCGAAATCCATACCACTTGCGCCCCTCGACTTGAGTCGGTACGAAGCTCCATCCCCCAGCGCGCCCCCTGCGACCGCTCTGCCCGCCGCTGCTGTCGCACACAGCTACCTCTCCTCGCGCCTTACAAACTTAGAACTCCTTGAGAAGTGGGGAAAGAATGCATGGCTGTTGGGCAACCACGGTCTCGAGGCAGAGCTTCAGGCGCTTGAACGCGAGTTGGCGGCGACCAAGCGTGAAGTCGATATCTTGAACCTGGAGAGACAGAAGAGACAGACCGCTGTGGGTGCTGAGATCAAAACACTGGACGAGACTTGGCGCGCGGGTGTTGGCCGAGTTCTTGAAACCGAAGTCGCCGTCGAGGAGCTCAGAAGGAGAATTCGGGAGGAGTTGGCAAGGCGGGCTACACAGGGCCAAGAGCAATAATACCACCTGATGTAACGCGATCATGGGACCGGATAACTAATAAACGTACATATGGGATACTTGATATGTGTATCTTAATACCAACACATTTCACGTTTGAATCTTTAAGAAAATACGAATTGGTAATACGCCTTTCTTAAGTTATGGGAAGCTTTCGTTGTTACTTACTTGATGAATGCTTACCTTGAATACCGCAAATGCATTCTTTTAGTTGAGTGGAGAGCTTTGCCATGATACCAACGATGTCAAGCAAATTATCTGATCACTAGCCATGTTTGTCTCAGGAAAGCGAAGGTAGGTGAGTACCCCTTAAATGCCAATCACAAGTGAATTCTTCTGCCACTCATTTCTGAATCCAACAGGGCCCAACTGCGTTCCATATACATACACCCAAACAATAAGACACAATCTCGAAACCACCAATCTCATTGACACGTATCTCTGCTTCTCCGAATGGTTGACTTCACCAGCCATAACTCTGGGCGCTCTCCTCAAATCTAGCCAGTGTGAAGCGGGTCCATCTCTTCAACACCAGTTGCAACGCCCTGGTACTTGGTTCGTCGTAGAATACCTTCGACAGGACCCAGTAGTCGCTGGAAAGCGTTCTTTCCCAAGCTTCCAACCTTGACTGCTGACGCAGCAACGACACTAGCTGCTCGCGGGGCGTCATTGAGCAAGGCAAGCTCACCGAAGTAGTCACCCTTCTTGTAGTGGCGGACCTTATTATCAGGCTGACCAATGTATGCATCCGCTTCGCCACTCTCCAGCAGATAGAATGCATGGCCGGGATCTCCCTCATTGATGATGATCTCTCCGGGAGCGAACTTCTTTGTTTCCAACGCGTCCGCAATCTTGGAGCGCTCGTATGGGTTCAAGCTTGAGAGAAGCGGTACTTCTTCGAGGAAGCTCTCATACATACGTCTGCGAGCGAACGTCGACTCCATCAAAATACGGCGAAAGGTGACACGATCAAGTGCCCATACAGTACAGCCAGCCTCAGCAGAAACTACAGTCGCAGCTCGAGGTGCATTGTACATCAACGCCAGTTCTCCGAATGAGCCACCAGCCTGAATGTTGCCAACTTGGTTGCCCATGCCGTCGGGACCGGGTTGCAATGAGCCACTGGGGTTAACATAAACGTCGAAAGACCCTTTCTCGACAACATAGAAGTAGTCACCAGCGTCTCCTTGACTGATCACCTATTAAAATCTTATCAGTAGCCTGTCTTAAATCCATCGTGGACAAACCTACCTTGATACCCCTGGCTGGTATCGGTTTCTCGACAAGAGCACCCAGAATCTGAGCGCTCTGTTCATCCTCCAAGTGGCTGAAAAGGAAATTGCCTTCAATGGCATGCTTGAGACGTTCGAGTTGGTCCGGCGTCTTCTCGTGAAAAGGGGGTGACCAATTATCGTAAGAATCGGCACTAGGCTTCAAGGATTCGGCAGACACTGAAGTTCGACGACCGAAGTTATACTGAGCCGGATAGCTATCAGGGTTTGGGACGTTTCGCGACGAGGGAGGTGCTTCGGCTGAAGAGTCGCCCCCAAAACCGCCACCAAAGGGGCCCGAAAACATGGAGGCAGAATTTGGTGATGCTCCAAAACGGGCGTTCGTGGGAGATGTGATAGTGTCATTCTCATCCTCCTCCTCAGCAACACGGTGGATTGCGTTGTTTGTCCTCTTGCCCCTATCTGTTCCAAAAGGATTGCTATTCTCCCCAAAGGGGCTGGAGAAAGGGCCGGACATGATGCGAGATTAGGTGCTATTGGTGTAGTTCGAAAGATTTGATATTATATCATCGAACAGGCACAAAATCACTGCCAGTCGAGGTCGTCGTGGGTGAGGGGTATCGCGGGGGGGCGAGTGGAGAGCACTTATTCGTTGGCAATTGTCTGTGTATGTTCCTGGTAAGCTTTCGTGTGGTGGCAAGAACGTTGCGTCTGATGTGAAGTAGTTACTGTGGCTATCTCCAGAGCGTGGATCTGGAGGTTGCCAGATCTAAAATGAAAATGCAGCAAGGAGTGGCAAATGGTATGCCGTCACACGAATGAAAGAGCTTGACTTACAGTTACTGGGGCGCTCTTATATGTAGATGATCGCAAAAGGAGTTGGCTTGAAGGTATGTCAGCCAGAGCTGCAGGTGAAGCTAGGGACAAACATTAATGAGCATTGAAACGACAAGGGATGTTGCGTGCAGAAAAGTTCCGGGGCATGCACTAGAGGTGAAGCTGGACGTGGGCTGCAATCCACGCTTGAAAGTGACGTGTTGTGGCGGGGCCTAGATCAAGACCCTGGTACGCAGCCCATGCACAGGTTAAAGGAATAAAAGTTGCTTGGACAAGAGAAAGGGGAAATGCGAAATTTTGAGAGAATCGAGCCTTGCATAAGAGGAATAAGGGCAACCAAATCTATAATTGGCGCATGCGAGCGTAACCTGGTTTCAGGTATACTGCTGTAACGATGGCTCACAAGGCTGAAGAGCTGAGCAATTCAGACGATGGAGCTTCTGTTGTAGGCAAAGAGCTGCAGAATGGGAAAAGGAGGGGGAAAACAGGTTAACTCACACTGGAACCTGGTAGACTGGACCCAAACCTGAGATGTGATCACGTAGGGTGACGATATTCTGTTCGGCTCCTCAGATCAAGAGACTTAGAGCGTGAGGAGGGGTCCAACGCAGGGTTGAGTCGAGAACCCGGGAAGTATCAAATACAGACAGCTAAGGTACGATGGAAGGATTTTGCCAAAGAGCTTGAAGACCACGATTTGTCGTAATACTGAAAGAAATGAAGGGACAAACAGAGAGGAGTAACCAGGCGAGTGGGGTTCTGATGCTCTGATCCCCGCCCCGTGGTCAAAGACAAGAAAGAGGATAAAGAGAAGTTCAAGATGGATACCCAGTAGGTAGGTACTAAGACTGAGGACGTAATATATGATGTTAAGTCTGCATGGAAGATTACGAGACACAACAGGGAGGGAAGCAAATGCGGATGAGGAAGAAGATGGGATGGAAGGAAAGATGATGATGGTTCTTGTCCGGCGGCGTACCTACCTAGGTAGGTACTTTAGGTACTAACCTAGGGCAAGTGTAGGTAGGTAGCTGTCTCCTCCTCGCGCTCACTCTCTCTGTGCCTTCTTCCCAATGGACGACCTGGCCAACGGAATGGGGAGAAGTGGGGAGGGGAAAGAGAGCTGTGAGATGGTTGCCGTCAGGGAAGCTTTCTAGAAAGATGGGCACGGGCCAGGTAAGGGCTCGGGCGCCTCGGGCGCTTGTTCCACAGACACTTCTGCTGCTCTTCGGTGCAGCTCCCGGACTAGGTAGGAATCGAAGCTTTCTGAAGAGAGGTACCTGTACCTAGTACCTAGGCACTAATCCCAGGTACTGTGTTCATTATACTGTAATGTGCTAGAGCTATGATGTAGCCTAGGTAATTGGCTTGACATCGACGAGAGTCCCTCTTCTTGGTGCAGATCAACATTTCTCTTTCTTTCTGTTTCCCGCATCTTGGTACCTACCTAGATGGTTACAGTAGGTAACTGGGTAGTAGGTACCTACTACCTAGGTACTAAGGTAGTCCGATAGGCTGCAAGTTTCTTAATACCGTACAAGGGAACAGCTACCTAAGTTACCTCGAGGTGCCTACAGTAGGTGGCTAGTTGATTAACCAGCTCCAACCTGATTCCTTGGCTAGGTACCTAGCTTTAGCCAGGACTCTCAAGCTGCTAGTGGACGCCTCCAATTCCCGGAAGCATCATCACCCAAAGCAACAGAGACGAGCATACGAACTCGGGAACTCCACCCCGTGCATCTCTTCAATCTCTGGTATGCAATTACTGCCACCTCTCTGCCACCCTCAAACTGAGACAACCATTTCAGTATTGTTTCTTGGCGTCACCAATCTATGACAGAATGAATGGAATACGATGGCGGTTGGGAAAGTGAGGCAGACAGTTTCATCCGGAACAAAGGCTTGGACGTTACCGTTTATCTTTGCCATCTCATGCAAACTGCTACGTAGTAAAAGGCGCAAGGTCAGTCTTTTGATCAAAACGGCCACTTTGAAAGACGGCCACTAACGCAGACGGGCCCTTTCGACAAGGCTTGCAGATGGTGCGTTAGTTGACGCTCCAAGCCCAATTCTTCCTCAACCGTCTTGATATGTAGCCCCCATTCCGATCTATCAACTTGCCAGACCCAACACAAAGGTTGCTCGATGAGAGACTACGGTCCATGCATTCATATGCTTTTGTATTCGTGCCTTATGGGTAAATCAGGACAGACAAACATCGTGAGCTGAGGTTGCCGTCAAGGTCACTACAGTACAACAAGCATTGTTCCAAATCGAGTCTTTTGGACAACTACATGTGCTTATATAGTCGACACATCACCCACCCACCTACCACCTCCATTATGGGTCCTAAGCAGCTTCTCTGCGCGGGTATCGTTCCTGCAATGATAAAGTACAACAAAAGTCCTCTTTCTCCTCATTCCTTTCCGTCTAGTCCACAGCAAAGTTTTCATCCATCGTTCCAAGCATACCAAGACGGAATAATACTTATCCTTAAACAGCAATAGAAATACATATAAAAGGCAGTAGAGCCCGATCGACAAAGCCGCGGTCAAAACATCAAGCAGGGTTATAAAAAAAAAGACAACCCAAAAAAACAATCCAAAACCCCTGCGCCAAACATAAAGCCGTCCGATTGATATGCATCCATCTTGGCCCTTAATTCGAGTTGCGCGCCATCAATGCGAACTGCTGCTTTGTATCATGACTATGATTGTCCAACGCCAGCTCCTTGCACGCCTTGCTTGTCCTAATCGTACTTGCCCGGTAATCTGTCTATCGTCGTCATTCCTTGCGACACCGATACGGTGTTTCTCGCGGAACCAAATACTGCTTTTGGCCCGAATCAGCAGCAGGCAACTTTCTCCAAGTCTATTCCATAGCACCGAGGTTGACTTACTTGACTTTGATATTATAGATATCATCATCTTCAAGTTCGTCGGCATTAGTCAAACGGGATACATGCTAGGACCCCGCGGCAAGGCAGGAGTCCAAGACGCTGTCCAGCATATCGGCATCCTGGCTCTCTGCGCCTTCCCACCAGCTCTCTGTGTCGATATCCATAGCATCGGGATGTCCATTTTGAAGTTCATAAATCTGCCCCCCTTTCATGTCCAGATCATGCCTCTCATGGGCATAATCTTGGGGTGCTTGGTCGTAAACCCAAGTGTAGTCGTCCCAGTTCTCCAGCTCGCCTTCCCTGTAACCGTAGATAACCTGAGTCATTAACACAGGGAACTGTGCCATCCCCGAATCGGCCATCTCTAATGACAACCGAAGATCAGACATGCCCAAGGGACCTCTCTCACTCGCTGCCCGGGACTCAATTGGAAGAAGTCCGCCCTTATCTCGAGTAATCTCGCCTCGCATCGCAGCTTCTTCTTCGTATTCCAACTGCCGTTTGTACTTATGTGTCTGGATCCAAGTTGTTCCAACACCAAATCCAGCGCTGCCCGATTCACCAGGGCCATTGCTCCTCGTACGGCTGAATACCTGGGTGAGGACTTCTTTAATATAGGTCTCCACAGCCACCGACATAAATTGAGGAGCATCGGAAGTGTGGCCATTGACCAGACCTGCTTCATAGCAAGAAGGAAGCATTCGACCAGAGATCATGTTGATATCGGGGAATTCGCCAGATTCGATCGCCAGTGGCTGTGCATATCGTTTTCGAATCTCTAAGTCGAAATCTAGCACACGTGTCAGGACCTCGGCACACTATAGGGGCAGCACTACAATACGTACTCATGTTGTTGATGCCTCCTACTGTTGGGGTAGCATCCGTAACTGTAGTAACTGTGGAAGGCTTGCGATGTGTGTCTGCGAACACATTCGAGATGCTCTCGTGTGGGTCCCACTTGATGCCTATTAGCGGTTGAGACAGAGTTGATGTGGAAATACTGACATCGTTTTGTACCAGATCCTTGATGCGCCTCCGATCTCGCGTTGGTAATTGCATAACATCCCCTTTCAGCCTCCGCTCCGCAGCATCCCCAGATACTGGCTTGGTTCCTGTCGTCGCTGCAGGCTTGTCGTTGGCGCTGACCCAGGGCGCGAGCCCTTGATCGGGCATCTCTCGAGTAACATTTCCATAGATGGCAGCGATGAGGTTATTATGTAGGTGCTCTTTGTCGCCTGGACCTGCGAGGATTGGGTCTACTCGCTCCGAGTATTCGGCTTGGTTCAGGCGTCCTGATAATGTGTGAGCATGCGCAAAGCCACGGGTAGTATATATGGTAATGTCTACCTATTAGGAACTCGCTGGTCGATTCCTTATATATCGCCCATTTCTCATTGCCAATGGCGGCTTTGAGTGCAGTATATAACGGTTCCAAGTCAATTCGGGCGGGAATGATCTGGCTAGACTTGGCGATCTTTGGCGCACCAGGTACGGAGCCTGAAAGAGTCTTGTTGGATAGAATAGGAGTCGAAAGGCTGATTGATGGACGGCTCAAAGCCGCGGGGTCGATGTCTGGCATCTTGATAGGAGTCGAATAGGCGACAACGTCGCGTGCGGCAGAGTAGCGCGGCGCGACGAGGAGAAAAGACGCATGAGTTGTATAAGACGAGTGGGTGCTTTAACGCGATCACACTATAGGTATTGAATTAATGAAAAAGGCATATTGCGGCGTTTAAATTGATGGTCGACTTGTGCCGCTGTTGACGTGAGGTTCAAGATGAATGGAGGGTTTCGAGTGTAGGTAGTTGGGTTTTGCCGCGAAGCATGCCTGGACGTGGAAGACAAAAGCGCACAGCTCAAGTACTGTCTACTTGCTCGGCTCCGCCATGAGTGGCGGAGCTAGAAGTATCAGCTACTTGCTGCTCTGTCATGGGCACTAAAACAACCCGCCCTGCAGCTGCTGCAAGCACCACCACCAACTTCTACAGTCGCGTCTGGCGCGTCTGAGTCTATCTGCATTCAAGACTAATCATCTTATACCCCAAAACTACTTGCCTCTTCACTTGACTAAGTCGTTGCACTGAGCAGACACCCAATCCTTACCATAACAGTCATTCATGCTTCCGTAGTCGCAAACAACTTGCGACGATGCCGTCATGGCTCCCGACCGCATCACCAACGCTATCGACAGTTTGATAACCCACATTGTACCCAGCGATCCCAATGATCCTGATGAGGTTGCGCAAGAGCGCCACGATACCTGTTTTGAAATTGTCAAGTCTATAATAGACAGGTAAATATCTTCGTCCATCGAACACCTGCCTGGTTGACATATCAAAACTGACTATTCACGGCTCAGTCCAGCCTCCCCCGCTATTTCTTCCGATGTCAATCATGCCTCCGATCTTATAAAACGAAAGCTCATCCAGAGCAACCCTACTCAGGCTCTCCGCTTCTCGAACCTTTACACACGACTTCTATCATTGCCAGTGCTGGAGCACAAATGGGCAATACTCTATCTTCTCTACCAGCTTGCGGATTCCCCAGACCCTAGCGAACCCCTCCCTTTGAGCCCTGTAAAGCCGTCGGCGCCTAACTACCGAGATGCCATCAGTCGTGACGCTATAAAACGGCAAGGTCGCGAACGTGCCACCAAGACGTCCAGATTCGAGGAGGAACAGTTCAAAGAGGCCTTTCAACCAGATGGACTTAAGAAACTTCCGCCGAAAGAAAGCAAGCAACCGAGTAGAGAAGGTGAACCACGCCATGAACCGCCAAAAAGAGATGTCTCGTTAAAATCAACGTTATTGGCGAACAACTATTCAGAGATAGAACCTCCGGAGTCCGTCATTCTTAGAGATTTGCCCTTCACTTTGCAAGGTCTCTCCTCCACTACACTGCCCTTCTCAAAATCAGATATCATCAAATTACCATCAACGCTTCCATTACCAATTATCTCCTTGCTTCATACTCTGGCAGAGCCGTCGCTACTTTACCGCGGCCTCGATGGCTTCTGCAAAACTCCTGCCAAAGGGCTTCTTGGCCAAAGCCTCAGGGCAGCCATTCACGGTGAACTCAAATCTTATTTGAGTTTGATTGCTACACTCGAAAGTCAAATTCGAAGAGCTCTCGCTTCACTTGACGAAGAGGCACCAAGAGAAGGCATCGGAAAAGCCGGGGTTACGCTCAAGAGATGTGTTGTATGGACTCGTGAGGCAACAATGGGTCTCAGACTTATGAGCCTGATAGCTGAGGAATCTGAGAAAAAACGAGGGGGGCAGCTTGTGTCCCTTATTCACAGTTTTTCATCTTCTCATGGGGACCCTGTTGTTGCTGCCTTTGCCGAGAGGTTGCTGGCAAGTTTTACACGGCCATTCTACGACATTTTACGACACTGGATTTACGATGGAGAATTGTCCGATCCCTTTCAGGAATTCTTCATCAGAGAGCAGTCTTCCAACAAGGACACATCTAAGGCTAAGGGCGCAGGTAATGTTTGGGAAGACAAATACGAAATCGACACAGATATGATCCCCAGCATTATCACCCAGGACTTTGCCCAAAAGGTTTTCTTGATCGGAAAGTCTCTCAATTTCATCAGGCACAGCTGTGGCGATGCCATGTGGGTAGAGGACTACTCTAAGGAGGCTTCTAAGGAGTTGAGGTACGGTGATACAGCCACCCTGGAGGCATGGATTGATGAAGCACACAAGACCACCATGAAGCGCTTAATCGACTTGATGGCCAACAAGTTTCATTTGTTCAAGCATCTCCAGGCGCTGAAGAATTATATCCTCTTAGGTCAAGGAGATTTCATTGCTCTCTTGATGGAATCCCTGGCTGCTAATCTTGATCGCCCTGCCGGTGCACAATATAGACATACCTTGACAGCACAATTGGAACACGCCATCCGAGGATCAAACGCCCAGTACGACTCTCCTGAAGTCTTAAGGCGACTGGACGCTCGTATGCTGCAGTTATCGCATGGTGATATTGGCTGGGACTGTTTTACTCTTGAATACAAGATCGATGCACCAGTTGATGTCGTCGTGACGGAATGGGGCAATCGACAATACCTGAAAGTCTTCAACTTCCTCTGGCGTATCAAGCGAGTTGAGTTTGCAGTGCTATCAACCTGGCGGAAGTGCATGACAGGTGCTCGTGGTGTCCTCCAAAACTCCGATCCTGCTGTTTCTCAGACATGGAAATCAACACGTGGTGTCCTCGCCGAGATGATTCACTTCGTGGGCCAGCTGCAATACTACATTCTGTTCGAGGTGATTGAGTCGTCGTGGGGTGAACTCCAGAAACGGATCCACAAGGAAGACTGTACACTGGACGACCTCATCAAGGCACATACACGATACCTCAACGACATTACTCACAAAGGTCTTCTTGGGGCCAAGCGACGTACGCATAGCTCTGATGAAGATGATCGTACAACATACATGATGCAGCTTGGCGAGATCCTTAGATTCATGCTCAATTATCGAGACTCGGTTGATGGACTTTACAGCTGGAGTGTATCAGATTTCACGCAGCGGCAGGAGGCCGATGTGCGAAGCACTACACGACACACGGACGATCACGACGGCCTCGATACGCCAACAGCAGGCTCTAGTGCTGTCACATCCGAGTTCCCGGTCCTTCAAGAGCGCCTACGACACCTGGGTGCATCGTTCCGAACTCGCGTCCAGATTCTTCTGGGCGACCTGGCGTACCAGCCCGATGTCGATATGCGGTTCCTGGGTGTGGCAATGAATTTCAACGATGTTTATCAGCCAATACGACGGAAATCCAAGGCGGCCCCAGGCACAGCAGCAACGACAAAAAGTACTTCGACGAATAGAGGCTAAGGAGCGAGTGTATTAGCTTACGCTGGGCGTGGCTTATGGAAGTTAAAAGACATGTTGTGCATAGCATGTTTACGGATGAGGGATGGAGTTCAACATAAACAAACGTTTCTTCCGCTGCATCGGTGCTATCATTCTGCTTGTTATTTAAATTTTAAACAGGACTGTTGGGGGTTGGATACTAATTATCAAGTCCCAACCCACGCTCTCCTGCCTGAAGGAACTCTTGTGCCTAAAGTCCGGCTGTACCAGTACGCAATGTAGATTGAGCCATCATCAAGTAAGCTGGTCGAGTATGTATTGCCCTAGACCGTCTTCCTCTAAACTGGGGTATCCTTGATCTTCTGTAACTTCAAAGAGATATGCTACTGTGTAGCTTACCCTAAAGCGACAATCCGAAATGCCAGGACCAACTAAAATAAGCCACCAACTCAACACAATTGAAACATAAGTGTAGTCTACGGCGTTGAAAGACTGTGGAATACAGTCTGGTTTTTTTTCTCTCTGGTAAATGTACACATCATATCTTCAGGCAATGATACGCTGGGTAAGTCTGCTTTGCGTTCGTCCAATCAATGATTTATCTCTACATGTGGTATTCTGGTGCATCTTGTTGCGTTATTTTTTAAGCTGAATGCAAAGTTTAGCGTACTTTATATGTCGTACGTTGGCAATTCCGATATCGACTACGTCTCAGCACCTAACCCACTACGGGGATACCAGGACGATACTCTTCCTCGCGATTGCCTAAGACGCTTCAGAGGCACGTAGTCGACAGCACGCACTACTAGTGATGCCAAGGCTTTGTGCCAGATTAGCTGGAGTGTGATAATAAAGTTGTGGCTGTGAGACTTAGGAACAAGATAGGGCTTATGCATGCCTCATGATTGCCTCCACTACTAGGCTGTCTGTCTCTTCAACGACTCGAACCCCCACGCGGGTACATCTCCCGATGCCCTACCGACCTTGGTAAGTATCAGTAACGGTATTCAGATGACTTGTTTCGGATTCATAAAAGATAAGAACCAAGTCACTCTTCGTAGACTGTTTCTGGAATCATGAAACCTCCAGAAGTGTATGACAAAATCCCAGAAATCATGTTCGGTTCGTTTGAGGCTCAAGGGAATGAGGGCTGGACCTGTGTCAAAAACAGTTAATTCCAATCCAGGAGAGAACGAGTACTCCTGACAGAGGAGAACGATGGTGGAAGTGATGGAGAGGAGCTGTAGAGATAAATATTATTGTTGATAATACAGAGTGAAATTGGAAGACTTGGGCATCTTCTGACACAACAACACCTGCATATGTTCCATGTTCTAAAGTTTCCACAACGTGTGTACATGTCTGTAGGTGGAACTATCCAGGCATGCACGCACCCAAAGAAACGAGTACTTCTGATCTTTTATTCAGTAACTGGATGTTTCGGTTTCCCTGGAGAACTTGATAGTTTCAGCTCGGACCTAGGCAAGGTAACAGCCCAATCCGTATCCAAGTACTCACGCTCAACAGGGCTATTAAAGATACCCTCACTGTCAGGCAACCCGCGTCGGGCTGCCATGTATCCGTTCAAGCGATCCCGCATCTCTGATATCAAATTCACAGCATTCGCTTTGGTTTGGTGTGTTTCGGCTTTCCCGGGCCTTTATAATACTTAGTACAGTAGATGATGGGTTTTGGAGATCTGAAGCATGTATTCAAAGTACTAATAACAAGAAGAATAAGGGGGAAAATTTTACTCTGGTTTCACATACCGTCTCGTTCGCTTGCTGTTTGCGACTGGATATCTCAGGATAGGCGGCTTGATATGCGCTGTCCATAGGGATTTGGTATATTGTCTAGTTGCCTTGTCTCACCATCCCGCTATTGGCATTTAACCTGCCAATACGCGCTTGAACTGTATCACCACTGGTCCATCTACCCCAGACTCGTATTCATCTCCCTGACCTGACGCGTTAATGGTTTGTTTTCGTTTGTTGTACAAGCATTCCCCAACACAAGTCACTTACCGCGAGACATGCCATATCAGGGGTGCTTTGATAGGTAGATAAAGTAATTCGTAGACAGGGAATGGAGTATGAGCTCGACTATCGCCATACCCCGGGTGCAAAAGGTCTTGATCTCATATTGGTGGTAATAGATGGAGACCAGAGAGATCCCCTGTGAAGCAAATAAACTTTCGCTTCATGTCTGCATCGGGCTCAAACTCAAGGTTCTTTGCATGAGTAAGGAACAGCACGGATTGACTTGTAGGCGAGTCTCCGCGAAACAAGCGAACTTCTAGAAGTTGTTAGGTGACCAGGGGAGCTGTCTCATCGGAATCAGACCCTGGGCTTGCCGGTTGGCCTGCCCCACAAGATGAACAGCTTGTTTTCTAACCTTGGTACGTAGTAGGTATGGAACCTACATATGAGTTGCGCAAGCCCCAGTACATACATACAGATAGTATGGAACCTAAGGACACGGACTAACTGGCTTTTCAACCCAATGGTACGGATACCTAGGTTAGGTACTTAGGTAGGTACAGTAATTCGGGACTTTGTGTATACCTACGCAATGGCCGATTCATTGCCGGTAGTAGTAGTGCTTGACTAAAATGATATCCAGCCATTTCACCTCTTTGTCCAGACTTCCCGGAGCTTATGCAGGCCCAAGCTTGATGTGGTTTCCGTACGCCGTGAAATGATTTTCTGTATTGGCACCTGGTGTCAGCTCCTCTGCCAAGATTTCGTGCCTTTTATGCTCCCCTTCCTCCCCCTTTCCCTTTCCCTTCCCCCTTCCCTGTGTGTTGATTTATGCTGTTTTCTTTTTCCGTCAGTCTGAATGGCGACGTGTCAGAAGGAGGATACCCTTGCCGAGAGAGCACAAGGTCTAGTACCTACTTTAGTACTTAGGTAGCAGTGCACTACTAAGTACCTACTCGTATGCTCCCTGGCCGGTTTCCTTCCAATGGGATAGAGTGATGCAGTGTACATATTTGTAGGCGGAGCGATTATTGGTGGTACTTTCACAGTCACATCTCTATACCTCATGTTGTTGGGCTGACTGGACTGAATTGTTTATGCAAGGATGCACTTATAATCATTACAGTACTAACAAAAAATACGGCCTTGAAAGAGGGGAGGATAGTATGCTTGTTGCGCAATATTGCCATGACGCTTACCAAGATGTTCGACGGCGATGTGCACCCAGATTCATGATGAAGGGGAGTAACTGCGGCGGGTCTGTTCATGATAGATGCCAAAACAATATAAGACTCCCCATTAATATGGATCGCGGGAGCTCAGGGGGTAAGTTAACGTACGCATGTATGTATACTTTACCCAGTACTGTACATACAACACGGCGTGGGAATGCGTCTGGGTCAGGGATGTATGTCGTTCACGACCAGGGTCTCACTCACTATCCGGCGCACGAGAGACATTTACCTAGCGTCTAGTCTACCTACAAGGTACTACAGGTAGGAGGTACCTAGTAAACGTACCTGTACCTGCTTCACTAGTACCAAAGCCAAGACATGCTTCCCGCCCTGTTCCCCAGGTTTTCCTATCTTTTGTCGTCTCACAGGCCGCTGTCGCTACATCCGCTTGAGCAGGCTCGCCCTGTCAATGCCGTTGGTACTGGCGTATCGTACCGCAATGCCTGTGTTTGTCCCATACTACCTAGGTATTTACGAGGGACCTCAGTTGTTCAATCCAGTCCAGTCCAGTCCATTCCAATTCAGGTTCAGGTTGGGCTGGCCTGGCCCGGGCTGCAGGAGAGAATGGATGGAGTGCTCATCTCATCTCCCTCCTTTCCATTTATCTGCTGTCGCTGCCTCACCCCTTCCTTTTAAATACCTAGCATCCATAGCATCCTCCTCCCTTTATCAGCATCTCCCTTTCTCCCCTTTCCCCGGAATTCATTACCTACTTTATAGTAGCTTATCCTTCCACTTACCTATCTCCCCGACTATTAAGGTACTAGTTGCTATACATTTCGTTGACTGCGCCTGCAAACGACACCTCCTCCACTTCCCCATCAGAAAACCAACTATAGATCCTTCTGACTATTGAGCTGTCTTTTCTATATCGAGCTCTCGTCCCCAACTCGGCCCGAAGAATATAAATTAGCCCTTCTCTCCACTGCCACGTCTGCGTATCTATGACCTAGTATCGAAAGTTCATCAACGAGTCGCCTTGTCTCCATTCTATCCCCACAGTTTACACGCAAGCCGCTCCGTTTCTATTCTTGTAAGTGTTGAAGCTCTACTTATACATCGGCTTGACCTGAGCCAAGCATGTCTTTCTTGCTTCTCTCTAACGAACCACTCACAGACCTCGAGCTCCTCTAATAGCAAAAATGCCCGCTTCTCACTCTTCACCGATCCAGGCTTCGCCTCGTAACATGAGGCTGGTCACTTCGGAAGACCTTCTCTACACCAGCATCAATGCGACTCTCTCAACAAAGACAAACCGCCCATCAACTCCAGTGCATCATATTCAAGAAGATGACTATACCGTTCCGGCTCCACCTCCTCCCAGCCCAGTCAGCTTCAGACCCGAACATTGGGCTGCGCCAAACCGTCGCTGAGCTGCGAGTCTTTGTGACAAAGATATTACACGACACCTACAACAACTTGCTACACAAGCCTCCACAAATCAAACAGACAGGTTGGACAGGAAAGTAATGTCAATGTTGGATGTTCTGCTTCCTTTGTTCTTCTTCTTTCGGCGTTATTACTGCGATATCACACTGGAACACTCTGGAGTCCTGGTTACTAGGAGGGGAATCAAATAATGGATGGATGGAAGTATTGGTTTGTGGCGCAAGCCACCATAAGGGCTGTAAAGGCAAAACTTGAGACGAGGGCGCATAGGTTTGATATAGGAACAAGCAAACGTTTCATGATTATAGTATGTTCAAGTTTCTGTCAGGAAACTGAGGGTATGTGCAGCTGTCATATTTCTGTTCTTGGGGGATGTTCTATTTGTTGGAGCCATGTGATCAAGATCATCGACGCCCTTTGTAAAGTACCTATTCTAGCTCAAGTTTCAACAAATCTATTTTTGAAATCTCTTCAAGTCTAAGATATACATGAGGTAATACATAAACTGAGAAGCGCCAAAGATAGTCAAAATCTATTCATTGACTTGATCGGTGAATGCGCCAGAACGAAAGCTTACCCACTTGATGTTGTCTGCAGGACATGGCCCGGAACAAAAAAAAAAGCAGGCTTCTTTATTCATCGTAGTCATATGTCGAATGTTTGGTAGCAAACATAGCGTAATCGCTTGCCCAAATCCCCACGCAAGCATGACTTGGAAAATTCTTGACATGTACAATTCAGTGAGCTTGTGGAAAGGCTCAAAGACCAGGCTGACTCTGGAGAAAATAACCTTCGAGATCCTGAACCTCTAAAACGGCGAGTTAGGTAAGATGGCGACGGCTGTTGCCTTGCCACCCCATCTTGAGTCCATATGCCGGTCTCGCACTTGACTTAATCTAGGATGTTACCTTGGATAAGACGTGGTCAAGTATGTATACCTTGAGGTAAGTACAGGGCCCTTTTGACAGCAATTCTTTTCGCATCACTGAATGCGAGTGGTTGTCAGTTGAGGCGCACGAGTAGCGCTGTGGAAACAGCGAGTCTGTCTTGTGGCAAGAATACAGCCGACAAGGAGTCATCTATATGTTACGAAAGAGATACCAAGGCCACCAGACCGCCATTCGATGTCTCATCAGGCTTGAGGGGAAGGTTGACGGTCGGAGTTGGGTTTTCAGTAGGGCATTGGCATGAGAAGGTATCCTCGCTTACAAGGAGTCGTTGGCTACGTTTTCCCCTGATGAACCGGCTTATATTGCAATACAGATGTCAAACTTACGAAGTCAAAGCAACGGGAGCCGAGGAGAAATTCTGTGTAACTTGGCTGAAAACAACCAGCGCTCCGTGATTACCGAGAATAATTGTAAGGCCGTTGTAACGTATCCAATCCAGACTTTGCATGAGTCAGCATGTAACTTGAAGTGAAGCAGGTCTTAGATTGAGTGTGTAGAGACACGCCGCTTATAAGCAGGAGAAAGAAAGCCAATCAATCGCCTTTCCGGGAGCCTAAAAAAGTACAGTCGGTGAGGTGTTGGCAGTTTTCACGTTGATGACCTCTAGGTCGCAAGCAACAGCCTGAAAGCCCCATGGCCCATGGTGTAAATCTGGTGAAGTCAAAACACATCATAGCATGACTTCAACAAGCCACACTACGACGTTAAATAATTTTGGCAACGCCGGAGTGACGTCAATTGATTGAGTGGAAGCTACATAATCGCCGAAATAGGAGCGCTTGTGTACTGTACTGTAACGGGTAAGTGAATTGAGTACGGGGGGCTTGTGCACCACTTTAATCTGAGCCGCAGAACGCGGATACCACTTAACGCGTAGCTCACGCGCTTGACCGCGTACGGACGCGTCGTGTATCCTCGCGTTCCCCTTGACGACGGAGCACATGCCTTCTTTTTTTTACTGGGATCCTTCTCAAACACGACTTTGACACTTTCCTGACGACCCTAATAATTCTTCATCGCAACTTCCGTGCTTATTTCTTTCCCAATCAATAACTTCGCAACTTCCTCACGTTTGTAATACCATTCTCACAGTCCCAGTTTTCTTGTGCCTTCCCTACCACCAACTCGTACGCTCCTACTCTGAAAAGGAGCCCATCCATTCAAGATGCCTCGAGCGACCAGGCGCACTCAGGTTCCGCCTGCCGCTGGCCAGTCTATCACCAGCTTTACTCGCGTATCAAAAATTCATACTCCTATCGATGCTGCCAAGAAGACCATCGTCCGAACTCAACCAACAGCGACCAGGAAACGAAAAGCGGCAGAAGACGAACAAGATGCGCACCCCAGGACAAAAGCACGAACCTCCTCATTCGCTCCCAGTAGCGAGGATGAACTTTCTACTCCATTCAAACGGTCTGTTAGACGCCAGGAGCCTGCCGCCGGCCCAGTTGTAAAAGCAACGCCAGTATCAAAAGGCAAGCGAACAGCTAAGACGACCCCTTCAAGAACCAAAATCGCCCATAAGCCTGTCGGCCTTACACCCCTCTCCGAAAGTAAACGTCAAGGGAAGACGGTACAGACCAAGCTCGATGGCGTGTTTAAGAAGCTGAACAAATGCACGACGGATAAGGATATGTTCCCTGCACATCTCGCCGAGCTTGTCGATATACATAGAGCCTTCGTCAAGACCATCATGATTCAGCTGGCCCACAACGGAAACAACTCTCCTATCGACATACGAACACTCGCCCCTCACATTTCTCAGTCCTGGGGCAAACGTCAGGTTACTATCGAAGACATTCGTCGATGTATCGCTATTCAAAGTTCAGCCAAGCACGACATTCATTCACCATTCATGATTGCGGACTATGGTCGGGGAAAGATCTGCGTCGAATGCTCATCGGCTGAGATGACACCTATCAATGAAGAACGATTATTGAAGCAGTTTGAGATCAATCTACGGTCACTGGGCACCGAGCGCTCTGCTGATGAAATGGATATCGACCTCCCCTTGGATAATCTTTCGTTGAACGAGCTCCCCCAGGTGGACATCAAGAATATGGGCAACGGGCTCAAAGCAAACCCTCTTCTCAACAAGGGACAGCGCGCGCTCTCAGAACTCAAGAACGGCATCGTGACCAAGCAGCACGAGAAGGAGGCCAAACAAATCGCCGTCTCCAATAATCCTCTGCTCAACCCAGATGGAACCAAGATGAGCCTTCTGGATCGGCTTCGACTAAAACAGCTGGCCAAAGCCAATGAGCCACTCCCTCCTTCGGGCCCCGAGCTCCAGCGACGTGCAGCTCTGAACCGCGTTGGCGATGTCGCAGCGACCATTTCCATGCTGACCCTGTCCAACCCAATGTCTCTACCACGGCAAGCGTTTACAATGGCAGTAATCCTTGAGAAACTCAAGGATTCTCTCCGGATGCCAGTATCCAAAGAGGAGGGTGCAGCTTGTGTGCGATTGATTGCAAGCGAAGTCGCCCCTGAGTGGCTGCGTATTGTCACTATTGGAGGAAGGGAAAATGTGGTTGTCCAGCGCAACAACCAACCTGTTGACCGCGTACTACAGGATCGTGTACAGAAGCTATTAGGCTGAGAAAGGCGAATGATGAGAGTGATAGTGTATTATTGTTAGGATTTGTGAATACCCCATATTGGAGAGGCTTTTGTTTGGGTCAAAGTCAAGGATATGCATCTACATAAGCATCAGAAGGAGCTGGCGTTGAAGGATTGAACCATAGCCAACTAGGCGCTGAACCTTCATGTTTGTCTATAAAAACGCAAGAATAATTAGAAAAATGTAAAACGGATGTCAATATTCATTCACTGTTTGGGACCATGGCAATCAGTGAAATGTGGTGTAAAGTAGCCGAGTCGGGCCTTGATGCTCCGATGGTTCGGCCGGTAGCCCGATAAAAATGGATCTTGCCGTCGGTGGTCGGAAGCACCCTTCCGACTCGGTAGACCGCATCCTTGGACCATGTCCACTTCCGTGTTATTCCCAACACGAACCAGGGCAGGATTGGATCATCTGCACACAGGCTTTTAACAAGTGACACCTTGTAGAGTCAGAATAACTCATTTATGGGCCTAGAAACGGAAGTCGGTTACCGACATTGGGGGTGATTGGGGAATATGGAGGCTACAAGTGGATATTGGAGAGATACTACGAAGCAAATCCCTGGGGGTGGTTGATCAATTTAAGTTAGAATATGGAAAGGAATGGGGGGAGGGGAATTCCGAAGTTCGGTCGTGCCTTTGCTGGGATATGATCAGAAATTTCATAAGCAAACTGATCGTACGCGTGCTGCTTTGCCCTTGGCACGAAGCCAGGGCAATTTCCTGGTTCCCTTCACTTTGCACATCACCGCATGCCCTTCTGCTCGCCAAGGGACCACTTCGCCCTATGAGGAGTCAGAAATGAAGGGTTGACATTGTTCTAGAATGTTACCATCAATGCTCAAGTCCCAATCGTAACTACAATGAATGTCCCGCAACAAGACTTGCAGGACGAAGCATCGTCGCAGGCATCAACAACTGGCAATACAGGAATCTCCCCAGACGTCATGACCGGGAGCCCAAGCCGAAACACAGATACCATCAACCGCACAGCCTCACGTATCTCTGGTCACGATGCTTTTCAGCCTGCTGCCATGAGTGAGGACACAGAAGATAACAGACCTTACCGGGAAGCTGGTGACGAGGTCTTTGACAAGGTATCTCGAGGACGAAAGATAGCTATAGTAGCGGTTTTGTCTTTCGGGGCATTCCTATCGCCGATATCAAGCACATCGGTATTAGCAGCAACACCAGAGGTCGCCGCGACCTACAAAACGTCCGGAAGTATCATCAATTTGAGCAATGCGGCGTACATGATTATCATGGCCTTGTCCCCTCTGTTCTGGGGGCCCATGAGTCAAGTGTATGGGAGACGCATTGTAAGTACTGTCCATACTCTTCAAAAATAGGTAGAGGTTGAAGCTACTTACCACAATCGCCATAACCTGCACACGTTCGGGGTATTAAAGATAGGCTAATACAACTTTCAGGTAGCTTTATCATCATCAGCCATGTTCTTTCTACTGAGTTTGGCAACCGCACTCGCTCCCGACCTTGCATCGTTCATTGTTTTCCGAGCCACTTCTGCGTTTGGCGGCACAGCGTTTATTCTTATCGGTCCAGCATGCATTGGGTAGGTTATTCTTATTTTCTTCTTCCTTTCCTTCGCCGGCTATATCGTCTTCTCGGAAGGGTTGCTGTTATAGCTAGACTGTAAACCATCTTGTGAATGAGTTCGGTGTTGGCACGAGCCTGCACCACATCGATCTCCGTATGAGACATGCACTGCTATTGCAGACTTGAACGATAAAAAAAAGTCCTGTTTTCAACTTCCGCAAACATGCGACCACGTGCGAGAAATGATGCTGACGTCGAACAGTGATATCTATCGCCCAACAGAGCGCGGTGCAGCCATGGGATGGTTCCTGACTGGGACTCTTGTTGGACCTGCCTTTGGACCTTTCCTGGGTGGTATTATTGTAACATACTCATCCTGGAGGAGCATCTTTTGGCTACAGACAGGACTAGCTGCCGCTGGAGTTTTGGGAGTTTATCTCGTTGTAACAGAAACAGCCCACCGCCTGAAGATTGATGATTTGAAATCGCTTTCAGGTAAGAAGAGGGCACTCACGATTCTGAGTATGATCAGCCCGATGCGAGTACTGCGGTTGTTTCAATATCCTAACATTGCTCTGGTGGCTAGCGGCAGCGCGTCTTTGACCTGGAACATGTATAGCCTTCTGACGCCCATTCGATACGTTTTAAACCCCCGTTTCAACCTCGAGTCTCCGCTGCTCTCGGGTCTCTTTTACCTGGCACCAGGCTTCGGCTACCTTGCCGGGACGTTCGTAGGGGGGCATTGGGCCGACTATACTGTGAAGCGATGGATCAAGAAGCGTGGCGTTCGTGTTCCTGAAGACCGACTTCGATCTACGCTGCCTTTTATGGGAGCAATCATCCCGGGAAGCATATTGGTCTATGGCTGGACTGTAGACCAAGAAGTAGGAGGTATCCCGGTTCCGGTCATCGCTATGTTTGTACAGGGCGTTGCACAGTTGTTTTGTTTCCCGTCGTACAACACGTACTGTTTGGATGTGATGCCGGGCCAAGGGGCTGAGGTAGCCGCAACAAACTTCTTTGCCAGATATCTTGTCGGGTGCGTGGCATCGGCGGTGGTTCTACCAGCAGTTGAGGCTGTTGGCATTGGGTGGTTCTCTGTCATCTCAGCGGCGTACCTGGTCGTCTCAACTCTGGCGACCATGGCCGCAATTCGATGGGGACAAGGTTGGCGAGAAAGAACACAAGCTAGACTTGAGAGTTCCGGGGAGAAATAAGCAGATCCAAGAGGACCAGTACCGCATACGGGTATTTACTACTGGCAGGCATAGGAACGTCTAAGTATTGGAACCTGACGCAATCTTATCGGGGAAGTTATCCAGAATAGCAGAGCCGAGACATGGGCTGCGAGACTGTCTTGGAATGGATGTTCAAATTGGAAGCGGCAGGATGGATGCAGAGACATAATTGAAACAAATTGTATAACGTGTTCTGTCACAAGAGTGGACAGCCAGGTTCTGTCAACATACGCAAAAATGTTGGTAGTCAATCGATGAAGCTATTTAGTGGTACATCATAATTGGTTCATTTTCTACGAAGAGAGTCAGCTAGAGGCATTCTTAAGTGCCCATTGACCACAGTTATCCAAGTTACGTTATATGATCCAAGAGCCGTATGACTTCATGGAGTAGGCGTATTTACAATCAAACAGTTTGGACGAAAACAACATGTGTGCCAAGGCCAGCCTTATGCTACTGTACTGTACCATATACCAGATGTGATCAATTGGACTTCATCAAGAGGATGTGCAGTTAGTTGTTTTCGTGGCGTCCTTGCATGAGGAATGGTGCATTCGGAAGAAAGAGAGAGATAACACAACCTACAACCTGGCACTTACCCAGATCTCTTAGGCATACTTAGGCTTAGAATTAGGTATAGCGAGGTTACACCATGCTATCTTAGCTTCAACGTCTGTTTGTCGGCCGACAGAACACGATACACGACACGATACGACACGATAAAGAGCATTATTATAGCAGAGGAAGCCTCCAATCTACAGATACCCGTGTCGAGATTTCGCGCGTAACACAGTGCAATCCAACATGCTAGATTACATACAATGTTGGGTATCTTGATAGGTGTCTTAGTGCTAACAGCCCGCGTATCTGGAATTCCTACTACGTAGTAAAGAGATTCCAGACTGGAGACCAAGCAATCAATCTCGAATCCGAGTAATTAACTAAGATGAGAAGAGCCCGCCAAATTTAAGATGAAATTGTTTATTAGAGGCATGCACTTGCAGATGCAAAGTGCAGGGCTGGGCGGGCAATTGGGTTGACACGGGACAGGCATTGGATTGGACTATATTACCGCGAGACCCGCATCAGTTGAAATGAAATGACCTTACGCATCTCTGGAGATTACCTACCTTACTTTCCCCCCTCCCCCTCCACCAAACCAAAAACTGATGCTAGTGTCAACTGGGACTGGAGAGTAACTTTGCAGTGCAGTACAGTTAGAAACAAGGAAATGAGTATGGTCCAGCCCCCAATCAAGAATACCTCGAGTAGGAACAACGCCCTATCACAAGTACCGATCAAATCTAGGTAGTCTACGAATACTAACTACTTACACTTTGAAAACCATGGTGGGTACCGGGATGCGGCAATGTTGTTCCTTTCCAACGACATCGGCGGTAGCAATCAAATTGTAGATACCTTAGGTATGTGCATACATACGTACAGTATCAGCATGCGCAAATAGACTCGGCTCTCTGTTCTATTCTGTTATGTTCTGTGCTGAACCAACCTCCACTTCCAGTCAGGGTTACTAGCTAAGGTACCTATGTAGTTGCCAACCACGCGTTACACGGACGAAACGAAAGAACGAGGACCAGCCCATCATCACGAAGGGGTCCTACCGTGGAGCATAAACTATATCTCCAACAATAGCAGCATATGCATAACCCATTGACCAACCTAAACCTGAGTCACGACTGTTCCTAAATGATTTCGTCACCACACGGCAACAACTCAGTAAGTCAACGACAAGATACAATGAACGCCCAATAACCAAATTCATAAATCGGCCATTTGAATAAGGTACAAAAAAGATGAAAATCCGAGCTGGCAGGGCTGGCTGCAGAATTGGCTCGCCTTCTTCCTTGGCTTGCCTGCACTAGAACGTTCAAGTTCGTGTCAGCGAGTGAGCAGCCCTTGGCAATCTCGCCGTTAAATATGGGTCTTTCTGTTTGACAAGTGGCTGGAGGTGAGGTGCTGTTTATTATTGTCAACATCCCTTGCTCGTGTCCCTGCGCTGTGCCACCTGTGGCGTTGGAGTTGATCGATGTCTTTTTCGCAATGTCAAGCCGAAAGCTTGGCTAAAAGACACGCTCGCCTTCAACACAACGCCTAAGTCTCGGGCACGTGCTACTGCGTTGGTGTGATCCGTATGTACTAAACTTAGACCAAGATACAGCAGGTACCTAGTCTAGTATAGTACGTAGTGACCTAGGCAAGGCCGATAGTGGGGGTCGATGTCACTATTCTTGATGACAAGTTGATCAGTCGTTGACTTTGGTCGGTGAATGAATGTCCTGCCTCGTCTCGGATCGCATCTCATCGGATCAGGATGCAGGACCTCTACAGCTATGGTTACAGAATGAAGCGTTAGCCTCTATCTCCAACCAATTCTCCGTCATTAATGCCCGCAATCATGAACCATCTGCGAAATAATTGGAGTAGGTCGAGGGGACGCGTGGCGGGAGGACCCTCACCCTCATCTTCATCCTCCGACAGTGGGGGGCGTGGCCGGATCCAGGCCAGGGTTTGCTTCTCTTTGCTTCGGCAGGCCAAGATAGACGGGCTCGACTCTGGGGACCATTTCGATATGATATGCCAGTTTGGAAGACCACTTTCGCTACTTATTTTTCTGTGCCTTTTCCTGGCGATTTTGTCATGTCCGACTCGACTGCCAATTAGCAGCTCGTCTTTTTCGGAACCGTCGAGACGAGATGAGAACAAGCATAAAAGAGGCGGGTCGCTTTGAAGCTCATTTGCCAATCACACGCACCAAGAGTCGATTGAGTTCGAGGCTATGTGCTTCTCATTGTTATCCGAAGATCAACAAAATGATACGGCATCAAGAGAATGATAATAAAACACCTATGTAGTGACAGGACAGTAGTGAATAGTGGCAGGTACAGTACGGCGGCACCACCAGACGCTTACGGACTTCGTGCTTGACACCCCGAGATGTTACAGAAAAGCGCCGCAAGATTGAGGGTTCCAGTACTGCTGGGTGCCGTGGCGATTAACACGCGATTCAACCCATGGTTTTGATGCTCAGTTGTCGATCAGGAGTTACAGGACGCGCAACCACAGCCAGGTGCAGGCATAGTAGCGTTTGAAGCTTCGAGCTCCATCATGAAGTGCAGCAAAGCTTCTCCCTTTTCTAACAATAGGGGCGGACTGGTCCTCACTCGCAGACCCACGGCACGGGCCCAATGGCCCATCGTCCATGAAGGTCTCAGTGCGCTTCCTGGCCGTTTTGATTGGGGTATGAGCGACAAAACTGCTTGCTGGGTTATGGCGCAACGACAGGGGAGGCAAGGCTTGCGTCAAGGCTTAGCTGGTCAAAATTGTCAGCGCGATTGTCCTCGTCAACTTACCGTAGAGGCTACGTACTGTACGGGAACGGCTGATGAAGCTTCCCGCTTCCCGTTTGCACGATAATAGAAACGCCAAAGAACAACACCATGGTGATGATGGCATTGATAGAAACCTTGCTTGTTGATTGTTGACAGCTGAGCTATAGCAGGTACAGTACTGTAGTTTAGCACATAGTTATTGAGGCTTCTTCGGTGGGCTTTTTGGTTGATTGATCAATTAACTGAGATGCCAGATCAGCGGGGATTCAAGCCAAGCTCAAACTCTCAGCCAATTGAAACTAATAAAAGCCCCGATGGCTTCTCATGTTCGAACATTGGTTGGATATGAGATGCGAGTTGACCTCCACCTTTCCTAAACCTGGACAACACTGCACTCACTGTCTCAGCAAACGTTGAGGAAGCATGGCCCAGTCGTTGGGTTCGCTCGGCAATTTCTGGTGCGAAAAAGTCGTCGAGGGTGGTACTTGGAAACCGATTCTTACCGCATAGGGAAGACCCGGGACCCATTTTCTAAAGCTTGAACGGGAGCCCTGTTCCAGTCTGAATTCTTTGATGTTCTCCAAATGCCTGACCTTGACCCAAGAACCCTAGCCCAGCGAAAGACTTGGCTTTGGATGTACACACAAGCTTCCCTTCCTTGCTTGCATGCATGCATACAGTACATGCTTGCAAGGGCTTGGTCTCGGACAACAGGTGAAGGACACCTTGCTAACTTGGAGCTCACTGTGCACTGTGGTCACACACCTGGTACATACGGTATTATCTCCTCAGATCGAGTCCCACTATCACTGAATTCTATCACTCATTACTCATGCTATACAAGCAGCCCGTCTTTTCGACATGGAACAACATAGCCACGGGCTGTTCTATTTGGATCACTACCGGCTCCAAGCACTGCCATGCCGTCTAAAGATATCTGATAATACTGTAGCGCAATCTGCGCCGTGCCGTGCTGTGCTGTGCGGTGTGGTGCTTTTCCATCAGATGTTATGCCTCCCGGTCTCTCCGGGGCATAGGCGCGATAACTGAGGTTAACTTACTGGCTGCCTGGGTGATAAGCCGCCACCAGATGCAGGCCTAAATTACCTACTAACTACTTCAATTATTCTATACCAAGTAGAGAGGAAGACACACAGAAAAAGACTTAGTACAGTATCAGGAACGATTCAGCTGTAGAATCTATGCCTAGCACAGTACAGTTTTATATATATTTTTTTTAAATCCAAATCCTCATTGATTCGTTGGACTAAGGCAAATCTTACCTCAACTCACTCACCTATCACAACTACTACCTACTTCACCTTGGTAGGTACCTTAGGTACTCTGGAGTGTCCAGCTACAGGCAGGTACCAGCCAACCCCTACTTACTGTAGGCCCCATAATTGTACCCCTTCCGCTCCCTCCTGGTCCCCTTAGCGGACTCCATAGCGGGCCCCTTCCCCTAAGTACATTTGTCCTCTGCTGCACTGTTCTTTCCTCCCTTGTCCCCCTATCGCCCTCTGCAAGGTCCTGGCCCAAGGATAGCAACCCCTTGTCCCTCCCGTGTCCATAATCCAATCCCCTGCGCTGGCCTCTCCTCTCTTGGTTTGTCTTCGCTTTTTTTTCTCCCTCTTATCTCTTCTTGGTTCAACTTCTTTTCTCTTATTCCCCCCTCCTTTCTCTTCCCCCTCGTCAACGCCTTTCGCTCTTCGCTCGGTCTGTTCATCGCTCTCCTCGACGACGCCCTTTGCTTCGTTTCCTGTCGCAAATTCGGCAAGCACCGGCTCTCCGTGTTGCTTCAAGCGCTTGCGTGTTGCGCCGTACGATTGTGCTGTTCAGCCGTCTCGCCTCCTTTTCATCTAATTGCCTCCGTCTCATGACGAGGTAGTTCGTCGTCCACCTAACTTCCGCTCCTACTTGGACAACATCTTTCGTCGACCTCGCTTGCAGGATATCTCGACGACTGCCAGTCGTTACTTTCAATTGATTCTCCGGTCAGATCTGCCTGTACTTGTTCAACGAACCCTTCGATGTCGGCCGGCTCCACTACGACTTTCGCTCCGTATCTAAGATAATCTTCGTAACCGCCTGTCTCGCATACATCCATACATTGTACGCATCTGCCGCACAAACACCTGCGACTCGACAGATCCTCGGCCTAAGCGTGCCTGATTCTTCAGCCTAGTATGCAGCGGCGCCATTCAGTCACCATGGCCGCCCGCAACAACAATAATTCGCGAGGCCCCTCGGGCAGGAAAATTGACCCCCTTCTCCCCTACTCCATCATCTCTGAAAAGACCAAGAAGCCTAGACTTCGGATGCGGTCACTCTTGGGGCCATGCCATGCCCGACGAATTTTCACTTGGCTTCTCGGTGTTGCCTTCCTCATCACTTTGGTCTTCGTCAAGTCAAGAAGCTCCGGCTATAGTGTCGGCAAAATGAGCGGTACCAAAACACAACAGCCCATCGCCACAGCTACTGTCGTGAACACGCAGGGTGAGACAGTTGTCATGCTCACTGGCGACATGGATGGTGACGGAAAGCTCGAGACGGTGCCCGAGAGCGAGTACGTTACTGCTGACGAAAAGAAGGAAGTTGCTGCGCAGCTTGAGAAAATGCCTTGGTTGAGATTTCCTCAGTATGTTGAAAGGTTCTTGCCCCTTTGCCTCACGTTGCTAACCTCGCATCCAGCCTTGATGGTTATTTTCACGGTCTTCGAACCATTGTTAGCAAGGCTAACCTGATTCCTGAATATCCCAACATCACTGACAAGGCTCCTCTGCCTTCTCCTGCCATGAGCGACCATGTGCCTAAGCCTCAGAAGTACATTCCTTACGATCATGGCAGCGATGTCAAGACTTGTTACCTGGACGCCAAGAAGACAGTCCCCGCCCCGGATCTGTATGCTTACAACGGTGTTCCTCAGCATATGCCTGATCCTGCGATCGGCTCTTACAAGCTTCTCGGCATCAGGGACGATATTTGCTTTGATCGTTTCAGTCGGTACGGACCCTATGGCCTGGGCTATAGCAGAGCTCAAGGTGGTCTGGACACAGGTCTGGATACTGAAGCTTCCAAAAACGAAGCGGTCTGGGAAGAGACTGGCAAGATCAACTACATCGACGTGAACTGGGCCGATGCGCAAGAAGACTGCTACAAGACCAACAAGCATCGTTTCAAGCAGGTCAACGCTGACACCGGTGAGCTCTCGGAGACCAGCAGCAAAAAGGGACGTATCGCCGTTGTTGTCCGTACATACACTGGCTTCAAGTGGACTGAGCTCGCTGTTCTGAACTTCCGTGCCCTCATTAGCGAGCTTTCGCTGCGATCGGGTGGTGAATATCAGGTTCACTTCCTGATGCAAGTGCGAAACATCGATGAGCCCATCTGGTCAGACAAGTGGACTGTGCAGCGCATCATCAACGACAACGTCCCTGCCGAGTTTCGAGGTTTGGTTTCGCTCTGGAGCGAGCCCCAAATGCGACTCATGTATCCCGGCCGATTCGGAGAGACGATTGAGAACCCCAGTGGTGCCGACATTCACGGTATCTACCGAAGCGCTCATTTCCCACTCCAGGTTTTCGCCATGCAGCACCCCGAGTATGAGCACTACTGGAACTGGGAGATGGATATGAGATACCTCGGCAGTTACTACGAGTTTTTCGACCGTCTCGGTAAGTGGGCGAAGGAGCAGCCTCGAACCCTTCTTTGGGAGCGCAGCGCTCGCTATTATATCCCTCCTTACCATGGAACCTGGGAGAACTTTTCGCAAACTGTTCAACATGACACCCTGGCCTCCGGACGCGCTCCCATTTTTGGGCCCCTTTCTTTCGAGGGCAAGGAGCAGCTACGACATGATGAATGGGGCCAATCTATGATGCCTCCTTCGTGCAGTTCCGACGCTCCTGACCGTACCAAGTGTGGTGTTGGTGAAGAGGCTGATATCATCACTCTCAACCCCTTATTCGACACCGAACAATCCGGCTGGGTTTTCTCAGATGACGCCACAGGTTACAAGGCTCCTCCTCCTCGACGATGCGCTATCATTACAGCGTCTCGTCTCAGCCGTCGTCTACTGATGTCAATGCACGAGGAAGTCTGGCGTTATCACCACACCATGTTCTCCGAGATGTTCCCACCTACCGTTGCGCTCCATCATGGTATGAAGGGAGTGTACGCCCCGCATCCGATCTTCCTCGACAGAGCATGGTACCCTTTTAGCGAGATCGATGCCGCCTTCAACGCTGGTCGTGATCATTCGACATCTGGTCCTGGCAGCCCCTTCGACCAGCTCAACGAACATAACCACAAGGGCACCAGTTGGTATTTTAACAGCGAGTTTGCCGGTCTCTTGTGGCGTAGATGGCTGGGATATGCCCAGCTTGATGGTCGTGGCAAGCATGGTGGTCGTGCGAACGAAGGACATGAGCGAGGTGGCAAGACAGAAGAGATGAAGGACAGCAGCAGCGGCCGGTTATGTCTGCGTGGTATGCTGGTTCATCCCATCAAGTTCGAGCATCCTTCAGAGAAGCCTTAAGCTGAGGGGCGCAAAATAAAAGTCCTTCAATCCTGTCGCCGTCATGAGCAAGGCGACGCTATTTGTCCACCCTCGACCAGCGCACACGACAGACATCACCACGCACATATGCATTTGCAGGAGCATTTGTACAAATATACCCACGACTATTACTGAATGGCAAGACATCCGATTCCCAGCACCACGATGAGAAGGGTGATGACGCGAATTCTATGCATCTATTTTTATCAGTTCCTTCCTTCGCCTGGTTTGCATTCCGTCTACGGAACTAGCGAATACGTCCTAGACCTACCTAGACACTTTATTATTTGAACCTTACTTATTATTTTTCTTCCACCGTTTGGGTATTCTCTCCAGCCCAGGGTTTCCAGAACGCCGTCCTAATCAATTCCTCTCATCACCGACTGGGAACTATACCAGGTTGTCTGCAGCATTCGAAACAAAAAACCTGTTTTAACTCGCTTGTTTATTCTATGTTCTCTTTTTATCAATCAGTGTGGCATGTTTCTGGGTACGAGGAACCAGGACCAGGTGCGGAAGGATTCTCCGCCCATGCTACGGGGCGTTCTGGACTGGGGGATTTTGGGAAGACACATGTGAACATGGTGCGACTTGTATAGATTCGATCTAGTATTAGAGGTGGTAGCTGTTTGGAGTGAGATTTCATCTGGGTTTGAAACCAATTTCGAAGCTGATTCCAAGTCAAGTTTGCGTCCGTGGTGTTCGTAATATGTTGTTGCTCAACTGAGCTTCCATTGGTAGCCGTTTGAGGTGTCAGAACTAATACTGGCCAAGTGGACAACAAACGCCATAAAGTTACTCACTAAAGAAGTATACCCGCCTCAAGCGTCTTCGTAGCCGGTCATCCTCTTACCTTATTTTAAATAAGCTTTGAATTATGAGTGTCAACTGGCCAACCGGTCTTTCAGATCGAGAAGCCGGCAGCTCGCAATCAGCAAAATAACTCTAGGTATAAAATTATCAAAAATGACAATGAAATGTTACCTCACGCTAGGAAAAGCCGCCGTCTAAAGCAGCCGCGTCTATAGGAGGGGTAGGTACAATACACTACACATAGCTTTACATTTGTTGAGATCGATTTGTGCAACTGTAAGGGAAATGCTTAAACCTTGTATTCGATTGATGGAGATCTTTTCCAACAGCTAACCTGCCGTTCATTCACCTCGAGCCACAATTACCCTCTCTGGTGAATTCAGTCTTTTGATCCGTAGTAAGAACTCAAGGTAACAAGATACATAGCCCAAGAAAACCAAATGCCTCGATCGACGATATGTAAGCCCGATATAAGTAGCATATACGATCCCGTCGCATCGTGGTAAACTACCTCTACTCTAATCCCATCCCGCCCTTCCTTTGTTCAGTCAAGCGTTCGGCGGCTCAAAAGAAACAAGGTGTCTCAATCGCTTAAATGGCGCCAACAAACGGACAAAAGAGCCAAAGACAACAGGCAAATCGTGAGAGATAAAATCCATTCCCCAGGTATCAAACGCCTCCGACGCCGTCAACACTCAAACCTACAACGCCATCACGCCCAAAGAATGCGAAAATGCGACTTTGCCTTAAAGTCGGGCGACTCGGTCCAAGATCGCCAAGGATAACAAAGCGCTTCTGGGTTTCGGTTGCCATGTTACTTCTGAAAGTGTAGGGAGAGACCGGTGTTCATTGGGCTTATTTAGCACAGTCTGCCGGCTCCCGTCTGTGACATCTCACTTCCTCAGAACGGCATCGTAGATGCTCACTAAACCGGTGATGGCAGTTCCGGTCAAGATGCCCTTGTAGCCACCATAAACGGCATTTTCGAGACGCATTATTGAAAGGTCATTTAGAAGACCACCAAAGTTGACACCCTGACCGTACACAACAAATGAAATAAGGGCCTTGACAATGCTGAAAGTCAGTGGGTCCACCACATAGTCGGCATGGTTGGGACGAGGGCGACCTCGCGAAGGGGGAGGGCTCGTAGCGCTGAGGTTAAAGAAGTAGCCAGCAAGCGAGGGGATGGCGACGCTGGTAAGGATCCAAGTCAAGGCAGGAGACCAAAAGCTGGAGGTGAGAAGCAGAAACATGTCAGGAACATAGACAGGGTAGTCTGGCGTGCCAAGAGCGCTAATGGCGGGGATAGTGAAGGCGTAAACATTGCTCAGAATCTCGCGACGGACATTCCACAACTCCCAGCCTGCGACGCAAAAGAGAATGCTTGTAACGGTGCTGAGCGTGTCGCGTGTCGCATGGCTAACCTCGGTGATACCACTTTCCTCGTACATGGACGAGACACGCTGGCGCACAATGCTAGTCGAACGATCAACAGCCAGAGCGACGTCGGCGGGAGTTGCGGGCAGCGCGGGCAGCGCAATGCTCGACGCGACTTGGGCCAAGGTACGGCCAGGAGTCTCAACAAGCGCAGTAGATGTAGCTAGGGGAGAAGAAGCGATATCGCTTCGGTCGCTCGAACGTTGGGTTTGTTAGCTAATTGGTTCTAATGACAGCGCGTAAAGCAGCATTCAGTCAACACTGGCACGCCTCGACTAACACGAGTACAAGAAGTGCCTGCGAGACTATGGGCGATGAGCGACTCACTCAAGCGATTCCTCTTCCACGGGCTTCGAGAGCCGTCGTCGAACAATCTTGAAACCATCCTCGCGGATGACTTCTTTCTTGACTGGTGATCCTTGAGCCTTGGAGCGGCTGTTGAAGTAGCCAGCGAGGTCTGGGTTGGCGAGAAAGCGCGACGAATTCTCTGTAAGATAGCTGTCGAGAGCTACACCGAGATCGTCTTTCTTGAAACCGTCGAAGCTATATCAGTACATGTCAGCGCGACTGATGCAGGCGGAGGCTACTGGGCGCATGGAGGGGTCATGACGGTAAAGTGGGCGCGTCGCGCTGCGCTTGGACACGACCAGTCGCAAACCAAGAGAACAAAGAAACAATGCGACCAGTTCCCGATGTTGGCGATTCTTGTGCGCGTGCGAACATGGCCAATATTGGCAGGTAGATAGCGGAGTTGACTCACTCTGAAAGACCGACAGACTCGGCAAGGGTCTCGAGCTCACCCTTCTTCTTGGTCTTTAACCACGAGTTGTATCTATGTGTAGACATGTTGAGTCGCGTCAAGTGAGAGGACTGTTAGAATTGGTGAGGTTTTAGAAATGGAAAACGTAGCACGAAATATATAGATATATATGTACGCGTCACAGTTTCTCGGCGAGAGAGAGAAAATGCGCAAAATGAAGCTGATGATGATGGGAAGAATGGAGGTACAAACTCGCTTGTGAGTGTTGGGGGGGTCCGGGTTGGAAGGGCGATGGTGCTGAAGGAAGGGCCCGCGCGTTAGCAGCGGGTCTCCCCTTGTTTATGTTTTTTTCCTCCCGTGCCTTCGGTTCCTTCAATGTAATGGTCCCCCGCAGATCACTTTAGGAGGATGACCGTGACCTTGCACCAATCAACATGCACAATTTTGGAGCTTGATCACTAGAAATCGCAAGTACTGATTCACTGAAGCAATGATATGACCTCACCCTGCCTGGGACGACACCTTTTGAGCTCTAGCTCTTGGTGGAGAGCTTCCACCTTAGTACCTAAAGCCCTTCCATCTATACCAAGGTATGGATGGATCCGAGAAATAATAATGGATGGCAACATCATTCTTGGACACTAAAATCGCGTAAACTTGACTCTTTGATAGACGCAATCATGAGCTAGTCATGAGATAAACAACTTATTACCCATTTTCAAGCCATCTACTAAGAGCATACGCGTTTGTTTACACGACGCGACACCTATTTCCATTGCCTTCTTTTTAAGCGTTGATGCCACATTGATGGCAGTAAACAAGTGGAAGATCTTCATTCGCAATCAAATATCAGATGTTTCCCTGGACAAGACGTGCATGATACCCATAGCCTACTACATCCTGCCACTCAGACTGGGCACCCGACTGCAACAGATATGCTCTATACGTGTGCCTAGCACACACACACACACACACACACACACACACACACACAAAGAGAGAGAGAGAGAGATTGGAATGATCTGATAAGATAACCATCATAAATGTGTGTACGAACAAACTGCCCAACAAAGGCCTCCACCTCGTATTGTACCTACTATGGGTACT
The DNA here is from genome assembly GCA_014898915.1 of Fusarium chlamydosporum. Taxonomy (NCBI): domain Eukaryota; kingdom Fungi; phylum Ascomycota; class Sordariomycetes; order Hypocreales; family Nectriaceae; genus Fusarium; species Fusarium chlamydosporum. The sequence continues at coordinate 186,656 of JAAVUD010000121.1, forward strand.
AGGTGCCTCTAACTATGGACTGAACTGGGAATTTCACCCCATGAACTGTACGTATACTATATCTGGAATGCTACACCCAATTCACAAACCTTTCTCGTCCCCTCTTAACCATCCTTACCGGCACGTATTCATCATTCATCTTGAGCGTTAACAACGAAGTCGCACCCAATATTTTAGCCCGGCTTGCAGATTGTGCTTTGGCATATATATCACGTCTTCCGTCTTGATCCATTCTCTTGATCTCCTCATCATTCGCCCATTCATCCACCGCCAGCTCCAAGCTGTAGTCCCGGAAAAGCACCGCAAGCGCGGCAATGATTTCCACTTGAGCGATTCGGCGGCCGAGACATGACCTGGGTCCGTCACTGAATGGTATGTACGAGCCTCTTTCTGGCCGAAAGAGCTGCGAGCTCGTATCAGAGCCCTTGTATCCACCGAAGTCCTCATTCTCAGAGTTGGCCTCATCTGGCTCTGCCGACTTTGCTGTATCGTCGTTGGTTCGATACCATCTCTCAGGCACCCAATCATTGATGTCGTCTACACCATCGTGGATCTGGCTTGGTCTGCCAGGCCAGTACCGTGGGTTTCGGTGAACCGATACAGCTACCAAAGAGACGATTGTGCTCCCTGGAACCAGGTGGCTATTGCCATCAATAGTGATGACCTGCCCTTGCTTTGGGGGTACCTTCTTCGGTATCTCCACAACCGCGGGCGTCATTCTGAGAGTCTCGTTCATGCAAGCTCCGAGCATGCTGGCCATCATTGGGTTAATCAGGGTGTCGTAATCCCACGATCTCGGATCTTTCTCTCCAAAGATCTCGTCGATGTCCTTTTGCAATCTTCGCTGCGATGCTGGGTTATTTGCCAGCTCTAGCAGGATGAAGTGCAACGCCCCAGCGGTGGTTTCATGTCCGGCAACAAGCATGATAAAAGCATTCCCTTGGATTTCATCTCGTGACAATGCGCCCTTCTTAGATTGCATTTGGTCGTGGCCTGTACGGCTCTCGTAGCTGGATCTAACCAGCTGGCCCATTAGGTCCATGCCGTCGACATGATCGCCTTTTCGAGTTTCCTCAATCTTCTCATCCATCAACTCGTGCATGTATTTGCTGAACTCCCCATACGAGTCTGCCGCGAGCTGTGTCTTTTTGAAAGGCATCGCTTCTGCATGCGTGTTAGTCCAGCGGTTTAACACGCCATTGTCAGGTCAAGCTTACTCAAAAGCCATCGCGGTACAAGTAGCACGAGCAGAATGTACTCCAAAGCAGTTGCAATTGCAACCACGAAACTCATCTTGTGACCTGCCGTGGCCTCCGGCGATCCATATTTGGCCATCTTTGGGTTAGCTTTTGCTGGCAAAGATTCTCCGGGCCAGAGTAATTTAAGACCAAACCCAACGTAAGCAATGATATTGAGAGCCAGCCTCATCGTGTCCTGATCGAGAGTGTTGATAGTACCACTATCTTCTCCATCTGAACCCATCCACATCTTGACTAAACCTTGTGCCTGGTGAATAGATTCTTGGAAAACAAGGGCGGCGTTCTTTTCGTTAAACGATGCTGAGGTTACTTTCCTATGATTTCGCCAAATGGCGCCCTCTGAAGTCAAGACATTGTCACCGAATATTCGCAAAATCTCGTACGTTTCCACGTATTTGGGGAAGTGCTCTCGTCGGGCGGTGATTTGACGGATGGCCTCGGCATTACAGGTCATCATGAAGAGCATTTTTGGGGACACTACAATAAAAACGTCTCCATGGCGCGCAAAAGCTTCGTGGCGTGTACGGTATGAGAAGCCGGGCGTCAGAATCCTGTTGTTGACATCAGTAACGGCTCAATCATGATATAGCTATGCGTACTCTAGCCATTCTTCCCATAGTGGCCTAGGGAACAGCTTGATTACTGGTATGAGTGCCTTATGAGTCAAGGCCCATGGGAGGAAGATTGGGGAGCAAGCTGGCAAAATGCGTGTGAGCTTTGGAGTATAAAATCAAGATCGGACAGGACACGCACGAGCAACAACATAGGGCAAACCGCTCTTTTTTGCTGCTTCAATATTGCTTCGTAGGCCAGAGACATACTCATACATGACGTATGAGATAACTGCGCCAAGGAGGATTAGAATTGTCTGCATTTTGCGGACGATTCCCTGAGATAATCCAGAGGGCTAGGGTGGCTTCGGGTCAATGACAGGCAGGGGCTGCGGATCTTGGGCAAGATCTTGAATGGAGTATCCGGAACTGCCCTCAAATTGGGTCAGAGCTTCCTGGAAACAAAATCAGAATAATGTTAAAATTCAATTGACGATCTGCGTTCGGTAGCGATGGGAAGAAGCCGGTCGGGCTGTTGTTATTCCCACTTTATAAGGGCGCTTGCGCTCCAGATCAGACAAAAGGGGCTCTGGCTGCTACAGCCAACGCTTCAGATCAACTGTAGATTTTTACCAGGATATGAGGATGACATGTATATCTGAAAGAACCCGGAGGCCCTAGTCTTCGAGGTTCGTGAAAGAAATTAATTGCAGCTCGTTTCCAGCTTTGAAATCTTGATTAGGTAGGTCTTCGCTGAATGCCAGCCGTCGAGGAGTATATAACTAATGGATACGTACCTATAGGAGTGAGCTTTTGGCATAGAGCATAACGTGAATGGAACTTGGATTTTGTCATACATTGCTTTTGTTTAACGAAGCGCACATATTTTGTGATTATATCCAATGTGTCATATGTGATAGCGCGGGCGATATGAGTTGGGCTATCTCTAGCTCGTGGACAGAAGCTCATAACTGGATGTGGTTAAGATTTTGATTTCGCAAGTTCCGCTAACAGCTATATGCTAACTCAAGTTAACAGCAAGACAGGTCAAGGGATAAACCGCAGGATGGCTAGAAGTATCAGATACCAACGATGTCTATCTGCTAGATTGGTGTCAGGCACTCTTAGTAGTATGACGTCGCTCATTTGAAAGTAATCAGTCACTTACGACGTGATGTTAATTTGGACAATTTTATCAATTTGGTATCTCAAGAAAGTCACTACTAGACAGTTGGAGCGCTTACATGGAGGGAATTGACCTTGCCATTTTCCATCCTCGTGTAATTGATGGTAGCTGCAGGGTGATCCAAGTCAAAGAATTTAGTGGGCTTACTCATGTGCTGCGCGATGAACGAGGAGCTCGGACACGCCGCAATTGTCGGGTCCAGGTAATTCAGCCTCCGCAGGTAATTTCCCTTCTCCTGAGCCAAAATGAAGTATTTAGAGCTTACGAGCGAGCAGCCGCAGGTAGAGTGCAATATACAATATTATGGTCAACCAGTCAGTTTTTGACAATGGATAATGAATAACAGGATACCTAAATACTATATCATCTAAAATCACACAATAAATAATCTACTTTACCTTACACAGTAATCATCTCGAACATTGTCGATCCCTATTTCTTACTGAAACGCGTCCTCATGAGATGGAACGGAATTATAACAACGTCGAGATACGCGGGAGGCGTTGCGGGCGTTGGTACCGAGTCGTTTCAGGGCCTCCGGTCTAGCCAGTCTAGGGGCTCTAGGTGGATTCTTGGGAAGATTTTCAGGGAGCTTCCAACTGTAGTGTTGATGACCGACCCCTACAACCCCCGCCTTGCCACTTCTAGCCAGCCCGCCCCGACTCAAGTTCGGGTGGGTATGAATGATGGATGGATCCTGTCCTTCTTCTCCATTCCCAAATTCGACAAAGAGGTAGCCCGGTCAGATCGTCCAATACCGCGACTGACGTGACAAGGGTGTTACTTTGATATTATCCCAAAATTTCGGGATCTCATCTCGACAATGGTTATGAACTAAGTGATCTGAATTCCCTTCCGACCCTGACTCCTAAGGTGCTGCCCGTTATAGGTCTCGTGACGACAACAAAGTCGTTGTAAACTTGTTTTTGCAACGGCCAGAGATACCCGACTCTAAAACAATCTTGGCCCGTCATCCATCACCCTTTATATCGACCGCTTGTTTTAGTTCGTCACCACCTTTGGCAGCGCGACCAACCTACATGCGTACGTGCGAAATTGGAAAACGAACCCCCTTTTATCGACTGCCCGCCTCTATCAGATACAACAAACCGCAAGATAAACCTACATCTCGGAGCATCAAGTTATTCCTGCCTTTTTTTTCAGCATGCTTGCATTGACCGCGACACTCGATCAAATAACATCTTCTTTCAGCTTACTTGCTGTCTTCAACTAGTCTAGGTGACTATCACTCACTGCCCATATTACCAAGGCATTCGACTCGACCGCGACAACTCGTTATGACACAACACCGAAGAGACGAGGACGTCTCTCCCATGGATGTTAGTCCTCGTACAGTATCTCCATCCAATTCAAAAATTCAACTCGCTCCTGCTCCTCTGTCCAAAGGAAACTCGGATACCCTTGTGCCTCCTACCAATGCCACAGTCTCAGGCCTGCCGAACACCCCCGATTCTACTACAGAAACGAAACAAATATCAAATATCTTTTCACAGGGCCACGATTTGCTGCCTTCGTCGGCTGCGCCAAAGTCTACCCCAGCTTCTACCAAGTCGCTCAAAGACCATGGTATAAATGATCGGGATTTTGGCCATGCACCCGACCCTGAGGAACAAGATCACAGCCAGGCACTTTCGAGGCCAAGCATACAACTCACCGGGGCCGACGGTGTCGATACTCCTCCTACGTTCATTCGAGGCAACTCATGGGAAGAACCAGATACTCCTGGCAAATCTCGTGGCGCTTCTTTAATGTCTAAGCTCAAGGCCCTTACCAACAACAGTGGCTTACCGAACCCAAAATCTCCGACTGCTGCTGGCCCGTCTAGTCAAGGGATTCAGTCGAATGTCAACTCCCCGACACGGCCAAGCCGTGGTATCCCGGGAACTTTGACAGAGGAGGATACGGACGCGGATGCTGACGCGGAGGAAACAGCCGATGAAGGCAATCCGGAAGATGGGAAATCAAAAAAGAAGAAACAGAAGAGGATGATGCGGCGCACGAAGAAGGCCAACGCTTCGACCCCTGGAACTCCGAGGCGTTTTGCAGCCGATACAGATGTACTGGATACCTTTGACCAGCTGGTTAAGCGACGTGCAAGCATGCCTGATGCAGCCCCTGAGTATGGCGTTTCAGAGGGTGAAGGTCGAGATCGCTTGGGAATGTCTTTCCGCCGGGGAAACTCTTGGATGACATCCACAATGCGGCCTCCTGGAGAGGAGGCTGATGAAGTCGAAAGCCCGGGAGCTGTTGGACGGCGAAGTGGCCATGTTCGCCGAATCACTGTATTCGGTGGCGGCGGTGTTTCAGACGGTGATGCTATGACTCCCAGACGTCCTTTCTTCACATCTGAGCGAGCATCTACCTTTGGCGCTCAAAAATGGAAGCAGGTCAAAAACACTCTCAAACTACTGAGGCAGAAAAAGGAAGACCGTTTCGACTACTTCAAATCGGCTGAATTGATGGCCGAGCTACGAGCTGGGGCTCCTGCTGTGCTTATGCTTGCTAGCATGATCCAAAGAGATGAACATGGAAACAAGAGAATTCCCGTTCTCCTTGAACAACTCAAGCTCCGTATCACAGACAGCTCCCCTATGGAGGACGATGACAGGGATCGGCATTGGCTGTTCACAATTGAACTCGAGTACGGAAGCGGACCTAGCAGAATGAGCTGGACCGTTAGTCGAACCCTAAGGGATATCTATAACCTGCATTTGCGCTACAAATTTGCTATCAACAACGAAAAGTACATGCCTGGACGTATGGATTTGGGCGGCCGACCGAAACAACCAAAGTTCCCCTACTCGGCCTTTCCTTATCTGCGTGGTGCTCGAAAGAAGGGTGAAGAGAGCGACGATGAAGATCAAGCCAGTATTCGTGGCGAGGAGACAGCCGGCGAAGGTACAGCCGCCGAGGGGGCAGGAAACGGTGTCTTCAGCGACCCCGAAACACTCAACGGTCTACCACGAAGGAAGTCCCGCAATTTCTTAGGCATGGGCCCGAGACGCAGATCAACAGGCATTACCGATCCTGGTGAAATGTCCAACACCGAGGGTCCAGGAATGCCTGCTATGGATATGGCAACGAGGAGACAGCGTTATGTCGAGAAGCAGCGACGCATTTTAGAGAAATATCTCTCTGAGATGATAAGATGGCTCATGTTCAGAGCTGACAGTAATCGACTTTGTCGCTTCCTCGAGCTCTCTGCCCTTGGCGTTCGACTTGCTGCTGAGGGTAGCTACCATGGAAAGGAGTGTTATCTTCACATTCAACCCACCAAGGGCCTTGATTTCCGTCGCGCATTAACACCTGCCAAGGTTGTTTCCCGGCGCAGTCGAAAATGGTTCCTTGTACGACAAAGCTACATTGTTTGTGTAGAATCCCCCGAGAACATGAATATTTTCGATGTGTATCTGGTCGACTCAAAGTTCAGCATTTCTTCGAAGAGAAGTAAGGTTAAGGCGATTAGTTCCAACGAGAAGAAGGCCGAAATCGACTTGACTGTTGAAGCACCCCCCGACAAGCATCACACCATGACTTTGCGCTCATCCGAGCGCAAAATTCGCCTCTTCTCTCGCAATCAATCTGTCATGAAGCAGTTCGAGGATTCGATCAATCAGATGCTTAAACAGACCCCGTGGTATCAGGAAAAGCGCTTTGATAGTTTCGCTCCGGTGCGAACCAATGTTTTCGCTCAATGGCTTGTCGACGGTCGCGACTACATGTGGAACGTCTCCCGGGCTATCAATATGGCTCGCGATGTCATCTACATCCATGATTGGTGGTTAAGTCCTGAATTATACATGCGAAGACCAGCAGCCATTAGTCAAAAGTGGCGACTGGATAGGCTTTTGCAGAAAAAGGCCAGAGAAGGCGTCAAGGTCTTTGTTATTGTATACCGAAATGTTGAGGCCGCCATTCCAATCGACTCAGAATACACCAAGTTCTCATTGTTGAACCTCCACCCTAATATCTTTGTGCAAAGATCCCCCAACCAGTTCAAGAAGAACCAATTCTTCTTTGCCCATCATGAGAAGATATGTATCGTGGATCATGATGTTGCCTTTGTCGGAGGCATTGACCTGTGCTTTGGACGTTGGGACTGCCCGCAGCATCCAATTGTCGACGATAAACCGACTGGTTTCGAAATGTCTGAGACTCCAAAAGATGCAGAGCATTGCCAGCTGTTCCCCGGCAAAGACTACTCAAATCCCCGTGTGCAGGACTTTTTTAGGCTCAATGAGCCATATGAAGAGATGTATGATCGAACCAAGGTACCCCGGATGCCTTGGCACGATGTGGCTATGCAGGTCGTCGGCCAGCCCGCAAGAGACCTGACGCGCCACTTCGTTCAACGTTGGAACTACTTGCGTCGAGGTCGCAAGCCTACTCGACCCTTGCCTTTTCTTCTCCCCCCTCCAGATGCCAACATAGATGAGCTGAAAGAGCTTGGGCTTACTGGAACATGCGAAGTTCAAATCCTGCGATCCGCCACCACATGGTCGTTAGGTATTGAGCAGACCGAGCACAGTATCCAGAATGCATACATCAAGATGATTGAGGAGTCGGATCACTTTGTCTACATGGAGAACCAATTCTTCATTACAAGTACTGAAGCATACAACACTCGAATTGTGAACCGTATTGGTGACGCTTTAGTTGAACGTATCATCCGGGCCCACGAGAATGACGAAGACTGGCGCTGTGCTATTGTCATTCCTCTGATGCCTGGCTTCCAGAATACAGTTGATGAGCAGGAGGGCACAAGTGTTCGTCTGATCCTCATGTGCCAGTACGCGAGTATCTGCAGAGGCGAGCAGTCCATCTTCGGTCGGCTTAAGGCCGCTGATATCGAGCCAGAGGACTACATCAGCTTCTACTCACTTCGTCAGTGGGGCATTATGAGTAACGATGTTCTTGTCACTGAGCAGCTCTATATTCATGCCAAGACTATCATTGTCGACGACAGAGTGGCTCTTATCGGCTCTGCCAATATTAATGAGAGATCAATGCTTGGTAGTCGTGATTCTGAGTGTGCCGCGATTGTTCGGGATACTGACATGATCAACTCGACCATGGCTGGGAAGCCCTACAAGGTTGGCCGCTTCGCCCATACACTCCGTCTTCGACTAATGCGAGAGCACCTGGGTTTGGATGTTGACGAAATCCTGGAGGAAGAACGTCAGGAAGAGCTAGATCGCCAAGATTTCGAGAAAGAGATGGAAGAAATCTACGAAGAGGAGAACAATGGCCCTTCTGACCCCTCAAAACTCTCCGTTAACCGTCCCGAGCCGCTACGCATTCCCAGTATCAACCATGACCTCGATGCTGCCGTTGAGGTTGAAGAGAGCAGCAGCAGCAGTAGCAGCAGCAGCCGCCATACTAGTAATGCGGAAGCGGAAGGTACCGTCATTAGCGGCACGGAGAGCAAAGTCAAGCACGAGCTCGACGTGACTGGCTATGGTCCCGATCGCTGGAAGAGTGCCGAGAAGTCTGGCCTTGATGCTGGCCGTGACTCTGTAATCATCAATGGCAGGGAAGTCCTTGTTAACAACATCAGCACCGAAGGCAAGGGGACGCTGCAGTCACCCGTGGAAGCTCAATCACACGCTCCTCAATCTGATAACCGATACATCGACCCTGGAAATCACAATGACGGTCTCCCACCTATGCCTGCCTTGAACCGCCGTACCACAGATCAACTTGGTCTCCCCCGTCCTGCACAACTGCCTTCTTTGCCGATAAGTGATGATACCGACATTGGTGGCCCTCCATTGCACATCGATCCCGCAACTGGAAAGCCGGTGAATGGTGTCTTTCACCCTATGGCCGCAGATATTCAACTGGCGCACATCGACAAAAACTGTATGATAGACCCTGTTAACCCCAACTTTTTCGATGAGATTTGGAACCGTGCTGCCCAAAACAATACCAAGCTTTATCGCCGGGTATTCCGTTGCATGCCTGACTCCGAAGTCAGTACTTGGGCTGAATATAACGCATACACGGCATATGGGGAGAAGTTCCGTAAGAGTATGGAACCCGGTCAATCTAGGGGTGAAGACTCCGAATTCCCGCCTTCTTCGCGACATCGCAACTCCACGGCTGGTGGTGCAGGCGTCAGCGCACCAGGACCAGAGGTGATGGCCAAAGCCGCGGAGACAGAGGCGGAGAAGGCGATAGGAAGGATGACTGAGAAAATGCCCCATGCCGGACACCATGACGAGGATAGAATTAAGATTGTCATTCCTGATGAGGGACACGTTGATCTTGATGAGAAGAAGACAATGAAGGATGGGGAGGCTATCGCATCGCGACCTAACACTGGACTAGATACCGAGAGTGCTGTTGATGCCCAGCATCCTGCTGAGGCGCCTTCTCCTGTGTACCCGCCTGGAGACACTCCGTTCCCGGCTTTTGATGGAGGCAATAGTGGAAGATTCCTAGAGCCCCAAGCAGGTACCAAGGATCGAGAGAGGCGAACTACTTTCTCAACCCTCGAGAAGCCATCTTCAAGGGATACCAATGCCCCCCCACCGGGGCAGTTTGGATCAGTGAAGCGTAGACGCCGCGCAACAACTAAGAACAGTCGACGCGGTTTCAGCATAGACGACATGCCAAACCGAGGGCAGGCCGAGGAACTTCTGAACATGGTACAGGGAAACATCGTCCAATTCCCGTACGATTGGCTCCTTACTGAAGAGCAGAATGGAAATTGGGGCTACCAAGTGGATGGTGTTGCGCCCCTAGCTATCTAGTAAGTTTACCTTTTTGATCCTTGCTATTAAACTGTACTAACAAGTCAGCAACTAAATTTTAATGCCCTTGTCACATATGATCGCGAGCAAGAGCATTGCACGGAGTTGATTGGGTGTTTTGTTTATTATCGCAAGGGAAGCATTCGATGGGCACCATCATCTTCCAGCACACGAGGTTCACTTATGTTTGCCGGTCCTGAATACACGCTCCTCCGCAGGAGCCACCCATATGTCTATATTACAATTATAATACAACTAGTTTTTAGCCTACACTCTTTCGCTGACCCAGATAGCACCGCGACAGCCTGCCCGGATGACACCAGTAAGAAGCCAGTGTGGTTCTGCCTTTTGTGCGTCGTGCTCGACGGCATGATCCAGATGCTCCAGTTCCTCATCTCGAATTACTCTAAGAGTCTTGACAAGGTCCGATAACTCCTCCCCAACTTCGTAACCTTCGGACTCCCACTGCGTGACCATCTCCAACAGGGTCCGAATCTGTTCGTTATAGTGCCCACCAATCTCGGTTTCGACAGCCTCGGTGCAGGCCATGGCAGCTTCATAGCCCATCATGGCGGTGGACCAGCCCAGACCAGTAGCCATAACGGACCATAGAGGGTACATGGCAGTAGGCCGGATGCGATGCTTGTGGATGAGACTGTTGAAAGTTTTGAAGTGGCCGTCTTCTTGGTCGTACATATGTGCCATCAGCTTGCGGAGGTGAGGCTTTGAGCGGACGAGAATGGGCGACTGGGCGGCATAGATAAGAACAGCAGCAAGCTCGCCAGCCTGATTGACACGAAGCTAAGAGCATGTTAGCCCTCAATTGGCGCGGATTGAACTTGAAAAGCCTACAGCAGAGTCAAGGTAGTCACGTTGCTCTTTTGTAAGAGGTTTAAGCTTTTTAGGGGTCTTGAAAGATTCGTTTGTTACAGCAGCCTGAGCATTTGATGTCGTTGCAATGGCACGAATGCATGGCCTGCATGGGATTGCTGCTGTTGTTACTCGAAGAGAACGCACAGGTCTCATCAGAGCTCTAGACAAAGCCATGGTTGGGATTGCTACAAAGGCCTCAAATTGCTTCTTCGTTGCCCATTACTAGCGGACCTTAAATCGGACGATACCTATGACGGCGCCGATTATCTCGATGAGCACACCGAGAGGTAGGTGGTTCACCGAGGCGGATTAAAGCTTCTCCGTACCACGCACCAGCCACACACGTGCAGCTGCATGACATAACCTCTGACCAATGAGATGACACCTAGAAACTACGAATTCAGAACAGGTTGAGAACGAGCGAGCTATTCAGCTCTTTCACTTTTGGCACAAACAGTTTCTTGTTCTCTGCCATCAACAATTGCCTTTTTCATCGCTCCAACAACCCGCGCGCACGTTTGCGCATCTTTTTGGACCCCTATCGTTACCAGAACTTCTGCTCTTTCATCTAGACACGCGTATTACGCGACTGTGTTTCAGTTACTCTACAGCGCGCCAGTTCCTTGTCATCCTACGACAGTATTCGCCATGTCCGACGTGGAAGACGACCTTCTCGACCTTGCGGGTAGATCCTCGGACGATGAGGGCTCCGACAACGGAAGTAGACGTGGATCGGCTTCGCCGCCGCCAGCGAAAAGAAGCAGCTCCAAGAGGGAAACAGGAAGCAAGGCGCGTCGAGGAGGTGATGACTCTGAAGAAGAGGGCGAGGCGTAAGTCAAATCCTTTGTGGGCGGTATACTGGTTAAAATAGGATGCTAGAGAAATCGCCCGGTTTCGCTGTTGCTTCCTATCTATCCAGATTTCTGCCAGTCGCCCATCCTATGCTGACCTGTTTTGATTCAGGTCTTCTGCCCCGGGAACGCCAAACTCTCTTGAATCTGCTCCTATGGATGAGTCCGATTCTGATGCCGAGCCATCACGAGGACGAGCTGCCGCTGCCGATGATGATGATGAGAACTATCCAGTCGATGGTCGATACAGGAGTCAAAAGGAAAAGGCAGAGATCATGGCTCTGCCAGAACTCGAGCGCGAGCAGATCATCGCTGATCGAATGACCGAAATTGAGCGCCAGCGCCAGAATCGTCTACTTCGACAAATGGTTAGCAACATGGAGAATGAGGAGCGCAAGCAGGTCAAGAAAAAGCGCAGTGCCGGAACTGCCGAGCTGGAAGATGGTGAGCGAAAGGCATCACGGCCACGGACGGAAAATAAGAGGGAAACAGCGATGGATTCGCTTCGTCAAGCCAAGGCGGAAAAGGCTCGCCGACGAGAGGATCTCGAGAAACGAAAAGACAACTATTCACCGCGCCGAGGTGACTCTGGGGCTGAGGACAGCGATGATGACTATAACCGTGGACGTTCTCCTACACCCGACGTTGATACTATCCGCGATCAGCCACCAGCTGAGCTGCGCGACTATGACCGTGTTCGATTAGGACGAAATGAGTTTGCCCAAGTCTGCTTCCACCCTGGATTCGAGCAAGCCATTACTGGGTGCTATATTCGTATCGCTCTGGGGCCACACCCTGAGACAGGCATAGAGCAGTATCGTATGGCAGTGATCAAAGGTAAGGAATAACGAGGATGGTGATGCCGTGGATAAAACTGATTTATTTGGTAGGCTTTTCGACCAGCCGACCGTATGCTATTCAAGGCCCTCAAGGCGTGCTCGTTACCGACCAGTATGTAAAGGCGGCGCACGGAAAGGCGATCAAAGAGTTTCCTTTCATCGCCGCCTCGAGCGGAAAGTTCACAGATGTATGCTTGACTGAATGTGTACTGAAACTATATTATACTGACTCGGTCGACAGGGCGAGCTCAACCGATACAAAGTTACCTGCCACAACGAGGGCGTCACTCTTCCAACCAAGGCCTTCTTGACGGATAAGGTCGACGACATCAACAGACTGATCAACCACTCATGGACTACCGAAGAGATCAAGGCCCGTCTTGCACGAATTAATGAGCTGAAACGTCGATTTGATCCAGCCGAGCGGGAACGTGTTGCCAAATTACTCGACGAAGCAAGGCAGCGTGGTGATGATGACAGAGCAGAAGAGTTACAAGAGGAACTCGACAACCTTGGTTCGCAGCGATTAGCGTTTAGGACAAGCTTGGGGCCATCAAAACATTCTGAAACACCCAAAGCGCAAACCGAACAAGATCGTCTGGCTGAGCGTAACCGTGAAAACCGACGATTGAACGCGGAAGCAGTACGGAAGGCTCAGTTGAAGGAGAAAGCCAAGTCGAAGGAGATTGAGGCGGCCCTCAAGCGCGGCGAGACATACCAAGGCGACATGTCCAGGCGACTGAGGACCAAGGCCAAGTTCGTCCACGATGCTAACGAGAAGGTCGATCAGAAGCCAGCAGCAAATGGCAGTGGGACCGGTGCTTCTGGAAACAGCACACTAAAGCCGACGGCCAAGTCTCAACTACTACCTCATCTAGCGAAGTTACAAGAAGAGAAGCATAAGGAGAAGGGTATTCCGACCATCCATAAACCTCTGATGGATGACGATGTCATCGGGTCACTGGACCTGGACATCGATGTTGAAATTTGAGGGAATGGAAGAGGTACAGAAGCATAATAAGCGAGTTTCGGTTGTATATTTGTATATTTTTAACGCGGGCTAGAACAAAAAGGTACGATATGGCGAATTGCATTTTTTTTTACCTTCACGGCAACTCACCTGGGGGTGTTGACTAGATATGCTCTACTGGACAAATCAATCATTATAATTTTGACCAACAAGTCTTCGTGGGACACTGCCCTCGTACTACTGTGTCGAGCATCTTCAGCCCAGATGCAGATTGCTCTATTGTATCTCATTCTTGTTCACCATTCTCTAACAATATGCCTGGAGAATTTTGAATAGTTAGTCAACGAACGGTCTGTAGATCCGACACCAAAACGGCCCTCTACCAGATAACCAAGTGCCTCGGTTGATAAAGGCTGCCCCGTCTATTATCTTCTGTTGTATGTTGCCTACTAAAATGCCCCATAACTTCGCATCGAATCGGGTTTCAACGCTATATGCGCTCTGGATCGTGCTCATCTCGCTCAGTCACATGTATGTCATGTTCGCCTTGCTTACCACTTATCTAACGACCGGCGGTCTTTGAGGAAATCGAATTTGCCTTGCACTCTTCTCACAACATGATAGACAATCATCAATGTTTGAGTGACGAGCACGAAAGCTACTGTTTCAACCTTATTCTTCACCTTCTGGGACATTGCCACGTCTGGTCTGGCGAACTTGCCATCCATTTCGTCCTCAAACTTCTGGCATATCTCAAGGTACAAACGTGGGTTATCAGTAATCACCCCATCAATGAGTGGGGGCCCTTGCACGTTTCGGCTGTGTCGCGTCGGATGGCCTAGATTCTGACGAAGACACCATTCCATACGTCGAGGTTGGTTGACCGTCCATGTCATGGCGAGTTTATCTGTTCGTTGGAGCTCTCGCAAGAAGAGCTTGCCTGAGGGGCCAACAAGGGTATTCTGGTTGAGATTAAAGCCGAGGTTCGGGACTTTCAGAAAGTGATGTGAGTACAGGAGAGAAGCACTGATATGAGCCAGAGGATAGGTTGGAAATTGACTGCGTGCGGCCTGTAAGAACGATGCCTGTTGGTTCATGTCAGCTGCAAGTCAGAGCAAACCCAAGGGCGAAAGTACTGCAAGACGTGGGTGTAAACTTAGGAAAGCGACTCACGTTCCAGCATCCAAGCACAATACGCTGATCCCACGACACGGACCCCTGGACGCTATCCAACGACCTCGCAATCGAGGCCATTAAGTCTATAGGGTTGTCACTGAGCTGAGTAACTTGCATTAGCCCCCATCTCATGACACATGCTAGTATTGATCATGATACCTTGATATCCAAAACAACCCAAATCTTCTCTAACTCAGGCTGGGTCAACCACTCAAGGAAGTCCTTGAGCCGCGGCATAGACTCATGGGGCTCGGCTACTGTCCGCAAGGTACTGAGATACTCCCACGAGCATTCTGCAATGCGAGCATCGACTCCGAAACAACGCTTCAGTGAAGGATCCTATTTGTAGGTCAGGAAAGCCCAACATGGGCAGTCAAGTCATTATGAAATCTGGCAATTATTGACGGCTAGTGAGTGTTGGTGTTCAACTTACATGTGATATAACGGCGATACCATCAGAAGAGAGATGTATATCAGTCTCTATAGCGTGAGCTCCGGCTGCAACTGCGCCTCGGAAGGCGGCCATTGTATTTTCGGGCCAGTCGGCTTTTGCGCCGCGATGGGCAATCGCCTGTGGCAGTAGACGAGAGGGATTCCGGAGTGATGGGCGTGCAACGGCCCATGGTGCTATGGCATGGATCGAATTTAGTGGTTGTTGTGTCGAAGAATCTTATTTCACCTATCTCACCTAGAGGGACAGCCGCTGACTGGGCGTCCTTATTGACGAGGGCTTGTCTTTCCGCCATCATTATAGTCGTTATTTGTGAAGATTGGTAAAGCCGTGCGGGAGGAAATATTGAAGACACTGCTTTTGGTATCCTCCCTTGGAAACGTCCTTGGCAATGAAAGGATCCAGCGAATCGATGCGAGCACCTTTTGTTATTGAAGAATCGAGTCTTCATCGATTCCGGAGGCTGTTGGACAACGACATAGACCCTCTTGCCCGGTCATGTATCATGGCTAATGGATCCTTCCCCATTAATCAGATCCACAGCTGGAAAGAAGGCAGGGGGTCGCAGTAAGGTAGTCGTAGCCCTGGGAAGGCGCAAGTTCAGAAACGTCATTTCAAGCAAGTACATACGTGCACGGCCACACTTGACTTTCACCAGCCTCCTTTTGTCAAAACCTTCCAATGTGAGATTAAGATTCTGCCTCGGCAATATCTAGTGCAGGCCATACAGGGATTCTTCAATTCAATCTCGTAGGTGACAGCGTCACATGTAAAGCTAATAGATTCATCTGACTGACCATCTGCAAGAGTAAACAAGTGACCCCGGAAGACTCAGAGTTCTGTTCTAATGGTCTCGAATGTTCTCACAAGGTACACATCATAGCAAATATAACTACGAAACCGGCATCGTTTCCGAGGCACATTCATGGCAACTACATATGCATATTGTGAACAGCCAATCTAAAGCCGATCCAAGTTCATCTTGTACTTCATACCCCTGTCCCTGCTACACGTTCCCATCCTTCGGATTCCAAAGCACCGGCAACACAGCCTGTCAGCTCCGGCGCAGACTTCTTTTTGTTTTATGTTTTTTCTTACTCTTCCCAAGAGCCGGGATATCCGGCGACGAGATGAAAGCTTGCTACTGCATTCATGTTTATACATCGCATGCTATGCAATGTGACTGTTGTAAAGACTCACTTCGTGTCGGAAAACGCCGAATTATGACAAGCATTGCAAGTAGTGTTACGTTACTGTGGTGCTTCGAGAACTGTTGTAGAAATGGTTTGTTCCATTCTTCCTGCAATATACAAGCTAAGAGCTAGACACACTGGCTATCAACTGTACTGCGAGGCCGGTCTGTAGACCCTAGCCATCATCCTTGATGCTGATTCCTCCAAGAATGCCAATAGTATGCCTGGCGAATCAAATACTGAACTGTGATTAATCAAAAAGTAAACGCTTAACCCAAGACATAGCGACAGTAGCCCCATTGGTATAACCAGCTGTCTTTCAACCTCATCAATCGTTGAGACTCATGAAACCTAACCGAACGCCATTCAATCAACCACTTTCCCGAACGCCAATGTTTTCAATAACACCTGCTCAAGGCATCATCTGCTTTTTCCTAACGCCATTATAGAACAGGATACGTTTCCATGCGATCAGATATCACATATCCTTCATGGTTGTGCTGCTGGGGAACCATGTGATTGCGATAGTCGAGACTGTCGACGCTCAACCCAAGTTCTGAAGGGCCGACCTCCTCACCCGAGCTAAGGCTTTCATCGCTCATGCTAAGAACACTCTGAGGAGGCTGCGGATTGTTTCCAAACTCGGTAACACTGAACCCACCAAGATCCCAATTGTCACGAGGCCAGTCACCGCAGTTGCTTACGGCAATGGCACTCTCATTAACAAGTCCTTGCCCGCCGTATATGGCATCGTAGACATTGTTCATACCACCATCCAATGACCCTAAAAGGGTTTCCCACTCAGTTGTCGAAACCCCATTCATTTTCGCGGCAGCCATAGGAGAGTCTACCATCATGTGGTTTGTCTGGGGTGTCGCTCCAGAATGGGAGTGTGCACGATTCTGGTGAGGTGAAAGTGGCTGCGGCGACTGTGAGGGGTGAGAGAAGGGCATAAAGTCAAAGTTGCGAGACAGAGGAGAAGCCTTGCGCTCAGGTCTGGGAGATGTAGACATGCGATGACTTCTCTGGACCACAGGGGCCTCGGCATGGAGGTTGTCAAAAGACTGTCGAGCCCGAGCACGGTAAAGATCCGGTCGAGACTCGGCTTCGCACGGCAGCGTCATGCGGCGCATCCTCTCCTGCTGATCGATGAGGTTGCTCTCACTGGATGCGGCGGCTGGGAGCTGTCCGAAAGGATAGGCTGTGCTTCTCTTCTTCTTGGACTTTGAGACCGTTCCGGTTGGGGGCGACCCTCGGTTAGAGACTGGTGTGGGGGCCATTGACACCTCATGTGAAGTATGCATTGGCGAGCCAGCAGATTCGTCGACATTAACGAGCATGCAAGCCACACGCTTGAAGTCCAACGACCCAGAGGCACCTGCTTTGTCCAAGGTGCGAATCACAGCATTTACCAAGCGTTCGTCATCGCGCATTATCTTGCTGTCCTGTTTAAGATCAATCGAGTGGTAAAGTAACGTCATGCCACAGACCACCAGTAGGTCAGTCCTGTTTAAGCAGAACGAGAAAGTCATACCACGCTCTTCAAGGAGCTGGATAATCTGAACAATATGCTTGCTTGAGGACCCAATTGACATCAGAGCCGACGCCGCCTTAGCACCAAGACTGGAACCAACTGCGGGACGGTAGATAAGCGTGCGGATGTAGTAATAAGCCAGAGCCAGCAGAGGCGAGCGACTACCAGTCACGTCTGTGGATGGCTTATCTTGGACAAAATTGAGTCTCAGATGAGAAGGCAGCTGGTGGTACCAAGCATCCAACTCACTCTCCAGAGAAGCCATCTGTTGAAGAGAAATCTCATAGGAGCTTGATGCGGGGTAGTTCTTCTCTAGCACCTTGGCGAGAATGCGAGTCGCACGAAACAGAGCCAGGGCATTCGACAAGCGGGTATACTCACCGGGAAGAGTAGGCTGGAAGCCCTTCTCGGTGACATATTCATCGTCAGTGTCGCATGGGTATTCAGCCTGGATATCCTCCTCTCTGAGGAGTTTGGGAAGGCCAAGAGTAGCAGCTGAGAAGCAGTCGAGTGTATAAAGAGTCCAGAAAACCTTCTTACGGGTCTCAATTGTCAGAGCACCAAAGGAGAACCTCTTCTGGCTTTGGTGCAAGCCTAGACGGTGAGAGAGACCAATGGCAATCCCCTTATAGTGTTGAAGCCGTTTGTAATCAGCACGCATCGTGCAATAGAGAAGGGCAAGACTAAGGCATTGGAGAGTACTCATAGTGTTCTCCATTAAAATAGCGTCGAGAGCGGCCTGCCATTGCTGCTCACACGTAGCAAGTTGAGGGATATCAGGATTATCTGACGAGAGGCCGGCGATACTGAAGACAAGGTAGAGCTGCGCAAGTTTGTGGTTGCTCTTGACTTTTTCTGGATCGGCGACGAACTCCTCGTAGATATGGAGAAATGTGGGTTTGTGAAGGATAGGAAATAGAGGTGCCCACTCTTGGAAGTAGACGTTGACGCAGCGGTCTGAGAAGAGACGAGGAGGGGCTGTGAGGGATTGCTCAGAGGACCTGGGACCAAGGGGCTTACAGCCCTGAACGTGCAAGAAAGCCTCCGCGTTGAAATTGGTGTTGGGCTTTCCGGTTTCTTGTACTTTACGCTTGAAGGCGTCTATTTGGTGTGTTAGTAAGTCGACGAGGTTGCGGTAAGAGGAAATTACCTATAAACATGCGACCACTGGATGGACCCATAAAGCAAGAATCAGAGTTCTCGACTCCAAGTAACAGAGGCGCAGCTTGTACACGGAAAATATCCTCTTTTGTAATTTGGGACTCGGTTCGGGGTTCTGGGGCAGCAGAGCTGCTTATAAGCCTTGGAGGACTTGGTCGGCTGCCGTGGATCTTAGAAAGCATATCAATCTTTTCGTCTTTCTCGTCTAATAAATCTTTGAGCTCTCGAACTTCGCTCTCTAATTGTCGTACCCGTTCCTCCAAGGATTCGGTGTATCCACGAGGGAATGCGCGACGGCTGAGCTTGTCGCTTGTCCGGCATTCAAAGCCGACGTTGGCGCACTGTGAACATGTAGGGCGAATTCCATCACAGCGAATTTTTTTGCTTCTGCAACGGTCACAAGCCTGGGCAATTCGACTCTGAGAGCTAGTGCCCACCTTGATGACCTTCATGGGGAGAATCCCGGGCATTTTGGTGGTTGACTGTGAAGTATCGTATCGTTATAGAGTTGCGTGAAAGAGGCGGCTAAATTGCCGGGAGAAGAGCACTGGCGGGTGAAGTGAGCTGCCAGGATTACTGATTTGTGGCACCAAAGTATTTCTTGAATGTTGTATTTGGAGGTATTGCGTCCGGCCTGTCGGCAATCAGGTCGTCCACGATTAAAAATCCAGAATCGAAATTGTCGAAAAATGTCCAGTTCAAGTATTATTAAGGTATGGAATAGCCGAGGTCTTTGAAATACCTTAACACTAAGTGAGTGCAAGTATACGATGTATTGTGGGCGGGTGATTTGATTGGCGGGGTTGTCTGTGTAAAAGCACGGTGATATAAAGTCGGCTAAGTAATAAGTAGATGAATGGACGTATGTATGTGTGGGTATCTTGAAACGATAAGACGAGAGGATACAAAGTTATATATTGTATAGTCGGGCAATTTAATAGGTGAAGAAGAAAGATAATAGTAAAGGTGGAAGATAGATTGGAAAGAAGATAGGATTCAGGATCCCCTGGGGTGGGAAAGAGCAAGATTTAGTAGAAATGAGGAAATGGGAATGGGTTGAGTCTTGCTCTCGAGGTGTGGAGAAAGAAGTGGAAATCCTGGGGGAAGACCAGGGCTGGGAAAGGGACGACCAAGTGGAGGGTCAGGCAGGGTCAGTGCCATGCCGGTGTCTGTCTCCTTGGGCCCAGCAAGTTGAGCTTTAATATGAAGTGAAGAGCCATTGAACGGTATGGGGAATGGATGTGTATGGGGGCGTGTGCTTGGCGTCCTTTTGCCGTACTGTACCTGTATGTAATGGTCGTTGGGTCCTTTAGGTAGGTAGGCTGGGTCTGGGCAGGCGTGGATCATGACGACGAGGTACAGTGTGCACAGGACGTTGCAGAGCACATGGTTGACACCTTGTCAATTCCGAGGACGGGGAACGATGGGCAGTCACAGGCTTACAGCAGGTGCCTACTTACCTAGGCAGAGTCTTCACAACAACCTAATGCCGAGAGCATCAGAACGATTTTGATGCTAATTCTACTTGCTTGAACTTCAATCACTGGAAAAGTCTAAACTACCTGAGCTACAGTGTGAAGTCAAGAGCGGTTCCCACTGGGTTTCTTCTATTTATTCGCTAGCCTTTCTCGTCATGTTCGTTGGTTTAATCTGAATCGCACTCCCCTAAAGCGAAGAAAAAAGAGCAGTTTCGACAGGTATCGGAGCGCGTAGAGACTGCCCGATATTAGTGAAAAGGTACTTGCGGTACTTACAGCCGCAGCTGCCGTTCAAGATTGTCTTAGCGTATCTGCTAGGAAGGGTGTGCACTGATGTACGTCTCGGTGGGGGGCGTGTGGTAAAGGGAAAACGTGGCTACAGAGGTGGGGAGGTACCTAGGGTAGGTACACTCAAAACTCGGGATATTCGACTCTGTCCCCGGCCTGCAAGTCAACTTATTTTGATTCACTTTCAACATGTGTGGGCTCTCGGATCCTTCATCACCCTTTTCTTTGCCTCAAGTAGAGATGTACACGTCTTGGAAATCCACATGTGTCATCGGTGATTGCTCGTCAGCCCGTGCCAGTCCAAGGCTACCAAGCTATACCGAGGTCAAGCAGTTCACGAACAGTTATCTTAATCACAGGCATTAAAGAAACCGCCAGAGAAGAAAAGAAAAGATGTTTCTAGACAAGCACATATGCATACTTGTCGCCATTAGTAAAGTACAAAGTATCAGGTCTGCATGTGTTTTGTCCAGTAAGCGCGTGCCGGTTACAAGCCGGGTCGAGTACGCATTTTCTAATAACAAGCACATATGCAGGGAGTTAGGTATATCTTGTGATTGTATAAATTTAACAAATACTAGTCTGCTAAGTTCCCCATCCGTTCAAGTTGGATTGGAAATCTCTGTATAATTCTATACATCCACCTTCTTAGTCTTGTCACACCATTAGATTCTTTGAGCATATTATAATTGACAGGATAAGACCGGAATTACCGTAAATACCATGATGTTCATATAAGTTCTGACGTCCTTCCAGCTCCTGCACATAGCCAACACAGGCCCCTGGTCTCAACGTATAGGAATGGCACCACCCGCACGACTCTAGAACGCTCCCGAGATGTAAACAGCCCACCACTTCACACCCTCCCGGCAGCGTCCGCCTCTGTCTTATACCATACTTCCAGAAAGAGTCATTATCCAGGATAGGGCTTATTTACCCCAGATTATTCGAGAATGCCATTAATATCTATATGTGCTTTTGATCCATGCACCTGGTAAGCCCTCAATGCGGGGGAACCAGACTGTGGCAGCACGCTGAGTTGAGTTGTTACAGCCATGATGGACCCATCTTCTTCCACCCGTTCTTCCCTACCAGCTTCAAGTCGAGTTGAACAATGCACAAGGTACTGCAATATACGCACTGTTGGAATAAGCCAACCGCAGGCTACATCAGGTGCGACTAGTCTTTGACGAGGTTTCATCAATCCCAGCAAACTGCCCAAGTGAGTATTCATGCTTCACTCAGGCTACCTAGTTATTGATTTCATAAAGTGGCATAGTTGATCTTGAGCTTTCGCACCTGGCCCTCGTATCGTCCATTCATCCTCCAACCTGAAAATTCGATACAATATCATCACTACCTAGGCTAGTGTGTTGCTTACTTACCTGCTATTAAACACATAACCATAATGGATTAGTCCCTGAAAACACATGGCCACCAGGGTGAGTGCTCTCATTTCTCTGTGCCACCCCAGCCATAGATTTCTTCTCGCTCGTAGGTACTATGCTGACTTTAGTCTAATGTTGGCGGGGCATTTGTTCACTAACTGACTTGAATTGATTCGTCTGATATCTTTAGCTCCAATGCAGCTTGCAGACGGAGCCGCAAAGCGGTTCCCCTTTCGACCACACCCTGAAAGATCCTAAAACGGTCCTCAAACCAGCCGTGATATCTTACGTATCTTATGAGAAAGACTGTCACCGTGATATGTGCTCACTACGATCAAAGACGAACAAAGCCTTGGCTTGACCCACGATCTGCTATGACCCCAGATTCGATCGTGGTATATGTGAGCCAACTAATGATGCTGTCCTTCACGTAATCGCTTAGACTGTCTACAGACCTCGGCAACTCTTTTTCCTATCTTATAAGACAATTGTTGAATCCAGTGGTACGGTCCGGAAGGAGACACAGCCGCTCACAAAGGCACCGTACACTAGAGACCTGTTCCAGCTTCATATTCCTTACCACGAGGTTCCTGACTCGGCCGTTGTGCTACCGTTCTCGCAGATCATGATACTTTGACTGATTGTACTCGTATAAGAAACGGGCTCAGCTGCGTAATTGCGGAACAGGTGAAGGCAAAGAAGCTCAGGAGAAAGCTTCGAATGAGAAGATTAGTTGATCTAGTTCCAACGTACGGAGTACCTATAGTAGGTAGTTTACCTACGGTGCGGTACAGTACGGTACCTGGTCCCGCAGGGCTGGGAGGATCATATTGGCGCTAATAACGAGACACGGCATCGGTATGCTCACCGCGGTGGAAGCCTGTGAAAATACAACAGTAATAAGACTACTGTAGGTGAAGAAAACGACTTAATGCATTCCGATTCGTCTATGCAAGTCAGATCCTTTATGGGCGGGCCTTCAAGTTGCCGTCCGGGCTAGGTCTACAAGTTGTCTTCAGGTCCAGGTTCAGGTCCAAGCTTCGAATTCAAGTTCGAGATCGACCTCTTACGTCTCGACTTGCACATCAAGCATTGTTAGTTAGCCTTGGAAACAGTCTCAGTATGTCTCCCACGCTATAGCAAAGGCTTAGTTCCAAGCCCCCTCCCCATGTCCCAGAGCTGGGGGAGCCGCAACAGACCCACATCGGAGCCGCAATCGTTGACTAGGTGCCCTGGGCTGCGGACCTGACGCAGATCACAGGGTGATCCGCAGCTAGGTGATCTCTAGCCACTAGTCTCAACTTGCTTTGTCAAAAACTGATCTGTCTCATCGTACTGTTGGGCCCTAGAATTGTGTCGACGCGCCTCGTTTCCCAAGTTTCATTTCATTGGCGATTCTTTTTTTGTATTGGTGCCGTCAAAAGGGGCTGTTGTCATTTCCCGGCGCGAATAGACGCCCAGCTATCTCCCTATAGTCTGTCATGTTACGGAGTACAGGCTTCATGAATCGCATCGTCTGTAGACTGTGCCGTGTTTAACCCTATTCTGCTCGTCACAATCGTCGTAACGATCGAGAAGTCGAAAATGATGACGGACACCAAGACCAGGGCATTCAATTAAGACCCTCGCACACCAAATACAAACCTGTGACGTACCACGGTAGTCCCTGACTGACAGCAAATTGCATTCGCTAGGTAGCCTTCACAATTGGAAGAGTATTGTCCAAAAGCGACAACTCCTTTCCAGAAAGGTGATTGTATACATATCCATCGCCTGGGGTCAATTTGCAGCCATACCGTGTTTGCCATTACCGCATTCTTGTGACAGACATTATTTATCATTGACTTGAAGATGAACCTATCCCATACTCTGCATTGGCGGGGGTTGTCTCTAGTACTGCATGAGGTGTGAGTGTAGTATATATCCCCGGCATCATCTCTGCCATGCTTCTCCACGAGAACAGTCCGGGAAAGACAGATCGTAGTTTAGCAGAATTCCGATGCAGGACGAAAACCTGGGGTTCGGCTCTGGTGAATTCGCGATGCGTCTATTCAGGGTCTTTCGGGATCCATGTTTGCTAATTGCGGGACTGCACTCACTCATGCGTTGTTGTAGGTTTGCTGTCCGCACAACAGGCACGGACAGGATTAGCAGTTGGGGCAGGAGATTTGGCAGTAGTTACATATCACGGGTTCTGTGATGCAGAGCTTCCCATCAGTTGACTGAATTTCTGTGTATATCATGCCACGAACTGACCGAGCCCATTCGTGTCTAGCCAGCTGGTTCCAATAGATCTTTATATCTCCGAATCATCATCAACTACAATCAATAACAGTTCTTTACAGCATCTGACCCGTACTCACAGGTTCAAACTTAGCTCGGAAGTTTTTGGATAAGCAGTAATCAGGATATTAGTGCTCTCGATCTACAATGCAGCCTCGTTTCCTGAATTGAGACTTTTCCAGCTTTCTAAGTCCACCAGAATTAAGTCTGATCGGACCAACTGATTCGGTCCATGTCCGTCACAATACACGGGAATCCAGACTATTGTAAAAAAAAAAAAAAAAGAAGATTAGTTGTATTTCAACCTCGTAGGGTAGCGTTCGAGGATTTGATGGGTTCATGGGACTTTATCGACAGGTACAATTTTCTTCATCATGCCAGGGCGTCGAGGTCTAAAAATGCACTGTACTATTGAAGTCAAGAGCCGTCGGGTTCCAGCGACAAGAACGTTATCGCAAGAGCGTCGGCATATCATCATCTGGCAATCCTAACAAGCGATTGACAGGCGAGCACCTATCTGTAGAGTCTGGTAGTTCAAAACAATTGCCGATTCCCCGCAAAATCAAAGCGGCAATATTCAACAGTAGCCGATGAAACGAGGCAAGGTGTGTTTCGGTCAGCTGAAATCGTCCTCCTCATTGGCTTCTGTCTCAAGCGCTTGTCCGGTTTGAGAAACTTCCATCGATCCGAGATAAGCTACCACGTGGTCGTCCGCGAAAAGATGGGTCCTCTATATTGTCCCGATGACGCGCACCTTGTTAGTCGTTTGCTCTTCTGAATGCACAACAAGAGACCGTTGAACTAGGTATGTGGAGGAAGCTCGGTGTCTGACCGAACGTCCATGTCTGGGCTTCGGGATCAATTGGACTAGCAAGCCAAAATGCGGAGGAGGCTCCTTGTTTCTTTGGGGACAGAGTCCGGGGTCAAAGAATCTGGGGAAGAACGCCAAGCAACCGCTGACCAGTCATATCCTTGTTCATGTGGAGGAACAAAGGTAGTGACGCAGACTTCAGCATACCTATCATCCTCTCAATCTTCGAGACCACTTGGCTTGTAGATGTTCCGAGTGACATTCCACGGGTTCGTACTTTGACAATCCATCGCTTCGAGTTACGTACCTGTTTATCAAGAGCCGAAGCAGCGCTTTCCAATACACTAGTCTCGATCCCCCTGAGCTTGAGAGCTGCTTGAAGGCACTCATCCCTCACAAGTCCAGCCTGGAGCAATGGTTCGAGTTGATCATGGGAAATCTCGGAGGAGAGCTCCTCAAGATGGCTAGACACCACCTCATGCAAGACGGAAACCACTCGAAGCCTGAAGATTTGACAGAGGGGGTGGTTCTCGATGAGATCTTCAAAGTGATTTGCCTGCGCTGTCACATCTTCTTCTTGCCAAAAAAGCTTTAGTTCCCGCCTTCCATCCTCTACCTGAAGGACCTTGAACTCGAGACCATCTTCCTCATTCAGACACATCAAGTATGCGAAGGGGCATTGCCAGCTTACCTCCCCATCTGACCGAGACAATTTGAGAGATGGCGACCCACCAAATATGTGAAGTTTCGCTTTACCCAATGGGTCGTCAGGCAGTACTTTCACGGGCAGTGTTAGTCCCTCGACGGCGGACTCGCTGTCAATGAACCCGTAACTGAAAAGCATCTCTGCGGGGGTCTTTTCCCCATAGGAGATGTTAACTTCCTCCCCCGCTGACACCTCTGTTCCGGGTCGTACTAGCAGAACAACATTATCCTTGTCATCTTCGTCGTAGTAAGCAGTTGGGTGGTGCGCGTGATTAGCCATGTCAAGTCCAGGGACCATGGCGTGTCCCGCACGGGGTAGTTCGAGACAGCGCGACCGGTACCATGCATCAACTAAGATCCAGTCTTGAATAGTCACCGTACTCTTTTCCCAAAACAGGGAATTCCAAAATGCCAACTCTGAGGATTTCTCGTTCAAATCCTCGAACTCTTTGTGGAGAGCTAAGAACTTGGCTTCCAGTGCAGTCTATAGTAGTGTTAGGGTCCTTTTGTCCTGTTTGCGGGGAATTTTCTCATCCACCGCCATATCCATCCGGAAGCACTGCGGTTCCGCAACTTCAAAATCCGTATATGGCCGCGTGTGTACAAAAGCACTTACCTCTAGCGAAGTGCCCTGGAGAAGAGCTCGCTCAACTTCCGACCACATTGTTGGGACGGGAACATCACGAGGCAGGAACTTCAGATACTCTGTCCATGGAGTTGAGGCAGGACCCCTCGCGCTCGAAACACCCCGGCTAGATAGAATGAGATGGGTCAAAAGATAAATCATAATATCGCCTCGTGTTGACTATGACAGCATCAGCTCGTGTTTGGACTGTTAAGCGAGCCCATGCAGCTTGCTGGGCCAAGCCGCCAATACATTGCGATGTCAAAGTCTTACCTGATGGCCTACGGTGTCAATGAGTTGGCGGAAGTTCTGATCGACCTTGGTATATTCCTCAACTGTAGAAGCTGAAAGGACCAGATCATGGGGAACTCGTAGGAAGGGTTTGGTGTTTTGGCTTTGCTGTTGAGTCCCAACTCCTGGTTTATCGCTATGTTTTTCCTCGCTTGTATTACTTTCCGCATGGCGCAAGTTTG
This sequence comes from Fusarium chlamydosporum, assembly GCA_014898915.1. Taxonomy (NCBI): domain Eukaryota; kingdom Fungi; phylum Ascomycota; class Sordariomycetes; order Hypocreales; family Nectriaceae; genus Fusarium; species Fusarium chlamydosporum. The sequence continues at coordinate 213,527 of JAAVUD010000121.1, forward strand.
TAGCATTGGTTCTGTCCTCCGTTGCTGCAGCTTTAGTCGAGCCGGGGCTGAGAGCCACTATGCCAATTCCCTTCCCTTTTGTTTCTTGCAATTTGGCGTTGATGAAATCCACGTCATTGAAACGTGCCCAGGTGGGAAAAGCATCGATAGGGAGGGTTGATGTTGATGGTGTTGGCATGGTACCAGGAAGGGAGAAAAACACATATGATAGAACGATGTTAGGTGGTGAAAATGAAGCTTCTAAATAACCTTAGAGTACGAAATCCAATTTGCTTCTTCGCCTTACTCTGAGTATAGTATCATGCAAGCTCCCGTCTGTCTGGACGTGGGAAACGGGCGAATAGGCAGGTGCGCAGAGGAAACCCACGTCCGGTTCCGGTAAAACCGGGCTATAGCCATCCGACACAGCACTGTAAAAAAAACTCGGCCCACTTCAGCCTCTTTAGGCCGAGAACCAATTTTGCGCCGTGAGGCTTCGATTCGATGCTATGGAGTCACCTCAGTTTATCTCTTTACATGCATTATCAACCCTTGCGCTGTTCATTTCTGCAATCGCTTAACCAAGATACGGAGATTTTGTGACGTACAGAGAGTCACTAAACATCCGAAGGACCAGCATTCTTCTGCTCTTGGCATCGTCGTCGGCTTGTATTGTGGAAGCAAAACCCTGGTCTTACACATCAGGGCTCGATTTAGCTCAATCTTTGCTTGAGCCTCATAACAAACCCTTGACAAATACACCACTACACCCCCGCAATGCCTCGCGATCCGCTCATTGGCCTTGTAGGAAAGCCCTCGGCTGGTAAGAGCTCTACGCTCAACAGCTTGACTGACGCCACATCCAAAGTCGGTTGGTAGAAAGACCCTGGCCAAAGCTGCCGCAACTTGGCGCTGATCGCAAGTTACATAGGCAACTTCCCGTATGCTTTCGCCCTTGTTCATACTCCTTAGCGCTCTTCGTGCTTGATCACATGAGCTCTTGTAAGCTGGTTTCCGTCGTGAGAGCTGACATATGCATCTAGATTCACTACAATTGATCCTCAGCGAGCTATTGGCTACCTTCAGATCGAGTGTGCTTGTACCCGGTTTAATGTATCAGACAGGTGCAGACCTAACTACGGTGCCTGCGTGGAGGGACGCCGATCCGTACCTATTGAGCTTCTGGACGTCGCTGGTCTCGTTCCTGGTGCTCATGAGGGTCGTGGCCTGGGCAACAAGTTCCTTGATGACTTGCGCCACGCCGATGCCCTTATCCACGTCGTCGATGTATCCGGTACTGTTGATGCAGAAGGCAAGGAGACAAGGGGCTACGATCCCTCCGTTGATATTGCGTGGTTGCGTAGTGAAATCGTAGCTTGGGTTCTCGGCAATCTTATGCAACGATGGGGATCTATTCGGCGAAGACACCAAGCTATCAAGGCGACAGCTACAGAGACTTTGCAAGCACAGTTCTCTGGTTATGGGTCAACATCGACTACTGTGAACCGTGCTTTGGATCGTTGCGGAATCAAGGAGCCTCTTGAGGATTGGTCGAACGAGACTGTCGAGATGGTAGTCAACGCTTTCATTGACGAGAAGTTCCCCACGGTTATCGCGCTCAACAAGATTGACCATCCGGATGCCGACAAAAATATCGCCAAAATCGCCAAGCAGCAGGACCCCAACACCATTGTGTTGTGTTCCGCCATCTCGGAAATCTTTCTGCGAAAGATGGCCAAGCAGGGCTACATCAAGTATGTTGAGGGCAGCGAATTCGTCGACACAAAGGAGGATTTGATAGAGCAAGGTGACCCTACTGGTGGCGGTCTCAAAGATCTCGACGAGAAGAACCGCACCCGAATCGAGAACCTCAAGGATATGGTACTCTACCGCTTTGGATCCACAGGCGTCGTGCAAGTACTTTCTAAAGCGGCTGAGCTGCTTGGTCTCGTTCCTGTCTTCCCTGTCCGGAATACATCCACTTTCAGCTCTGGTGCCTCAGAGTCTAAGTTTGTCTTCCGGGACTGTGTCCTTGTCAAGAAAGGTAGCACGGTTGGAGATGTGGCCCGCAAAGTTATGGGCGACGCACCTATCGCCTTTGTTGAGGGTGCTGGGAATATCCGAGTATCTGAAGATGATCTTGTCGCTGTGGGCAAGAATGATGTTGGTTTCGCCTTCTCTTGTCGCCATTTCTTTATTGACAAAACATTCGCAGGTCCTATCTTTCAAGGTTGGAAGGGCTTGAGTCCACCAAGTTCCATTCTTTATGAGATCTGAGCTATGATTTATGCGGCTGGAGGGTGGTGGTCTACAAAGGAGGGCATCGGTGCCATGTACCTAGACTTGGGTATCCGACATCTAAATTTGTAGAGGTTTGTGGAGTCCGAGCGGGAAAAGTGTTTAATGATGGTATGATTGTGGCAGAAGATACTGTTAGCGTGCCAACGAACACATCTGAACGTAAATTTATTACGTTTAACTTGACGTGAGGTTCTGTAGGGATATAGGACTGTCTATTGAGAATAGGCCAAAGATCAAAACTCAGTCGGCGTCTAGTCTTGGTTGTTTCCATAAGTGAGGTTTTGGAAAACATGATCCCCTGTCGAGAATCAAGAATCATCTTCGATCGCGATGGGCCATTCTCGCGGCCTATCTCCCCAAATCAGCTCGACCCCTTGTTTCCTTGTCGCCTCACTTAGCTTATCTCTCCAGTCCCCAAGGACGGTCTTCTGGTAAACTTTCTGCAAGTGGGTAACCTTGAGAATAGCCTCGATCATAATGCAGAATTCGCGCTGGTCGTAATGTGACGAGTTGATCTCGAGAACCTCAAGATTGGGGAAGCTGGCCAGAAACCCTGGTAGATACATCTCATCATCTGTTTTAGGATACGCACGAAACCTGAACTCTGAAAGGCCAATACATCTAATACCATGTTCTCCACGAAGCCACGCATGATCTTGAATGTGTCGAGTACTGGCAGACCCTTCAGGAGCGCCTTGATGGTCGAGTGGAAAGGCGAGGTCTAGTGTATGGAGCTTGTGAGCTGCGAGGGTGTCACCGAGCACTTTTTGAAGTTTCAAAGGAGGTATCAAGGCTCGTCGGAGACGTAGAGAGTGTAGGTCTGTGTACTGGCAGTACTTGTTGTATCCGTCCGTCGTTAGCATTTCCGGCTCTTGATTCAGTCTCTCTGATAAGACTATAAGACCAAGCGGGCCCGAATCATGGGGCTTCCATCGAAAATCGAAGTCGATGTATTGTAGTGTCTGCCCACCCCGTAACGAAGTAAGCTGTTGAATGGCTTGCGCAGTATTCAGATCAGAATCGTCAGGCCCGTGCACTGTAACTGCTCTTAGTCTCGGCCAGTAGTCATCAAGCTCGGTGTTTATAGGGATCTCCGCTGAAAGTTGTACATCCTGAAGATGGAGTTGCTGTAGGTATGGTGTTTTTTGAGCTACCCGCCACTGCGTCTAGTCAGTCATGAATACTATCTGACACCGAAAACCAGACTCACTGTACTCAATCTGAAGGGGCTTGGTCTGGAGAATTCCTCAAGGCGCAAGTACTGTAGGTTGGGTAGATAAGGGAACAAGGCGTCATTGGGTGGGCTGGTTTGTGGCAGGCCGCTGATATACAAGCTCTGTAGGCTTTCACTGGCATGCCGTAGGATCGGACTCAATATTTGTGGTTTTCTGATCAGAATATCTTGCAGGGCGACATGACTCAACTTCTTCAGGATCCCGTTCGCGCCTGGGATTATTAAGTCTTCTTCAACACTGCCCTTGAGTTCAAGAGACTCGAGGTTTTTTGATCCTGTCAAGAGTATGAGCAACTTTTGCTGAGTGAGTCGAAAACGCGAGACATCATCGATGATGATTCGACGGACGTCCTTTCCCGAATAGGATATTAGTTTCTTGATCGACTTGATGCCAGGAGGGCGATTAATAGGGATTCTATTGCTGAATAGAAGAGTACGCCAAAGGCGCTCATTGCCACGACTGGACAGATACCGCCTCCATTCTTTAGATACACAGGTGCATCGTACAAGAGTGGCGAAGTCAAGGTAATTGAATATGCGCTGAACAATCTCTGGGGGGTTCTTCAGTGGATTCCGACGGTAGAATCGAGTATGCAAAGGCTGTCTAGCAGTTCGTAGTATCTACAGATTCGTCAGTACAACCCACGTGGCATATCTAAACGTGAAGGCCAAGACTATCCACCTTGAACTTTGGTGATTCGGTCTGATGATGGCTGTTTCCCATCTCTATCCCTGCACTGTACACTTTCCAGGCGAACTCGTACTTTTTCTGGAGACGCAGTATCTTCCCAAGTCTCAAATAGCCCTGTGATGGTCAACATACTGCAATCGTGAATCGTATAAGGAAGAGAGTTCTTACGTCTGGCAGTCTTGGGGCAAGCTCTAGCATCCATTCAGCGTCCTTTTGGGCTCGCTCGAGCTCCTTGATATCTTCAAACGTTGCAGCGCGATAGTCAAGGGCTTGTATGTGCAGCTTGTTATCGCATTTGTTGAAAGTCCTGCGAACTGTGCACTCGCAAGTATACATTGCCTCATTGAAGATGGAACCGCCTTCTGAGGCTACTTTTTCGAAGTTCTTGCAACTGCAACGTGGGCGTTTACCTTGCCGAGTACAGGCACATAGTTGCATCGCCTGCAGGATGTCGTTAGACCCATTTATATCACTTGTATGAGTGTGTTTGATACATACTATGGTAAATTGCTTGAGAGCAAGCTTGAATTGCTTGGCACCGTATAATCGGCGCCCTTGAGCAATCGCTGCCTCCTGGGCCTCGGAAGACATAATTAAAGAAATAATTAAAGAAGTGACCGGAAGAGGAAGAGTTTACAGTTCTTCGTCCGTGGCTTTTCGCGTAATGCTCCTGGATAACAATGTTTGTAGAACCAACCAAGTATCTGCTTTCTTTATAGCAACTGCTTGAGTATTAGCACTGGCACATGGTGTCAACTGTCTATTGTGAACATGGCCCAAGTGGCGAGATCAGGCCAAAAGAAATCCCCAAGAAGTCGGTTTTCACCATTGCGATTGGAAGCAAACTGGTTTGTCTCACCTGCACGATCTATCTGAACTCCGTCGTACTTCACGCGTGATCGACGGGCCACTTATGCAGCCTGGGCGAGGCGCGTTTGAGGTCAACGCTTTGGTTAATCCCGCTGATGTTTTCCTTGAGTAACTAGAGTTGTTGATGTCTTTGCACTATCGCGCGCTTTTTATTTGTTGAATAGTTGAAATTGCTTCGTGAGGTTCTGGGAAACGCGTTTAGCTGTCAGGTGTACTCGCAGGGTCACTGCGCTACCCTGTACCTTCGAGTTAACCTGGCAACTCTAGGCGGTTTGGCCACTCTTAGGTCATCGCAAACTTGTTATCCTTTTCTCACATGAAATATATCTCTGTTGGGTACGATGACGCCGCATGCTAGCTAGTCACAATAACCCAAAAAAACATGGGTTTTCTTCTGGCTTGAAATTGACAGGTTCCTGCTTTTGTTTGTCCACTTACAATAGTTCGTGGTCTCTGCAACGTGTGATTATATGATCCACTATATGAGGTTCTGTCTGGTTCGCTAGGCACAGATTGCGGCATGGGACAACCGCAGCCTCATGCATTTCCCAGCTCAGATCTTTGTCTATCAACCAAGTTTAATAGTTGCTGCAATGAAGCCCCTGACACCATTGCTGATCCAGCATTCCTCGCCATGCACCAAGGACTTGACATTGATCACTTGTTCAGTAACAAGTCCCCTAGTTATCGAATCAATAGTCAGCCTCTCATTGGCCAATTCATCAACCGTAATACATACCGTTCTAGTGCCCAGCGTCTAGAAGTCCCATCTTGACCACCATTCCCTTCGTCCCAACTGAAATGGGTCGCTACCGGTGGTGTCACCCAGCCCCCATCCCGCCAGAAATAAGGTGTAGTGAATGTGCCTTCCATGACGGATCCATCGTCCTGATTGATAACCAAGACTTCTGCAGCATCTGCATAAGTTATACCAGCACGTTGTCGGGCTGCGTCGTACATATTTCTCTTTGTAGTCTTGAAGTGCGTATATTCTGACCTTTTCATTGCAGCTCGATCTACTAGAAGGGCGAAAACTGAAGCCTTCCGAGGTTCATCGTCAAGTAAAGCACGGCCAGGGTTTGGGAGTCGAGCAGGAAATAGGTTCTGCAGGGGCACTTCGGGTATCCTGAGTTGCTCAACCTTGATATCGCCGTTCTGAGACACAACTATTTTTATCTTCAATGGTGTTTGCTGATATGTTTCGACATTGTCTGAAATGAGTTGGGCTAAAGACGAAATACCGCTGTCACCCGATAGTCTATCAATTGCGGGCTGCCATTTCCAATATGCTGCTGCTCTAAGAAGTCGATCGCGATGAAAGTCGAGCATATATAGAGGAGACTGGTTCTCGAAGTTCCAGCCTTGACCACTGAGTCCATGGCTTTGCATATGCTCAAGTCTTGGGTCGTACCTGATGGAGGTAAACAGAGAGAAATCTTCGCTCATCTTTTGCTGTCCCGGTTTTACGATTAGTTGAAGAACGATTCATTGACTGAGCCCAGAGAGTGTATTGAGAGCAGGAGAACAGATGATGGGGCTACAGAAGGTGTCTCATAGACGGGTTACAATTAGTCATAAAGTTGAAAGTGCCCCAAAGCGGACCCGACCAAGCTGGACTACATCATGGGCATGCATGGCAACATGCCTATCCGAATTTAAAATTGATACGGCTGGAGTCAGCGGGGTGCGAAACTCTGTCCAAGACTGATTGACTGGCATATGCATGTTGACGAGCATTTGCCAAGTGTTGTAGGGGTCCTTGAACGATTGAAGTGTGTGCTTAGAGGTTTCGATACCGTGTCAATGCCTAAACATGCATGCATTCGCTTGCTGCGCCTCTCCATATTTCCTATCATGAATAGATTTCTAGATCGATCTGGCGTCCGTACACATATACTACATACATATTGATATAGGAGAGTGCCGAATCATGATAGAAGCCCCCGCAACATGTCACCTCATTATTCGCAGAAATCGCCAGACCGCAAGACACGAGGGACAGGGGCCGCAGAGAGGACAAAGCCGTTGAAGCGAGCACACGGATCAGGAACCCCTCGTTATCGACTTGAACATGGATAGTTATACTGAGCAGATGACCTTGCAACAACTAGAAGAAAGAGGCCTTGTCATTAATTATGGGCATTTGTTTACCTTACCCAGGTACTGTAGGTACAGTAGGTTAGTACTAAGGTAGAGGCACTGGCCCCTCCTCGTCATCAACCTACCTATGGAACCAATCGTCCGAGTGCCTCAGGCACAGACGTCATTTGCAGACCAGGGCCTGGAGCAACAAGTACCTTACCTACTGCCATTTAGACCAAACCAAACGAGGCCAGACCATAATGATAGCGACATGGATGGAGTAGATCCAATCTATAGCGTCACTTCGAACATCGAGGTCATTCCAGTTCAGTTCGCACACACTGACTTAGTCTAGTACCCAGACGTAAACTGCTGAACTAGTTAAAAGTTGCAAGTGGTGTTGATCGGAAAAACTTTCAGTGGACCCGGCCCGCGAAACCCCCACTACTGGCGCGCCAAAATTCGAACCGTAGCCGTTCCGTTCAGCTTTTTCTGCGCCTGTGTACCAAGTTGAGCCCAGTCCAGCCCAGCCCGCCCAGCCCGCCGCCGAAGCTACCTACTACCTAACCTATCACTCCGTACACTACACTGCACTGATTTTTGGTTTTGCTTGATTGATACTGCGCCTCTACATCATCGGTTCCTCTCTCAGCTCCTTCAATCCCGCATCGACGGCCTCGCTTTCACCCTCGCCCGCTCGCCGATCCTCTTTATTAATTCATAGGCTTCACAATGTCAGGTCCAATTCCATCAATGGCCCCGGGCCAGCCAACCGTCGTTCCCGTCGACCCTTCTTCTGGTCTCTGGGAGAGGTTAACACACTGGGCGTCGGAGAACAAGACTGTCGTCTACACCATCGCTGGTGTCGGCATTGCTGTTACGGGTGCCGGTGTGATTTACTACCTCAATGATAACGTATGTTTTCACGCAGCCTTTTACCTGATGACGCTGTGTTTGATATTGTCGCCAGAATGATGCGGCGCTATATCGAACCACATAATCCAAATAACCATTGGCTAACTTTTTAATCAATAATGTAGAGCGCCAAGGACACAACACCAAAGATGACCAAGAAGGAGAGGAGAAAGCGAAAGGAGGCCGATCGCAAAGCCGATAAGGAAGCACCCTCGGCCGGCCCCTCCCAACCTAAGCCTGCTTCTGCTGAGGCCGAGCCTGAGCTGCCCGACGTCGACGAGGAGTCAGTTTCCAGCCTCACTCAACAACAGCGTGAAGAGTATGCTGCCAAGTTGAAGCAGGCCGGCAACAAAGCCTATGGCGACAAGTCGTATAACAAAGCTATCGAGCTTTATTCCAAGGCCATCCTCTGCAAGGCCGACCCTGTCTTCTACTCCAACCGAGCCGCCTGCCACAGTGCCATGAGCGAATGGGATCAGGTTATTGAGGATACCACCGCCGCCATCAACATGGACCCTGAGTATGTCAAGGCCATCAACCGCCGCGCCACTGCGTATGAGCACCAAAAGAAGTACTCCGAGGCTCTCCTCGATTTCACTGCTTCGTGCATCATCGACAACTTCAAGAGCGAATCTACCGCCCAGGCCGTCGAGCGCCTCCTCAAAACCTTCGCTGAGCAAAAGGCCAAGGAGATGATGGCTTCTCGACCACCCAAGCTGCCCAGTCCCATTTTCGTCGGCAACTATCTCCAGAGTTTCCGCCCCAAGCCTCGCCCCGAAGGCCTTGAGGATTCAGAAGAGCTGGATCCTGATACCGGCAAGGGACAAATGCAAGTTGGTCTCCAGGCTTTGGAGAAGAAGACCGGCGACGGATACGAGGAGGCTCGACAAGCTTTCGAGAATGCTCTGGAGCTCGGCGACCTCGGCGAGTACGAGGCACTTGCTTATAACATGAGGGGTACTTTCCGCACTCTGTTAGGTAACCACGCCGAAGCTACTGAGGACTTCGACAAGAGCATCGAGCTTGACCCCTCAATGACACAAAGCTACATCAAGCGCGCCAGCATCAGCCTGGAGCTTGGCGAGCCAGATAAGGCCGAGGCTGAGTTTGCCAAGGCTCTTGAGCAGGACAAGAATGACCCTGATGTTTACTACCACCGCGCCCAGGCCCATTTCATCAAGGGCGACCTTGCCGATGCTCAGAAGGACTACCAGAAGTCCATCGACCTCGACAAGGACTTCATCTTCTCTCATATCCAACTTGGTGTTACTCAATACAAGATGGGCTCGATTGCCTCATCAATGGCCACTTTCCGACGATGCATTAAGAACTTCCCCAAGGTACCTGATGTTTACAACTACTACGGAGAGCTACTTCTCGACCAGGGCAACTTCTCTGAAGCTGTTGAGAAGTTCGATACCGCCATGGAAATGGAGAAGCAAACTAAGCCTATGTCTATGAATGTCCTGCCCCTTATCAACAAGGCCTTGGCTCTCTTCCAGTGGAAGCAAGACTTTAAGGAGGCCGAGGCCCTCTGCAAGAAGGCCCTCATTAGTAAGTACCGTCCCATTCAAAGTGGCGCGAGTGTGTTCTAATCATAGGATAGTCGATCCCGAATGCGATATCGCTGTTGCTACCATGGCCCAGCTCCTTCTCCAGCAGAACAATGTCCCTGCAGCCCTCAAGTATTTTGAGCGTGCCGCCGAGCTTGCCCGAACTGAAGGCGAGATCGTGAATGCCCTGTCCTATGCTGAGGCCACCCGAACACAAGTTCAAGTCACGGAGAAGTACCCCAAGCTGGCAGCCAAGTTGGCAGGCGGTGCCGGACCAGGTGGCCTTCGCATGGGCCCTCAATAAATGTGTATGAGACAAAAGATCAACGGCCAGAACGGCGTGTAAAGTGTACGAATTTGGAGCAGACGAGAAAAAGGAAGGCGTTGAATTAGGATGGGATGCGGAACACAATCACACCACACTCTGTCCATTGGGGGAGTCCACTCAGCTTTGAAGTCGTCTCGCCTCACCACCAGCAAGTGAAGTCCGATGCAATGCTTTGCGGCTGGGAACTATAATGCACACATCTGAACCCTACTGTACCTGTATATAATAGCACTTCTCTCATCTCTTTCTGAAACATATTGGGGACCTGTGAGGATGGGCGCAGGGCAGGTACTTAGCAGGCTTGGACATGTTATGGTGTATCGGAGGGAAAAAAGAAATCAAGTCGTTTTTCGTCAACCTGCAACCTGTCATGTGGTCAGATAACTCATGTTCGAATTGAGACCCGTGTTTGAATGCCCAAAAGGCTTGACATTAAATCCTGCAGGATCTCTCCCGCTCGTTCATGAATCCCCAGGACCTTTTCCGGATCATGTTTCCACGTAAATACATACAATACTAGTGACACTCCTCTCAATTGTCTTTCCACTTTTGCTGCAATGAACAAAACCAGTAACTCTACAAGAGAAGCAAAAATAATGAAACACCACCAGGCCACCGAAGCGACTAAGACAAAAACCACCCTGAGAAGCAGCCTTGAAAAATATTTTCCTCACCAACAGCCGAAAGGTCTGCCAGTCGGAAGGCAGACGTTTTCCTCCATGTGTCTACCAATAAGAGGCCCCCAGTGCTTGTGCACTTCGAGGAGAGAATGGGAATTAGATACGGGGTGCGTTACACGGTAAAAAGAAGATATACCGTACAATTTGATGCGAGAGAAAAGAAAACAAAGCCCAAACGTCGTCGAGATATCTATGAGGAAAACACGTAACAAGCATAAAATCGGTATCGTAGCAAGAACATCAGGAGTGAAGGTCACGGGCCGGTCCTCTACTTCTTGTTGTTGTTGGCTACGGTGACACCGACACCAACACCAACAGCAATGGCGATGATAATGAGTAGGACAACGAGAGCGCACCACCACTTGAGCTTGCGACGGTTGAGTGCATGCTTTTTGGCAACTTCGACTTGCTCGTTACCCTTGACCATGTTTTCGTGAGTGTTGATCGCATTTGTCTCGGCGGCCTGAACGACAGGCTCCTGCTGCTCGACGATAGTGGCCAGCTCCTGGTAGAGGATAGCAAGCTCGGAGAGAGTCTGCTCGATGCGTTGAAGCTCGCTGTGACGGGCGCGAACGTTGCCAAGTACAGAGCTGGCATGCCCGGTGCGATTTGTTCGCAACTAAGGGATATTTGCATCAGCTATGGTGTCCACAAGAGGCATGTCAACTTTTCTTCAATGGGTTTACTCACTGCAGTCTGGAAAACACCCTCATTACCCCAATCGGCATTGGCGGCTTCTTGAACTTCTTCTTCGGAAGCATCGGGGTTGACGATACGGTACTGACGAGCAATTTGATCGCGGTATCGTTGACGGTAGTCGCGCTCAATGCTCTGATACTTGTCGAGCTCTGACTTGAAGAAGGTCTTTAGAGATTGCAACTGAGTGTTCTTTGTGGTACGAGAGCTGTCGTTTGTCTTTGCAAGGTCGCGCTCTAGTCCCTTAATACCATCCTTGATGGCAGTGTTGCGAATCTGAGTCTGAGAGACATACTGCTCGAGGTCGTGGTTTGCGGACCCGTCAGTGCTGCTGAGAGTTCGCTGGTGGAGCTGGCCGATGTAATCGACGTCGTTGGTCAGACCCTTAATCTCATCGCGAAGCTTCTGCACGCGGTTAAGGAACTCCTGTTGCGAAAGACTCGAGCCGGCAGCAGGAGCCTGTTGCGAATAGTCTTGCATCTCATATTGGTTGGTACCATGGGCTGGCGCATCTTGCGCATAAGGATTGGACTGAATCGCAGCATCCGAGTCAGCACGATTGTGGTCAGTTTTTGAATAACAAGGAACGCGCGTACCTGGCCATAACCATAAGAGCTTTCTTGAGCTGGGCCCTGCTGGTAAGGGTTCTGGTTGTACTGATCGTAGGACATGATGAACAATTATGCTCGGGAGCGATAGCAATGGCGGGGGAGGGATGTGATGATGGCAGAAGCAAAAGAAACTAATAAAAGGCTGGCGAAGGTGATGAGATGAAGCTACCTGACTGTGCTTCGATTGTCTTGGCTAGAGCCAATGGGCATGGATTTGGATTGGATGATGTCTTCCTAGTCGGAACCGAAAGCCAGAGCCCAGTGGCGTCTTTACCCTTGACTTTTAGTGGAAGGTGCACGGTACTTTTGGCGGAAGAATGCTGGAAACAACCACTGAAGCGTGACGTAGGGGCAGCCGGGTTCTTCGATTGTAAAAAAAAGCTTGATCTCGGTCGGTCGGTTGTACGGGCAGGGATGAAAACAAACCAGGGAGGAGGAACAAAACACTCGCTTATTAAGATCGTCAATTAACAAATGTATGGCGCTTGGACGATGACCGGTTGAGAACACAATAAATGAGCAGATTAAAACCATCCAAAGTCAATTGCTGACCGAGCGAGAACATGCTCGGCTTATGTATGAAGCTTCCTAATACTTTAGTCTACTTTACCCCGGCAATTTCGGAGCGCTGCGTACGCAAGTGGCGGGTTACTGCTGCAAACTGGACGCCGATGCGCAGTAAGGGATTACTTAACTTACTGCAGAAGAGCGCCGGCTGGGCCAGCCTCCAAAAGCAACCTCTCATCAAGGGTCTTCTTGATCCTGTCTTGGTAGCCCGGCAGCCCGGTAATCGCTAATTCAATGTGATGGATAAGTCGTCAGCATCGAGGCTGGTTGCAACCTATCTGCTGGCGAATGCGAAGCCCCCAAGCTCCATCATCCCACAGAGGCGGAGCGTTTTGTGAGGTCAAGACGTGGGTTTGAGGTCAGATCTGCAATACTATATACAGCACATGCAAGTCTCAAGTTAGCTCCTGATCCGTCGGACATGTTCTTGTGGCTGAGCCGTTAAAGGTTCCATTAAACGACTGCCAAGACAAGGGTTTGATTCTGATGGCTTCAATTAACGTTTAATATGGCTTAGCTAGGCTATGATCACAACTCAAGCATTGATGCGTGAATATCTAGTACATAGAAATAAAAACTCTGGAATCTTCAAAAGCTCTCTAGATGTGTCGTGACATGGCTTGGGCTGGACTTGTGTCTGCCTAAATCCTTTCGTCATCCATCTCGTTCAAGTGCTGATGTTGGCCAACACCAGCCAATGGCCATCATCCATTCTTGTGAGTATATTCAATCTTTCCACCATGAAATGATCACCCGTTGCGGAAGGCCGTCGCTTGCTCTAGTTTGATATTTTGCATCGTGAAACTCCAAACGCCAGTACTTTTCCAGTTCTGTTTTGCGTCAACTTGTACGGATCGTGATGACACCCACAATGTGCCTACTCGCCCAAGAAGTTGAAAAGACCAAAGATCAAATTGCTTTATCAGTATGTGATTCGTCTTATACTTGAGGGCCCAGATACCATAGTTGACGACAGAACCAATACATCGACCGAGTTGGATAGCTACTTGGCGATCCATAGTGATCTTACAAATAATTCTTCTTCTTGGCGGTTCTTGTGTACTGGGTGAGATGCCATTCTACGTCGCCGTCCTTGTTATCGAGGGTGCCGCTTCGAATCTCGAACGGGCGCATTGTCATTCTTGGTCCAACCTCAGCCAGTTCAACACTGTCGTATCCTGTTCGTACGAAAACGTGGTGCCTAACCTCAATACTATCCTCAATATTTTTGAATGTAACGACCCGATTTCCGACCTTATTTTTGCTTGTGATGGCTTCTCTAGGAGGAAAGACGTGCTTCAAGATCTTAACCACACGCTCACCCAGGCGGCTAGTAAAGCCGTCGAAGATGAGATGAGGGTAGGACTCGCTCACTGTTCCACGCACGCTTCCAGGAATGTCGTGACGAAGCACGACGTTATGTAGAGAAAACGAAACCGTTGGTCCGTGAGGGAAGTGAGACAATGTCAAAGCGGTCGGTGTACCTCGATGCTCGTGAAGAAGGACAACATCGGAGAGGCCTGCTGACTGGGCAGAGCGCACTAGGTCAGGCAAGATCAGGTTGCCACGGTTCAGGCGAACAGCAGTTGGGAAAAGAAGTCTGATCTCCTTGGCGAAAGCTGCTAGCCTAGCTGAAGGGTCTCGAGAAGTTGTCACAAGCACGCGTGGGTCAACAATTCCAGAAAGTTGAGCATACTCATCGTCGAGGTCGAGCTGTTCGTTGGTCGTGAGATCAGGTCGGGATTCGTCGTACTGATAGTCCTTGCGTAAAGATTTATCGTTGGCAATTGTAGGATCCAAAGGCTTGCCAGAAGCGAGAGACGATCTCAGCTTGGCTCGCTTCTCACTGATCTCGGCATCTCGGAGAAGAAGAGCTCGTCGGTAGAGGTAGTCGCGCCTTTGGCGCGCTTGTTTACGCTGCATAATAATGTCAGTATTCATATATAGAATTGAGGGTTCCTTCAGCTGAGCTTACAATCATGGTGTATGATAGTAGTAACCTGTTGTAGAAGCAGGCTCTTCTCCAGGAATTTAGTCGATATGAAATTTCGGGCGCCGCTACGAAAGTCTGAATAGAAAAAGTTCCTTATCAGACTGATCCGATAACGAAACCGCCTATCACGTGGGCGCAAAATGTCCCACCAACCTGCACCAAGCAAAGAGGGTCTAGCTGTTCACCTGGATATAATTCCTGGTTCACCAGAAGCCACAATTTCCTGGAGCCAAATTCCGTGACGTGCTTACCGTGAGATTCTCTGCTACTCGTTGATCCCGCTTGACTACGAGAGTATCTCTCGCAGCCTGGCCTACTTCTGTTTCGGCGCATTCTTTCCCGCGATGATGTGAGCCTTACCAGCGACTTACAACTCCCAAACACTTTCACAATCCGACACGAGTCGCCCTTAAGCCTCCCACACGGATCTTTTCGAAAGAACAATAGCTGTAGGTGAGTCGCGCTCACTATTCGCGTCACTAAGTGGCACTTTCGATCTTGCCCTCTTTCATCGCACCACCGCCACCCTACCGTGCCTGTTGCTTAACGCGGGGATTCAGGTGTTGATAAATCTTCCTGCAGGAAAACCCTACAAGCCACCACCAAACCCTACACAACACCAACATGGAGGGCGCCTTTACCCATGTTGGGAATCATTTGATATCCGATTCAGCTGCTGCTATCAAGGCTGGAGCCGATGATCTTTCTACGATCGACCCCGACGAGAGCTTGCTCTATGGCAAATACGGAGATCGAAACGGCCGCCGCCGAGCCGACGATGACGACAACCAGACCGAAGCATTCGAAGAAGATGACAATGATAGTCTGAACAGTGTTCCGATCGATGGGCTGAATGGACTCAAGCTCAAGGGCCAAGACGAGGAGAAGGAGCTTCCGGCCCACGCATGCGCGTAGGTTGATTGATTGCCCACCTTGTTGTACGATAGCTGACACCCGATTAGTTACTGCGGAATCCACTCCCCAGGATGCGTCGTAAAATGCCTTACATGCAACAAGTGGTTTTGCAGTGCAAGAGGCAACGGTACTTCGACCCACATCGTAAATCACCTTGTTCGAGCTCGCCACAAGGAAGTTCAGCTCCATCCCGAGTCTACACTCGGCGATACCGTTTTGGAATGTTACAACTGTGGAACGAAGAATGCTTTCCTCTTGGGATTTATTCCGGCAAAGTCCGATACTGTTGTTGTACTTCTCTGCCGACAGCCATGTGCCGCCAACACCTCGAACAAAGACATGAACTGGGATACATCACGATGGCAGCCTCTGATTGAGGAGCGAGCGTTTCTGCCTTGGCTCGTTGCGACGCCATCTGACTCAGAGCAACTTCGAGCCCGTCACCTTACGCCGAACATGATTGCCAAACTCGAGGAGATGTGGAAAATTGAACCCAAGGCGACAGTGGTTGACCTTGAAAAGGCAGCCAGTATTGATGACGACCCCCAACCTGTCCTATTAAACTATGACGATCCTTACCATTACCAGAACATTTTCGGTCCCTTGGTAAAGATGGAATCCGACTACGACAAGAAACTGAAGGAGGCGCAATCCGAAGATGGACTCCTAGTTCGTTGGGACTACGGTCTGAACAACAAGCATCTTGTCAGTTTCAACTTGCACAAGATCGAATCTGGTGACGTCAAGCTGGCCGTTGGCGATGAGATGCGACTGCGCTACAAGGGTGAGCTGCGGTCTCCTTGGGAAGGAGTCGGCTATGTTATCAAGATCCCGAACAACCAGTCTGACGAAGTCACGCTTGAGTTACGCAAAACTGGAAACGAGAAACTCGTTCCTACCGACCTGTCCCACAACTTTTCAGCTGACTATGTCTGGAAAGCGACATCCTATGACCGTATGCAACTGGCCATGAAAACTTTTGCCGTTGATGACATGAGTGTGTCTGGTTATATTTTCCACACTCTGCTGGGCCATGAGGTTCAGTTGCAGGTTATGAAGACAAACCTGCCTAAGAAGTGGTCTGCTCCTGGCCTTCCTGATCTCAACCCTAGCCAAGTCGGTGCGATCAAGGCAGTTTTGC
Source organism: Fusarium chlamydosporum (assembly GCA_014898915.1). NCBI lineage: Eukaryota > Fungi > Ascomycota > Sordariomycetes > Hypocreales > Nectriaceae > Fusarium > Fusarium chlamydosporum. The sequence goes on from JAAVUD010000121.1 coordinate 230,083, forward strand.
AGAAGCCCCTTAGTTTGATCCAAGGGCCCCCTGGAACCGGCAAAACTGTAACTTCTGCTACCATCATCTACCACCTGGCCAAGATGAGTGGCAACCAAGTTCTTGTCTGCGCACCTTCCAATGTCGCCGTGGATCAGCTTTGCGAGCGCGTTCACCGTACTGGACTCAAGGTGGTTCGCCTCACAGCCAAGTCTCGCGAGGACGTTGAATCATCTGTCAGCTTTTTGGCCCTCCACGAGCAAGTTCGCATGTCAGAGCACAACAGCGAGCTTGTCAAGCTTTCTCAGCTGAAGAACGAGCTGGGCGAGTTGTCAAGTCAAGACGAGAAGAAGTACAAGCAGCTTACCAAGATTGCCGAACGTGATATTCTCAACAACGCTGATGTCGTCTGCTGCACTTGCGTGGGTGCTGGCGATCCCCGCCTTTCTAAGATGAAGTTCCGAAACGTTCTGATCGACGAGTCGACTCAATCCGCGGAGCCTGAATGCATGATCCCTCTTGTCCTGGGATGCAAGCAGGTCGTCCTCGTCGGTGACCACAAGCAACTTGGCCCTGTCATCATGAACAAGAAGGCTGCCAAGGCCGGCCTCAACCAGTCGCTGTTTGAGCGTTTGGTCAATTTGAAGCTTTCGCCTATTCGACTGAACATTCAATACCGAATGCACCCTTGCTTGTCTGAATTTCCCTCCAACATGTTCTATGACGGTAGTTTGCAAAATGGTGTCACTCACGAAAACCGCTTGAGAAAGGATGTCGACTTCCCTTGGCCAGTTGGCGAAATGCCTATGATGTTCTGGTCTAATCTGGGCCACGAAGAAATTTCTGCCTCGGGAACATCGTATCTCAACCGCACGGAAGCATCTAACGTTGAGAAGGCTGTTACTCGGTTCTTCAAGGCCGGCGTAAAGCCTGCTGACATTGGTGTCATTACCCCATACGAAGGCCAACGAAGCTATATCGTGACAACTATGCAAAATTCGGGCACCTACAAAAAGGAATACTACAAGGAGGTTGAGGTCGCTTCGGTTGATGCTTTCCAGGGTCGTGAGAAGGACTTCATTGTCCTTTCCTGTGTCCGATCCAACGATAACCAGGGCATCGGTTTCTTGTCCGACCCTCGTCGTCTAAACGTCGCCTTGACGCGAGCCAAATATGGCCTTGTGATTCTTGGCAACCCTAAGGTTCTATCCAAGCACGAGCTCTGGCACAACTTGCTTGTGCATTTTAAGGATCGTAAGTGCTTTGTTGAAGGGCCTTTGACCAACCTCCAGGCTTGTCTGCTCCAGTTCAGCCGACCCAAAGTCAGTTACCGTCAGAAGAACCAGCAGCCTCAGTTCGGAGCCGGAAGTTACTCCAACGGAAGTCGGTTCAATCAACCCCCCTCAGGTCGGGATTTTGACTTGGGGTCCATGGTTTCGTACATTCCCGACGATGTGTCTTCTGTTCATGGTTCCGCATTTGGTGGCGCGTCTCTCACCAGCGCCTTCCCACCTATGTTCTCGAGCTTCACTCCCGATCAGTGGCCTGGTCTACCCGGTGTAGCTGCTCCTGGCCGAGGGGGCAAGGGCCGTGGTCGTGCTACAGAAAGCATTGCGGGCGAGAGTGTGGCTAACTCTGAGTACACGGATGCGTCTTCAAGCGTGATTGGCGGCAAAGGAGTAGGACAAGGCGGTGTCAGTTTGGGGGCAGGGCTCCATGACGCTGTCACAGGCATGCGGCCTGTCTCCTACAGTCAGAGCGACCGACTCAAACAGTACGTTGAAAGCAGTGGACGCATGGTTCCTGGTAACGGCTATGGGCGACGCTTTGACGACGATGAGAAGAGTGTCAGTACGGCATTCCACAGCCAGATCGGAGGAGGCTATGACTGAAAGACTACGTGAGCGCTATGGGTAGATGATTCCAATTTTGCATCCCACGGGCTCTGCTGCACGTTTTGCCGCCACCAACGGAGGGCAAATCGTCGTCTCCTTCGGAAGCCTTTCAGCAAGGCTCACACGGTCAATTCCGCCACTCTTTGCGGAGACTGTGTCGTGTCCGACTCTTGGACGACGCCCGGCTAGACTAAGCCAGGACAGAGACATGGGAGTTGCGTCGCCAGCGGCTCGACCTACGACGGCCTTATACAGGGTCGTAGCAGGCCCGGCAGGTGCAAATTGTCTTGATCTTTGATAAGAAAATATTACAATAGCGGAGGGATCGAGGTACGAAGAATGAAGCTGAAAGAAGAATCGGTGGGGTGCCGGCAACGACAGACAACCTTGATAGTACTGTCCTTAAGATGAGATGATGAGACCGAACTCGCATCGCATGATTGTTCAAATCACGTCAAATGATTCACAGTCCGCCTGTTTGTTTGGTGCTTTGACACCCTACGTTGAGTCTTAGAGTTGACCCTAGTCAGTCATTATCAGTTAGAAAACAAACTTGAGTCGTTCTTTTGATTGATTATAGCTTGTGCAAGAACGCGTGGTGCAACTTGTATGTAAGGTGTGTTTTGTGCTGAAGCAAGGGGAGTTGATGGAATGCTAATAGTACCACAAGAACTTGCTACACACTGGTTAGGTAGACGTCTTAGCCCTTTGCCCCCGGATCATTCAGGAAGGAACTGTGCCACATGCTTGCCAGGAATCGACAATGTAATTCGATGTGAAGCATGGGTGGAATCTCATTAGTTAATCTGTGCAGTAGAACTGGCACCTCCGTGCAGAGTAAGTAGGTGGTCTTACCTGCGGCATAGCAGGCGGTTCAGGAAATAACACACACAACTATACTAAAGTATAAGGGATGACAAAAGAGCTAAGGATAGCTTTAGGCGACTTGATGACGAGCTTAGGTAGGTAGGTAGGCTAGGTACTAGGTAGTAAGTACCTAGTCTTTCTGTCAGGCATTCGTTATGTGCGGGTTATTCTGTAACCCACCTGCCTGGGACGTTGCACTAAATTGCCCTTGGGGTTCATCTGCTGCAGGTACCTGCCCGCAGCGGCTAGTCAGATGGACGATTTAGCGCCACCTTACAGGGCAGGTCAGGGTCCATGCCATTCTGGCCTATATTCCTGTGTGGTCCGAGCAGTAAGGTAGGTACGTAAGCTTCCAACGGATATACACGGCGTTCAAAGATTAAAATTGCGGCTGAAACTATTCAACATCCAATATCAACTGCTTGCCTTATTACTTAATAGGCATGGAACTGGGAGTCTTAAAATCGAAGCAGAAACATTCAGGGTACTCTAGTGCATACCAACCCACCTCAGGCACAACTCCAGCGCAGGTACATTCCATAACTTTAACTGTTACTGCAGCCTCTATTACATACTCCTGAGTACGCAAGCCTCCCCCTGGAAGTCGCATATCAATACCTCCCTTGGTAAGAAACTGGTAGGCTAGGTTGGCTCCCACTATTAAGCCACTGTCTCTCCCTTATCATTCTGCGCACACTTACTAAGGCAGGCACGACCAATGAATCCTAAGTGTGCCTGTTGTATCACACTAAATAGGGACGAGGTACTAAGACAACCAAAACCTTACCTTCCCATAGATAGTACCTTGTTCCCTTTACCTGCTTCTGTAGCTCTGTCATTTCCCGTCTTCCATCCATCATTCTCTTTTTTTTTGTGCTTGGCTCTTCCCGTCGCTCCTTAAATTTATACAATCAATCAATTGATATCTCCCTCTGAGCAGGTGAGAAAATCGCCAGACACCAGCTTTTACATTGTCGACCTGTTATGGGTATATAATAATCATAATGTTGGCCACTTTCCAAGGGCGACCCGGTCGTCGCTATATCAGCCTTTTCCTCTTCATCGCCATCACATGGTTTCTTATCCACAACTTTCGTCCCTACGAACGTTACCGTACCGTGAGAATCGGCACGTACAACTATCTCCCTAGCAGCTTCGACTGGAGCAAGCAGCAGGTCTTCCACCCCGTTCAAGACATCAAAGCCCCTCCGAATGGCACTTTTAAGCTACTGCCAAAGATTCAAAAGGATCTTCCCGGCGGTTACACTGAAGACAGCGAGACGACTGCTCGAAAGGCAGCCATCAAGCAGGCGTTCACTAAGAGCTGGGATGCCTACAAAAAGCATGCATGGCGCTGGGATGAACTCGCGCCAGTCTCCCTTCAGGGCAAGACCACCTTTTCAGGCTGGGCTGCCCAGATTGTCGATGCTCTCGACACGCTTTGGATTCTCGACATGAAGGATGAGTTCAAGGAAGCTGTCCAAGTCGTCGCCATGATCGATTGGTCTCGTACTGGTGACAGCTATCTCAATCTGTTCGAGGTGGCTATCCGTCACCTTGGTGGCCTCCTTTCTGCCTATGAGCTCTCTGACGAAGCTGTATTACTTGGCAAGGCCATTGAGCTAGGTAATATGCTCTACACCGCGTTCGACACCCCTAACCGATTGCCATCTCACTGGCTTCACTTCAAAGCTGCCAAGAGCGGAGATCAGCAAGCCGACCAGGAGATGTCTGGTGCTGCAGGTGGCTCAATGTGTCTGGAGTTCACTCGGCTGTCTCAGATTACCGGTAACCCTAAGTACTACGATGCCACTGAGCGCATAAAGCAGTTCTTCTACCGCAACCAGGATAATACCAAGATTCCTGGCTTGTGGCCACATGTCATGAACTATCGTGACGAAAAGGTCGAGGGTGATCGCTTTACTCTCGGGGCTGGTGCAGATTCACTCTACGAATACCTTCCTAAAATGCACGCTCTGTTGGGCGGTCTGGATCCTGAATATATCGAGATGACCACCAAGGCTCTGGACACCGCGACCAAGCACTTGCTCTTCAAGCCTCGCAACCCTAATGACCTGAACATCTTGATGTCAGGCAATGCGTTACCAGGCGAGGATGGCGCTGAGCCCAAGCTCACCGCTGAAATGCAGCACTTGACATGTTTTGTCGGCGGCACCTATGCCCTGGCTGGTAAGCTTCTTTCACGAACTGATCTTGTTGACCTCGGCTCCCGCCTGACGGCCGGCTGTGTCTGGGCATACGATGCTTTCCCTACCAACATCATGCCCGAGATTGCTGAGCTCGCACCCTGCGATTCTATCACTAGCAAATGCCGCTGGACTGATAACCCCGTGGAGAAGAAGGACAAACTTCCTGAAGGATTTGTTAAAATACGAAACTCAGAATACAGACTACGTCCCGAGGCTATTGAGAGCGTCTTCTATATGTGGCGCATTACTGGCGACGACGTTTGGCGTGTCGCTGCTTGGCGTATGTGGGATGGCATTGTCAAGGAGACCGAGACACAGGAGGCCTTTGCTACGATCAGTGATGTTAACAGAAAGGGTAGCGACAAGCGTGATAACATGGAGGTAAGTTTCCTTGTCTTCCAAGTTCCTCCATTAAAGCTGACGATATGCCAGACCTTTTGGATGTCAGAGACAATCAAGTACTTCTATCTCACTTTTGAGGACCCCAACGTCATCAACTTGGACGAGTGGGTGCTTAACACCGAGGCACATCCTCTTAGGCGTCCCAAGGGCGAGGAGCCCGAAGCTCCTAAGAAGAAAACGTCTTGGTGGAAGTTTGGCCATTAAGACACGAAATGTGCTATGGGCGATTTTTCCTTATATTGGTGTTCTGATGAATTAGCAAAATGGAAGCTTATTGTTTTTGGTTATATCAAACTTCTGTCTTGAACTGGAACTGTGAAGATGATCCAAATCACAACATTAGACGTACAGGAGATGCGACAACAGTCCAACATGATAGCCATCGGCCGTCGAGAGCCTGCCTCTGTATAAGAACTTTCACAGAAGAAAAGGGCACGAACTCATCCATGACACGACTTTAACACCATCGGAACTACGTATCTCATCTCGAACCGGCATTGATGTCATTGACTTTACCTATAACCTGTGCATCATGGTTGTCAAACATTGCGCTAATCAGATCGCCCCGCCTCGCGCATAAGCTTCGCCCCAGCTCATAGATTACATCACTATCAAAAATAATGTATCATAAGCAATCCATGTCTACAATCCATGTCTACAATCCATGTCTACAATCCATTTGCAACAATCCTCCCTATTCCGAAGACAACTCGTTCACCTTCTCATCCTCTCTTACTACGGCCGTAATGCGGCATGCCGCTGCGTCCCTCCCTTCTCTGCAGTCTGCGCCCTGCGCCAATTTCTCCAGCTTGCAGTGCAAGACTGCTCCGGTTTCCGAGACCAGCTTTTATCCCACTTGGACTGCAAGCTCAGCAGCGAAGAGGGCGGCATGATGAAGTTGATAAAAAGAACCATTATGAACGGCTGAACGTGCGGCATGATGCTACGCCGGCTGAAATAAAAAAGTATTGCCGTTGTTGCGCAACGCTCATGACAATGCCCTAACTGACAGTTGCCAGGTCCTTCTACTCGCTTTCAAAGACGCACCATCCCGACGCCAATCGCTCTGATCCAAACGCATCATCCACGTTCTCCCTCATCTCCGAGTCATACACAGTTTTGTCTGATAAGTCTCGTCGCGCGGCCTACGATCGAGATGTTCTCCGTCTGCACCATCATCCACCACAAACCGCCGCCCACCGTGGCTCATACCATTCACATCAGGCGGGTGGGCGTGCGCCTTCCGGTCTAAGTCGTAGGAGGGGTACCTTTCGTGGTCCACCACCCAGCTTCTACCGCAGCGGAGGCTGGGGAGATCAAGCAGACAAACGCCGCAGGGCGCATGAGGAGAGTACTGGCAGTGGTGGAAGCGCATCGTCACACGAACACGGAACGTCGCACAGTCGCCATCAGAGCCCCTGGGGCGATCCTTTCAAGCACGAATCTTCTGCCCATGGAGGAATGGGGCCAGGCGACGATCCTTTCGGGCATCAGAAGGACGTCCCTCATTTTGACAAAGAGGGCCATACTCGAACACACCGACGAGAGGACCAGCGGCGCAAAGATCGAAGGCAGAAGCGGGCAATGGGTGATGACGACATCGAATTCGAGCCGCAGACATCCATTACTGGGCATTTTATTATAATATCGGGCATTTTGGCAACCACGATATTGGCTCCTCTGATATACATCCAATTCATGAGCATTGGGACGCAAAAGAAGGAGAAAAATTAGAAGGGTTGCAAAGAGTCTGGAGGAGGCCCCTTATAAGCAAACACAACCGACACATGTCGGAAGAGACGGAATTGCTCGTACCACGTGAGTTTTACAGACATAAAAAATAAAAGACCGTCGATAGAGAGTACGCAATTCTCGCATATGCTCAACGGCAGACTTCGCAAACAAAAACATGCAATAATACATATCAAGATCTTCGAGATTTTTTATTTGAGATAATCTACATCCTTTGAGACCACCGCAAAAGAAGCCTGTAGGATACAAGAGCTGTTGGGTGTGGAACAACTCAAGGGCGGAACATTCTAGCGAGAATTCTTTGCTAGAAGCTTAACAGAGGTATTTTTAAGAAGACTTTTAACCCTCGAAGGTGAAGCTGGCACCAAGCTTGTGGGTAGCCTGGTCGAGCTTCTGGGTGTCGAAAGAGCCTCCGAGACCCAGGGTAACACCCTCGCGGAGGAGAACGTTGTAGGCAAGGGCAGCAATACCACGGTCGTTGATCTTGACCTATATTTCGGAGCAGGAGTCAGCCATTTACCCTCATTTTGTTACAAGTTTGATTTTACGAACCTTGGTGAAAGAGACGGGGTCAATGCGGTACTTGCTGGCGACCTCGAGGCCGACAGCGTTGCCGGTCTTGGAGTTCCAAGTAGCCTTGGCACCGGCCTCAACCTGAGAGTTGACCTTGTGGTAGTAAGAAGCGGCGAAGACGCTGAGGTTGTCAGAAGCAGTGATAGCAGCGCTGTACTGGGGAGCAGCGTAGCCGACAGCGGCGCTATAAGCGGTCAGAGCAGCCTTGTTGGCATCGTAGCCAGCGGAGGCACCAGCGAGGAAACCCTCGTGGCCGACAACAGCATCGACGTTGGCAACGGGACCCTTGAGGAGATCGAAGAAAGCACGGCCGTGGAAACCGGGCTGCTTGAAGTGGAGGTTGAACTTGGCACCCTTAGCGGCGGTGGCAGGGAGGAAGTTGAAGAGACCCTCGAGCTTGAGACCCTTGGCGAGGGAGTCAGCGACCTCGATCTTGGTGTCGAGAGCGTTGGCGGTGTTCCAGGTCTGGGTGAGGGTCAGGCCTGTACGGGAGTAGAACATTAGCAGCTGAGCATAGCCAGGTTGAAGAAGCGTCGCAAATCCGATTGGCCATCCCGATTTAGGCCCAAAGATTCGCGAGACGCTGAGGGAGGGGAGATTTTGTTTGCGGCGGGGGTTAGATATGGGTGGTGGAGACTGAGATTGAGATTGTGAAAGTGATGGTGTTGAAGAAAGAGATTGTAATGTCGTACCGGTAGGCTTGTCGGTGTATTTTCCCTCAATCTGTGAATGTCAGGTCAGTAATTTATTGCCAAAGAGCAGGCCGTTTTGTCTCCCGGTATGGGGCGGTTCTAGCTGAAGTCGATAACTGACTTGGCGGCGGCGCCGAAAACCGCGGTTGACCGAGCACTAGCTTCCGAACCCCCGAACGAAGAACAACACAACGGCCTGCCATTGAGTCTGTTGGTAATGAGATACTCACAGCAGCAGAGGTGGCCTTCTCGTGGCTGGACTTGCCAGTGACTTTGAAGGCAACACCGTTGGGGGCGGTGTCCTTGAACTCGAAGGTAGTGGCAGAAAGGTGGTAGAAATCCTTGTTGAGGAGCTATAAAACGGCGCAAAGAAGAGCGCAAAAGTTAGCAGAGCTCACGAACAATTATGTTGCAGGTATAGCAATGGTATTTGCCTCCCAATGGTTGGAGCAATTAGTATCCCAGAGCCGCACCGTCTGTTCTACTCTTCGGTACGAGATCCAAAGGAGTAAAAAAAACAGAACGATCAAAACCGTGGTATAATCACAGCCAAGGTGCAATGCTGCAGTCAAGGCGATGCGAGGGGGGAGCAGAAGAAGCATACATCGTTGGCCGGCTTGGCAATGTCGGAGAAGGCAGGGACAGACATGATTGCGGTGTTTGGTATCTTGAAGATTATGAGTCTCGAAGGAAAGAAAAGATGTGATGAAGATGAGAATGGAGATGGGGGGAGAAACGGGGGAGGTGATGGGAAGAGTCCGGCAGAAAATAATGGCCCCTACCTAGGTACCTAGGTAGGTAGGTATACTTGGGCTCTGGCGGCTCAGGTTCTTGCTCTCGAGGGATTTACACAGGGCATCCTTCGACACAGGGTTTAATTGTTGGGGCACCCCCGCTGTAGCCAGGGTTGCCAGGCGTGGTAGAAAAACTCCACAAGGCCCAAGCTCCAAGATTTGGACAGACCAGGCCCTGAAGCAAGGAATTGGCACATGCATCACCCCAAGTCGGCTGATATCGGGAGGGTGTCACTTTATCGCTTAGCCAGCCAGCCGAGACCATACAACTTGTACAAGCAACACTCTGCTGCGCAGGCTGAAGATCATGTAATTAATCAATCTAATTTAGTAATTCCAGGGCTCTCCAGAAACAAGGTGGTCCACGTGGAGGGGTAATGAACCTACTATAGGTACCAACACCAGGACAAAGAGTCAATCAACCAAAAATGAAGCAATAGAATTGGATGAAAGCTCTACTTACTAAGTAAGCCGGGTGGTAATCAATACCAGGCTGCTCTTCTCTCAAATCCCAGGCTACATCAACATTCGGTTGGGCCTAATTATCTCATACAGCAGATATTAACACGACTCGCTGCCCAACAAGCGCTATTATATCCATACAAACAGTATTCCCCGTTTAGCTTGCATTTCGTCGACGCATGAACAGCTCAGACACTAACAACTCATGTGACTCCATCATGAACTGGCCACTAGGTACCTAGTGGAGGTTAGTAGATACCTCCATGGGCCAAACGAGTCTCCTCCAACTTGGCCCATAACTACTCAAAGCCAGAGCAGCATTCAAGTTGGTTACCATCTCACTGCATTGACGAACTTACTTGATCGACCAACCCACGTCCTGGAGCATCACTCGCCCATTGGCCAGTTCACCACACCCATTTGTACCTGGTTACTTTGTCATGAAGACCCTTCATGCATAACAACTCAAGCGGTATAACGTCAAACACTGGTGATATGTCCAACATTCACCGGCACTCGCACTAGTTTGTAAACCATACAATTCTTTCTTTCTAGAACTTTTGACTTTTTTCGTTACTCTTCGTTCTTGTATCCATGTCCATGCCTATATCCTTCGTCCCTTTTTACAATCATCATCATTTCGAGGTAGGTAAGCAATAATCCCAGACGCCTTTTTCTCTATATCCAAGAAACGACACCCGGAGTTGCTCCTTAGATCAGGTTCATGGTAAATTCCTCAGATAGTGTAAGTTACAATGAATCGAACAAGTCTTCTCGACTTGACATTTTACCCGATTCGTTATGTCATTAAGCCGCGTTATCGTACTTGGCGTTGTGGGTGGAAATGGCTCTTTGATGATGTTAGTAAACGCTTTTCTTCTCTCTTTTGGTTAAAAGATTTTGACTTACCGGCCACTAGGATCAGTCTGCTTGGACCAAGTAGGAGTCCAACGCATGACAGTAGACGCACAGTGAGGGGGGAAGTGCTCGTCAAACATGCATCGGTACCAGTAGGCCTCCTTAGTATCGGGGATATCGTCACCCCACTCAGGCTTGGGGTTCTTCATCATCTCGTCGGTAACCTGCTTCTCAGCAGTGTCCTTGAGGGCATCGATCCAGCCGTAGCCGACACCATCAGAAAACTGCTCCTTCTGTCGCCAAAGGATGTTGTCGGGAAGGTAAGGCTTCTCATCGGGCTCGTCTGAAGTGTCGAAAGCCTTGCGGACGATGTACTTCTCGAGCTTGTCCTTGGTGATCATCTTGTCCTGAGGATCGATGTTCATGGAGTACTCGAGGAACTGTTCAATTCGTTAGTACTGAGCGCTTCAGTTTCTAGAATGCTTAAGGAAATTAGCTTACCTCCTTGTCAAGGAAAGGAACACGAGCCTCGAGACCCCAAGCAGAGGTGGACTTGTTGGCTCGCAGACAATCGGACAGATGCAGGTTCTTCACACGGCGCACGGTTTCCTCGTGGAAAGACTCCTTGTCGGGAGCAGCGTGGAAGTACAAGTAACCACCGAAAATCTCGTCGCTACCCTCTCCGCTCAGAACCATCTTGATACCCATAGCCTTGATCTTTCTCGACAAGAGGTACATGGGGGTAGAGGCTCGGATGGTGGTGACGTCGTAGGTCTCGAGGTGGAAGATAACGTCAGAGAGGGCGTTAAGACCATCCTCGATAGTGAAAGTCATAACGTGGTGCTTGGTTCCAAGGAACTTGGCGACCTCGAGAGCGGCCTTGTTGTCGGGGGAGCCCGGTAGACCGATAGAGAAAGAGTTCAGCTGGGGGAGGTAGGTAAGAGTGTCGAGGTGGTCGTCATCGTCGATACCAACAAGGCCCTCGCCGGTGTCAGGGTCCTCGACGGGCAGAACGTTGCCGTTGGCCTCGAGAGCCTGTTTTCGGAGTCGGGTCACCTCACGTTGGGCGATGGCTGCAGTCAAACTCGAGTCAAGGCCACCTGAAAGCAGGACACCGAAAGGCACCTCAGCCATAAGTCGCTTTCGCACGGACTTCTCAAGAGCCTGTCGAAGGACTTTGTAGTCGACAGGAGTGCTGGGGACCTTCTTGGGGTCCCACCAAGAGGGGTTGAAGTAGCGAGTGGTCTCGCCAGTCTTGGAGTCGTAGACGTGGCCAGGAGGGAAAGCAACGACCTTGTCGCAGACGCTGTGCAAACACTTCAACTCAGAGGCGAAGTAGACGGTTCCAGGCTCGGTCGAGGACCATCCCTGGTAGAAGGTTGTGATGCCGATAGGATCGCGGGCGGCAATTGTGCGGTCTTGCTTCTTGTCGTAAAGGACAAAAGAGAACATACCATCGAGGTGGTTGGGGGCATCGGTGTCAAACTCGGTGTACTACAAAGTATGTGCTGTGAGATTGGTGCTCTTGCTTGTGTAAGTCATGAATCGGGTGCTCCTCTTACCAAGGGGATGATGACCTCGCAATCGGAGGTGGTCTTGAAGTGGTATCGCTCCTTGAGGTGCTTTCGAATGTGGCGATGGTTGTAGATCTCACCGTTGACAGCGAGAATAATGCTGTCGTCGGCGTTGGTCAGGGGCTGAGCTCCGGACTCTGAGAGCTTGTCAGTCGCGAGGATTTTTGAATAGGCGCAAGAGCTTGCGACTTACCAACACCGACAATACTGAGACGCTCATGGCAAAGAACTGATGCAAGAGTTAGAGATAGATTGGCATTTTTAGAACTCAATTAACATACTGGTGTGGTTGGAAATAACGCTTCCACCTAAAGAATGCCAATTTAGTATTTGCGGTCGTGCGAGGGCAACGATCCGATGGTTGTTTTCACTTACTCCAGTCGGGGCCACGGTGACGAATTCTGCGCCGATAAGTCAGTTTCGGTGTTAGATTCAATAATTGACATACATACTGCTTTGCGAGCTTCAAAGCCGTAGGCTTGAACTTTTCGACGTCGGGGTGACTGTGAGATCGCACAATGTTAGTCGCGCCATGGTCCTGTAACAATATTCTTTCCCCCTCCGACCGCGGGGTGATCTCAATCCAATTCAATTCATGGCGGGGTTCTGATGCCCCCCATGCGTTGCCCCTCCAAGACCGCCAGAGAGAGATCCATGTTCACGTTCGCAAGGGGTAAGAGCGTACCGGTGACAGGCGAAGATTCCACACATGTTTGCGGTTGCAGAAGTGTGTAGTAGAAAAGTGTATGGCAGAGAAATGGTATGAGGGAAAGGAAAGGAACGGGACAAGCAAGATTAATATTTAGCAGGAGCAGCCCGAGAGGGAAAAAAGAGGAGTCATAGCAAAACTCCACCCTCCCTCTTTCCGCCGGCACAGGCGATAAGTGACTACCTACGTCCTGCCTTCCATCCAATGCCTACCTACATATTTACAGTACCGGCCCGGGGGGGCGCAAGGTTATTAGCGGTTATGGCTAGAGTCAGTACACTCAGGGACGCATTTTCGGTCGTTAAGGTTATCCACAAGAGGCTCCGCTGCGGACGCGATGAGCATATCTCTCTCCACTGGGATAGTGACTGGCAACCATTGAGTAAGATGCTAAGCCAACTACTAAGCAGTACTGCAAATTGCCACAGTCTTCTTGATTCTATCCTCTGGGAACTCGCCTCAAACCATCCGTCAACTGGACGTATATCCACGGAAGAACCTGTCCGTTGATAGATAACGGCTTATCGAACTAGGCCAAGCCAAAAACTTTAGAGGTGTGAGCAAATCCGATGGCCGACTTCGGCTTGCAATTCGGCAGACTTCATTGGCGGCCAAGAGATGACAAGCCCTTAAGCTGGGACAAATTACATAACTTGAATAAACTTTGGATTAGGTACATGATAAGGGGAATACAGCGGGTATGCGCCTTGAGAATGTTGCTGTTGCGTCACAAAGCAAACGACCATCCATGCCCTGACTGATCAGCGTGGATACCATTTATTATGAAGCTGCCTCATATGATATCTGCTCTGGAAGATGAAGACATGATCTGTGGGGCGTTCCGACAACGCAGCCGCAGAAATGAATCACTCGCCGACAAATATCCCTGAACGCATGAAGCGACAACTGCCGGCATAACGCAACATGTTGACGCAAAAGGACTCTGTTTGGTCTTGAAAGGAATATTTTCTGTCACGACTCTGGTTTAACTCCCTGTTCAGCGACCCAGCGTGCAGTATAAAACCTTTAACTAGCACCCGATTCTTCATCATATCATCCATCGCACGCCTCATATCATGATGTCGCATATTTATGCCCCTGTGCTTCCTACGCTCCATGTCACGGGTTCCAAGTGACTTCCCGCCTTGGTATTTCCCTTAACGCCGTAGCCTGAGGTTCCTCACAAAGAAAAATTTCGTCTAAATAGCCTCTGTACCTAAAGCCTTCAACGGCACGCTCAAGGGGTGGGGTTTTCGCGGACTATACGGCGGACTCGCTTCTCATACTCGGCGCGATCCCTCTTGAACAAGTTGTACGCCTCCGCCTGGGCCGGGGACTCGGGATTGGGGTCGTTGAGGAGGTCTTGAATACCAAGCAGAATCTGCTTAACGGTAATTGCAGGCTTCCATGCCTCCTCTTCGTTGAGAATGGACAAGCAGACGGTACCTGACGGGTAGACATTCGGGTGGAACAATGGAGGGACAAACTTGCCTAGACATATGTTAGCAAGTGGTTCGTCCCGGATTTCATCCTAACCCTATCTTCTTACACTTGGGAGGCTTTGTAGGATATTCTAGTAGAAGTTAGCACGGATCGCAAAGTCATCATGTGGCGTTGCGGGATGTTGGTCTCACCATCGGGAAAAGCAATGGTCAGTTTAAAAAGACCACCAGACCAAATCGTATTGTCCTTTCCAGGTATTCCGCACTCCCAGTTCTTCACATCGAGGACACCCTCTTTGGTGCGCTGGGGTTTGGCATAGAATCCGAAAGGATGGTCTCGTCGCCACTGCTTCCTGCTTGGTTCTCAGTATGATCCGAGGTCAATATAAGCTGCACACGGCCTCACCTTTCCTCTTGCAATCGGTTTTGGCACAGCGCCATATTTTCGTCCTAGAGAAAGACCGGTCGTAACGAGATGGAAGTGGTGACGTTTGTGGTGAACGCGAGATCGTCGGGAGTCAAAGATCGCGCGAAGTGGAAGATCCGAGAGGCAGCGAATATTATGACAGACGAGAAGTTGATAAGTAGGGAGTTTGAGTAAGTAAGATATTCAGGTTCGCAAACTTTAATGTTGCACCAGCGCGAAGTTTTGGGAGAGAAAAGAAAGATCAAGAAGAGAGGCTGATGTGGAAAGGAAGAGAAATCAAAGCCGAAGCCTGATACTGTTTGCGCAGTCGAGCAGCTCAGAAACGACGTCTTGTTGATGGATGATTCGATGCACAGGCCAATGCTCATTGTCGTTGGTCGAAAAGCACGTCCACCCTTTTTGGGAATATCTGCCCCGCTAGGTCGTCGCCTATTTGCTTGGGTAGGTATGGAGGCCAAATCAAACAGCTGCTCCAGTGGAAGATGGAGGCCATTAGGTCTATTGTGGCGGGGTGAGCCCCCTAACTATTGCCTGTAAGTCTACCTACCTAGGTACCCAACATCGGATCCATCCATGGATGCAACACGACCCAGGAAGGGGCAGGCAGAGCAAAATTATGAGGTTGATTTGCCGGCTAAAAACAGCGTTTGCTTGCTTGCATATTTTATTCACACTAAGCTTAGAAGGCTGGCAAGCCGTCCGCGAGCTGCCCCCAGACAGCCCGATTACCTACAGATGGGAATTACATGGGACCTAGCGCGCCGGCCGGGGTCATAATCATAGGTCACCTCGGCACAGTTGAGCTGGAAGCGGGCATCCATCCGCTCACCTCAAAGTTCCTTACCCACGTAACAGCAAGTGATAGACTATAAAGTCGCATTATCTATCACTACTTGGGTTCTATGACACAGAGCTTCACCTGAAGAAATCTGCCACGCCCAAAATTTCTTCGCCCACGACAACAGCTGAGCCCTTATCAGTCTCACTTTACTCACGTCCATTCATACAAGTGGGGGTGTGTGAATTAGTTGTGTTGAACAGGCAAACAAACAAGGGCATCATGAGTGCAGACAATGCCACAGAAAATGCGCTGAAGGAAGAGGTCAGGCAGGAACTTAAAGAAGCTGTTAAAGGAGACGTCCGAGATGAGCTGAAAGAGGACAAGCACGAGGATATCAAGAATGTCAAGGCTGACAATGTTGCTGCTCCATCCTCGGCTGCCATCCCAATGTCCGATGCCCCAGCCGCTGACCCTCCAGTGCCCGCTCCTTCAGAAGCAACGCCCACCTCGGAGGTGGAATCAACCAAGTCGGTTCCTCAGGAAGCTTCTCATCAAGATACGGTACCCCAAGAGGCCTCTAAAGCGGTTATCCAAGACGGCGCCTCTCCAGAAGACTCTCCTAAGGAGACCGCACCTCAAGACGTCACTACTGAGGAGGCCACGTCTAAAATAACCGCATCTGATCAGACAGTGCCCAAAGAGGTAGAGGCTCGTCACCAAGAAGCCACAACTGGGGAAAATTTCTCTCAAGAGTCTCCTGCCAAAGAGGAAGCTCTTCAAGAAGATGCTCCTCAAGAAGCTGCTGCTGTCCTCACCGCCGCAACGGTAATAACCGCGACAGCTGCTACAGAGGCCGTTGTGGAGAAGGCTGACACTCTTCCAACGCCCACAGTCGAAAATACAAAGCCTGCTGACGATTTCGAGGATGTTCCAGACCCGGACGAAGATGATCTAGATGATCTAGATGGTGTGTTGCAAGAAAGTGGAATCACGGGCTTACATGTTTACTAACTTCTCTTTAGATATGTTGGACGAGTTCTCTACCGTCAAGATTGACCAGCCTAAGCCTGCCCAAGCTGCTGCTTCTAGTAAACCAGAAGCTCCAAAAGACCCAGCTCCATCTGGCAAACAGCCCGAAGTTGAGGATGCATTTTCAGAAGAAGAATTTGCCAAACAGTTACAAGCCGGTATGGCCGATCTTCTAGGCGAGCTTGACCAATCCGTAAGTCTTCTCCGCCATGAACAAACCCTTCATTGTGAGTGCTAATTCTCCTCTAGCCGGATATGCAAGCCCAGTTTGAGGATATCTTCAAGCATATCGCTGCGGCAGAAGGGGCTGGTGATGCGCCACCTGCAAGCTCTTCAAAAGGACCTGCCTCTCAAGCACCACCTGAGGATGCTTCCTTCCAAGATACCATCAAGCGAACAATGGAAAGAATGCAAGCATCCGGGGATCAAGCCACGGCTGCTGCTGCTTCGGGGTCCGCTGATGATTTTATGTCTGAGATGCTTAAGCAGTTATCTTCAGGCGACCTTGGCGATCTAGGAGGCGAAGGCAGCGAAGAAGAGTTCTCCAAAATGCTCATGGGTATGATGGAGCAGCTTACCAACAAGGAAATCCTTTATGAGCCTATGAAAGAGCTTGATGAGAAGTTCCCCGAGTGGCTCATTAAGAACCGTGACTCAACACCCAAAGACGATTTGAAGCGTTATGAGGAACAACAATCCATCGTACGCGAGATTGTGGCCAAGTTCGAGGAGAAGACATACTCAGATTCCAACGCGACGGATCGTGAATTTATCGTGGACAAGATGCAAAAGGTATGTTCATCTTGTGTTCTTTACTCATTGAATAATCGACACTGACCACACACAGATGCAAGCAGCAGGATCGCCACCCTCTGATCTAGTTGGAGACATGCAATCGGCTCAAGACGCCCTCAACCCAGGGGATGAAGCCTGTAACCCTCAGTAGATGCCAAGCCCGGATGTTCTTCCGAGCCATCTATATACCCTGTACCAAAACAATATCTGCACACGTCCAACAATATGTCGCTGGTATTTTCCCAAACGCCGTAACCCTGCCCTTAGGGTCTTGTTTACCTCAACTCCAAGCGTAATAAAATGTAAAGCAATTGAAAGTCAAGATAAGTGCAATCTCATTATTGCATTTCAATATCCCCAGAAGTGTCCATTTGATCTTGTGGTTGAAATTGGGTGCTCTGTTGAGCATGTTCTTGCGCGATGAGTTCAGCAAAGACATCATCATAGTCTTCGTCTGAAAGCGTAGGCGATGATGGTCGCTGAGGGAAAACCATCTGCTGTTCCTCGTAGGATGCCAACATGGCCTCGAGCTGCTCTTCCTCATCCATCATCATTTCATCCTCTTCGGGGATTGAAGAATGCTCGTGGTAAAATGTCGTGGCCTCTTCGATGTCTGCTTCAGTGATTTCAGGAGCATCATGTGATAGCTGTCCTCTATCGGCCAAATAATTTGTTTTCAAGAACTCCGGCTGAAGTCAGTAAGATTCGTGCGAAAACTGTGGTTTTATCTTACCTGTCCCTCAATATCTCTTCGTTGCCAGGCTTTATCTTCGCGGCTTTGCTTAACATTATGGAGAAACTGCTTTCGCCTACTGTCTTGGACTTCCTCGCGCTTGCGGTTGAGGGGATTTGGTCGTGTTGGGCGCGAAGCAAACTTGAACTTGGGAGGCTTTATGGGAGAAGATTGAATCTGTCGTTGAGGACAGGCATTTCTGTCGATTGGTGAAAGCGGCGATGACGCGCGAACAGGTGAAGAAGAGAGCGGCGATGAGACAACTGGGCGATGGTCCCAATTACCAGAGAAGACAGGGGTAGGAGCGAAAGACAACATGTTTTCGTCTGTTTGGTTATGAGTTGTCTGTTGCATAGATTTCGAAGTGTATGGTATGAAGAGAATGCGAATGGGTGGGGGTTGTATGGTGTAAGAGCCTCGTGCTTCAATGACGAGAAGCGTGGGCGTGTAAAGAGCTGTGATTACGGACGCGATTGCAATCGCGGTCGCGCAATCACGTGACTGTCCCGCCACTCCTGTCGTCGAGATCCTATCGGATGCAGGTGCAGGGTGCAGGGTGCTAATCTTATCAAACGGGTGGCCAATTCGCCCCCCGACTATCGCACCCGGCCCAAACCGAGCGATGGGCCTGGGTGGACGGAGGTTTATCGGAATCGGCACATCCAGGCAAAAAAAACTGTCTATTTGCCTTGATCTTGGTTGACGACATGAACTAAACTTAAGACTGGTATTGAATCTAACTATAGTGCAGACTCATGTTCGCTCCTTGTTTCCCGAATGCTCATGTTTTAGAATGATTACCTACACCTTACTTCTTAATATTCTACCGTGTTAAAGCCCCTCAGCGGCCAGATGAACACCTTTTCTGTCTCGGCTTTTGCGACCCGTATCGCCGCTCGACCATGGACGTGCTCGGCTTGTAGGGGCCAATTGCTTCGTACCAAGCCTTTCCGGCACATCAGCGCAAGAGCTTTTGCTTCGGGGAAAGGCTCGCGGGGGAGCAATGGCCACCAATCCGGCCCCAAACGGCCATTATTATATGCCTCGGCCGGTGTTGGAACGATAGGCGCAACCGCAATTGCGTTCACCGACGACATCAAGAACAGCTATGAAGCTGTAGAACGCACAGGCAGAGTTGTGGTTGCGCTCGCGGTGTGCATCAATGAGTATGTTGCCACTTGGAATCTGGCTTTAATGATATGGGGCTAATACTCTGAACAGTTATCGAACAACGTTGAATGCAAGAGAAACGACCGAGGACCATGACGAACAAGAGAATATGCTAAAGGCATGCCACAAACGATGCGCCGAACGAACCCTGGTTGTGTTGGAAAAGAACGGAGGTATCTTCATTAAACTTGGCCAGCACCTTGTATGGATCCCATATTGACTTACAAGACACCGAGGGCAGTTGTGCTAATAATAATTTAGAGCGCCATGAACTACCTTTTGCCTTCTGAGTGGACCAACACATTCATACCGCTACAGGACAAGTGTCCAGTGTCCTCACTTGAATCCATTGAAGATATGTTCCGTAAGGATACTGGGGAGGAGCTTTGGGATTATTTTTCCGATTTTGCTTCTGAGCCAATTGGTGCTGCCTCCCTTGCACAGGTGCATCTAGCGACTATCAAAGGCTCGGATCAAAAGGTTGCGGTCAAGGTTCAGCATCCAGAGCTTCAAGGTTGGGCACCTCTGGACCTCGCTTTGACTCGGTATACATTCTCAACGCTGAAGCGGTTCTTCCCTGAATACGACCTTGAATGGCTCTCATCTGAGATGGACGTTTCTTTGCCTAAAGAACTGGACTTCCAAGAGGAGGCTGAGAATGCCCGTCGTATGAAGGAGCACTTTGCAAAGATACCCCAGTTACCGCTGATTATTCCTGAAGTCATCTGGGCTAAACAGAGAATTATCGTTATGGCTTGCGAAGCTGGAAGCCGTCTCGACGATCTTGAGTACCTCGACAAAAACGGAATTGATCGCGATGAGGTTTCGGCCACTTTAGCCCGGATCTTCAACGAAATGATTTTTGGCGATGGCGCACCATTGCACTGCGATCCTCACGGCGGCAACATCGCGATTCGCAAGAATACCAGTCGCCGAGGCCTTGGACGCGGGCCAAACTTTGATGTCATTCTGTACGACCACGGTCTGTATCGCGACATCGAACTTCCAATGCGCAGATCATATGCCAAGATGTGGCTCGCGGTTATTGACGGCGACATGGATCGCATGAAGAAGTACGCACATGAAGTTGCCGGTATTGAGGATAAGGACTTCCCCCTCTTTGCCTCAGCGATCACTGGTCGGGACTACAGCATCGTCAGCAAGTCCGGGTCTATTCTCGAAACTCGAACGGCCGATGAGCAAAAGACAATGAGTGGGGCTCTCCAGGAAGGTCTAATCGTCGACCTCGTTCAGCTCCTCAGCCGTGTCCCTCGAATCATCCTTTTGATCCTCAAGACGAACGACCTGACTCGCAGCCTAGACGAGAACCTCCAGACGCGCCAGGGCCCTATCCGTTCCTTTATGATTCTGGCACGATACTGCACAAAAACTGTCTTTCACGAGAAGCTCGAGGAGATCAGCCAAAACGGGTCGCTCCTCTGGCCTCTCAACGCTGTACGAGTTGTGGCCGCATGGGTCGGTCTTATGCGCGTAGAGATCAAGCTGGAGGCTTTTGAACTGTGGTTGTTCACGAAGAGGATGCTGGGTCTGGGTAACGGAGAGTTTTCAGGGGCGGCGTTCCAAAAGTGAAAATAATGAATTAGAGGACATACTGATATAGAGCGTACATAATTTGCTGACCTGGGCGATTTGAGAATCAATAGAGATGAAATTTTCACATCACATTCGACGTTTGTCTCTTGCAGCTTCACAGCAGAAACGTCATCAATGCATAGCTAGGTTCAGGGACTGGCCGACTTGGATGTCCAGCTCTCAACGATACAACGGTTTGTCCATTGGACTGCACCTCTCCAAAGCTTGAAAATTACTTTGTCTATCTCCTACATCTACATTCTCATTCACTAGGCCTTGTCTTAATGTATAACAACAACACAACAAAAGCCTAACAGCATTTATCATCCGACTTTCTTGAAGCTGATAGTCTTAACAGTACGACGAGCAAAAAGCATGGTTCTGGGCGGGATCGAACCGGGGACCTTTCCGGTGTTAACAAGATGCATTTTTGTACCTTGGCTTCGATGATCGAAGGGGTGCGATGTCTTGAGCTACATTTTTGCTCTTGCAGCGGAGTGTGAAAGCGATCCTACCAAGGCGTCGCTACAAAGTTGTTTATGCTCTGTGCACTACGTAGAGTCGGCCATCAGTCACGTACTCAGTAATAGTGTCTCTGATAAGAGAATTGCCCGATAGAAAACTTGGTTTACGAAGTTATGTTTCGTTATAAATCTGGACAAAACAAAATTTTGACAAAATAAATATCGCTCGTTACATAGGTACAATGCCAATATCGTGAATCTTCCATGCCCTTGCCCAACCGACGCCATACCAGGATGTTTGATCCTCAGGATATCCATTGATATAAACCCTAACTCCATTCCATGCCAGCTTACTCAAACGATCCCTTACCCAGCAGACCGCCCACCACTCCAATTCTTCTTTCGGCCCCTTTGACCTTCCTCTCCTCTCTCCTTCGCTCGTTCTGTTCAAGTTTTGCTCGTCTCTCGCTGTCGCGCGCAAAGGCATGCACGCCACTCTTCTTGGTGGCTCCCTTCTTGATCTTGGCCTCTTCTCCAAACCCGCTGGTTGGCGTTGAGGGGCCAGGACTTGAGGTGGAAGCTGTACCAGAGACGAACGAGTTGGTCGTCGCACGACGAAGAAGTGCTGGTACCTTGAAAGAAGAGCTCGACGCGGTTGCAAAGGCAAGACGGCCGGTGCTAATGTTCGAAGAGCTATTACGCTTCAGGCTGATACGATCAACGACTTCAACGCGACCACGACGAGGGTTAGTCCCGACATTCTCCTTGTCGCTGCGAGCTTGTGTCGGTGCCTCTCCTTCGCCCTCGCTGTCCGATCCAGCCTCCGTAGCAGGAATGACAGAACCATGAGGCTCCTCTAACAAATCAGATAAAGTCTCGCGCACTTCACCAATGTTAGAGGGCTTCTTGCCATCCTTGGTTCTACGTAAATGAGCAGGCGCCCTATTATCTGCAGGACCAAGAACGTTTTGAGGCTGGCTGTCGGGAACGGTTTGCGTCTTGCTGCCCTCTTCATCTTGTGATTGCGACTGTGAAGACTCGTTGATTTCTTCCGGTGCGTCCAAAAAGTCCATCTCGTCGTCACTACCTCTGTCCTCGATGGTCTTGAGGAAAGCCTGGTTACCAGGTTTTTCGGCAATCTTTTTCACACGTTCATCAGCGAACAAAGCCTTCTGCATCTTGGCAAATTGCCGACGCTTCATCTTTCGGCGAGCCTCGCCATCATCGTCTGAGTCATCGAGATCATATCCTGTGCCACGCTTGCGACGAAGCATGCCAGTCGTGATATCTTTGAAAAGCTTCTCGACCTGCTTCTCATCCTCAGCGCGTTCTCGATCACTATGAAATGTTAGAACCCTGCAAATAATGGTACGTAGGTAACACTTACGCATAGAAAGCAGCTAGCCTGGCTTCGTCGACATCATTACCAGCATTGTCATCGATGATTTCCTTGAGTGAGGCGACGGACTCGTTGTCACTGTCCTCACCGTCTGCGCCACCCAAACCAGCGTACTCATCCTCTGATTCCTCGGCCTGATCTTGAACCATCTCCTTGGCCTTGCTGTTCTTGTAATCAAACTCTGCCTGAGCTCGTTTCCTTTTCTCTTGCTTAGCTCCCTCCTTCATCATATTGAAGGCGGTATTGGGCTTTTCTGCGACTGTTGGCTCAGGAGTCTCCTCGATACGCTCTGAGGTATCCATTCTGCGTCGAAGACGGCCACGGCGGACTAATGGCGAAGCTTGTGTTGGATCCTCGTGGCCAGCCATCATTGTCTCCACGGTGGAAACTGGTGCCTCGATGAATCTGTCTTTCAGGGGTGTCTGGTGTTGAAGGCCCTCATCCTGAGTGAAGTCGATCATGTCGGATACCTGTGTGCTCTCCTCCCGTAGTAAGCTGTCAAGACTTCGCATCTGGGATTGAGAAAAGTTGAGGTTGACGCCTTGAGTCGCCTTTTGTGTGTCATCCTTCTGACTGTCCATAACCACGTCTTCCATAGGCTCATCCATGGTCGCAGAAAAGTTGGAATCGGGGAAGTGGTCAAAGTCAGGCATCATGGATTGAGTTGGGCCATTAGCAGCATCTACTTGGCTGTCGTCCATGGTACCGGCAAAGATCTGAGTTAAACCAAGGCCAGCCGCTCCCTGGACTGGAAGACCAGGGATAAAATTCTTTTTAGCCGAACGAAGGACGGATCGGGGTGCCGTGGGAGACTGAATGTTTGGGACTGCAGGGGATGTGTGTAAGGTAGTTTGGGGTTTCGCTTTCGGTGTCATCTCAATCGAGTTCTCCTCGTCGTCGTCAGAAAGAACGATTGGCTTGCGAGTTCGTCGCCTGCGCGCAATTGGAAGCTCATCGGCGTCATCATGAACATCCTGGCTGGCGACAGGAGTTGTTTCGTCCTCCTCGTCAGCAGAAGCCTCGGATTCTCCGTCTCTAGCTTCCCCTTCCACCATAGGGTTGCCTTCTGCTTCCTCTTCACCATCATCTTCGTCTTCTGATCCAGAAAGCTCAATCGCCGATGGTTCTCCATCAGCCTCATCAGCGGATGCCTGATATTCCTCATCATCACTATCGTCCCAAGCCAAAGGGTCGACCTCGCCATTCTCTTTCTTCTCCTTCTTGGCAGCTGCTCGCTCATCTCGCATAATCCTTTGAGCCTCTTCCCTGGCCTTGGCAACAATGTCATCAACTTCTTGCGCCTGGCGCTCGCGTTCTTCGGCGGTTTGAATAACAACACCCTGGGCTTTGAGAACTTCCAGTCGGCGGTCACGTTCCACCTTGGCCTGTTGCCGAGCCTTTTGCTGAAGGTACGTCTGCAGCTCGCCCGATGTCATACCATGGCTTTCGTTCTTTCGTCTGGTCTCCTTGCCAGGGGACTTGACTTGTGCGAGGGCGCGTAGAGCTTGAACTGAGCTGTGCTCTTGCGCTTTCTTAGTGGGGGCCATGTCAAATACAGCTCGGATTTTGTCTTTAGTGGTTGTCGTGATTTCCAATTCGTCGTCTGAGTCTATCATGGCGACATTGGCTCTGAAAGGTGGAAGTTTGACTCGAACTTGTCGTTTAGGCTTTCGGCCCGGCTGCTTCTGTTCGGCAGATGTCTCGATAGCTTTTCCTTTACCCTTGTCCAGACCGAGTCTGGTTGTCTCGATGAGATTATCTACTGTTGGTAAGTCGAAGTCGTCGTTTTCAGCAACGGGCTCGGTAATCTCAGCAGTTTCTTTAGACGTGGGGGGGGAACTAGGTGGTGTATCCGCATCCTGCATTTCGATGTCGCTGTGGGGTGTTGGTCCCCTACTCGAGCTGGCAGCCTTGAGTTGTTCACCAGCTGGTCTGAAGTTGAATCGCTCAAACAGGCTACTTTTTGAGATCTTCTTTCGTGTCTTCGCCTCATGCTTGAGTTGCATGTTTCTTGACATTCTTTGAGTTTCTCTGTTCATTTCCTCGACGGCCTTCTTGCTCGCTTTCCGAGCATTGGGTCGCTCGTTCTGTGTCAGGCGACGTCCACCTTCATCATCAGTTATGCCAGAATCGTCGCCATCCGATGCCATTTTTTCTATTTCTTGGGCAAGGTTCTCTTGCTTTGCACGCTTTTCAGCGCGTTTTGCCGCTTTGGCAGCTTCTTCGGCGTCAGTCTTTTGCCGCGTCCGCTCAATCAGTGCTGCCATCCTATTGGGCTTAACTGAGGGCAAATCCTCGTCAGAACCTGAGTTGTTCTGTGTTGGCTTCGATGGTGAAGGGCGAATGGGTGACGATAAGAAGAGTGTTGGACTAGGACCTCGCGAGGTGTTTCTGGCGGTTGGTGATGAAGGTGCCTTGCGGACCTGTCTTCGGCGTACCGCAGGCGTGTCTTCATCTTCTGATGAAGCATCAGGCATGTCAATGTTGTGTTGTTCCTCAGCGCCTTGAGCCTCCTTCTCTTCTTGTTCGTATCTCTTCTTTACGCGATCCCGAGCGGTCTCTTTTTGGTTGAAAGTGGCTTTCTCTGGTTGTGCTGGCCGGCTGGTTGCTTGCATACTAGCCGCGAGCTTGCCTCGAGGTCTATCCTCTTCCGATTCACTGAACTCGTCCCCATTCTGTGTGGATTGTTGTGGTAGGTCGAAGCGTTTTGTCGATACATATTTTGCGGGCTTTTTTGAAGGCGATTCTTCATCGTCGCTGCTCTCGAAAAGCGCGCGTTGAGCTGCCATTCTGGATGCTGGTGACAATTGCTCGGGAGATCCGCCCGAGGACACGGGGGTAGAAGCTCGAGAGGTAGTAGCCATTGCAAAGGCAATGGTTTTCGTGTGAATTATATGCGTCAATAGGTTGTCGGAATACGAAATGAAAACAAGTTTATGGACGCTCCAAAGACTAAAACTTGAACTGAAATGATCCAATGTCAGTGTCGAGATGGATGTTGAACTGGGGTGGAAAGGGCATATCTAAGTGGTAGTGGGGACGGGAGTTTTCTATTACGCGACGCGCGGGCCATCAGCGGCGTTGGCGTGGAGAGACGCGTTACAACGCATCAGTCCCGCGTAAAGTCATTACTTCCAACCCAAAATTCAATTAACACCCCTGCAAGGACGATCCTAGTCAATTAAACTCTACAAGTTTACATCATTGGCCTGTCAACCGACTTAAATGCCAGACATAGAAAATGACACAATTTCTACTATAAGACAGCATGCATCATATTATTATTTATCATGTTCACCGTGATACATTATTATGAAAATTGATGTTGAGGAGAATGGCACATTCAATTCGATGCTATGATTGTGAAACTAATTCATCTCTCCTCCATTTTTATGATTGTCTACGTTTTCTTGGCGATTTGACCATCCGGTAAAGACTGTCCATAGTATCCTCCTCTTTCAAAGTAACTGATGTCCACAGCATCGAGACCAGGCATCAGCCTCTAGAAAAGCTTGTGCTCAAGAGTCATGTCAGACTCGGGCTCAAGGCCAACGCAAGCACGGAAGATGTTGGTCAGGGCAGCGCGCTGCTTGGCGAGAGCGTTGACAACAGGAGTGCCGGGAGGGGTCAAAGGAGCTTTGAGCATGTAGCTCAGGACACTCAGGACGCTATGGAAGCTCTTGTACTCAGTGGTAGCGGTGCCATCGGAGGACACAGCCTTCCACTGAATACGAGACATCATCTCGGCAATGATGACCAAGTCGATAATCAGGGGAGACGCGAGAAGGGAGTCCTCGCAGATGTTGAAAAGCCTGGACATTGTTAGCAGCCATTTGGGATTCCAGGAATATTGCATCAACTTACGAGATAGTCTGATGACCACCCATGAAAATCTCGGCGTAGTATTCGTCAAGAGCACGCTTGTTATCAGCGACGGCAGGCATGTACTTGATGACAACGCAGTGGTCAGGGTGCTCGCCCTTCTTGTACAGGACGTGGTTGGCCTCGACCATATCATCAACAACATTGGACTTGGAGATCTCCTTAGAGCGGAACTGCTTCTGGGAGCTCAAGTTCTTGCCGTCGTTGTTTCCAAGGTGATTGTAGCTGGCAATGGAGGTCAACTTGATACCAGCGTTGATGAGGAAATCAACGAGGGCGGACTTCATCTTGGTCTGGCCAGACTTGAAATCATCACCGCCGATGAAGGCGTTATGCTTTTCAGCAAGCTCAATGGCACCAGGGACGAAGGTGTTCTGGGGAGAGCCGTTGATGAAAGGGGCCTTCTCGAGAATACAAGCGACGGCAAAGACAGTCGAAGGGGAAACTTCCTCATGTCCCTGTTCGATAGCCTTCAGAAGGTTGTCAGCGGTGTCGTTGACACCCTCAATGAGGTCGGCGTATCGCTCAGTGTTGGCAGTCCACATGATGATGACCTTGTCAAGGCCGTTCTTGACCTTGAAGTCGCGAATGTCCTGACGGATCTTCTCAACATGCTCCCAGCAAGCCTTGGTTCCCTCGAGGACGTTGTCAGCTCGATCCTCCTGGTTGGCAGCAATGAAATCGGGGTAGTAGATGGAAGGAAGAGGAACCATTTCCGCCATCTCCTTCTTGACCTGGGCCTTGAGGGTAGGCTCGAGGACCTGAGCGCGGTCCATGGCCTGAGCCAGGTTCATCTTGCTGATGTCCCAACCGCCAATAACCAGATCATTGGGGTGAACCATGGGAAGGATGTTGTGGAAGGGAATGTTGACCTCCTGGTGAGTCTTGGCGTCATGGCCGAGCTTGAGTGTTGAGCCCATGACGACGGAGCCGTAGTAATTGGACTCGCGGGGACCTTCCTTGGTCTCCCATGCGAGCTGACGGCGGTTGGCGAGGATACCAGCGGTAACGGTAGTACCGTTGTTGCCTCCAAGACCAACCAACATCATACCGACCTTGGGAACCTTACGGTCGACCTTAAAGTCGTAGAGAGTCTCATTAGGAGTAGCAACATACTTGCCGTTGGCATCAACTTCAACTTTTGTGGTGCGGTAGGTGTATCGGGAATGGATCTCCGCATCCGTGTAGGTGACGTTGGGTGAGTTGACGGTGAAGAGGTCCTGAGTAGCGGAGGAGCCTCGGCCGTTGAATACCGGCCCGTTCGAGGAGCCCGTGCCGACTTCCGCGTGAGGAGCCATAGTGCTTGAATTGGCTTTTAACGTGGAAGTTTGTGGTTTAATTGAGATTGGACGGGTTTCTTTTTGTGAATAGACCTTTACTGTTCAAAGGTCGAGTCCGCTGAGCCTCCGGAATCGGCTGAGCAGCGGGCTCCTGCGAACGGGTGGTGCGTCCTGGGCAGAGTTAGCATTTTGTTTCTCCTTTATTGCTCCTGGCTCTGAGTGACATACGAGTTAAGGAGATTGGAAAACGTCTTGACGACTGTAGTGACCAAGGGTCAATGCCTCGGTCGTTATGATAGGATTGATAAAGATATGGAGGGGTGTTTGGCTTTGGCGGGGTAGCGGGGCAGACAAGTGTCAAAGTGAGGAAAGTTTTGGTAGTAAAGAAGAAGTGAGGTATAGAAATTGTTATTTTCTGTAGCTGGTTGTAAGTTGACAAAGATTGTTGGTGAAGCAGAAGAAGAGAGAAGAGGGAGAGTTGCTTCGGGGCTGGGAGGGTTCAAATAAGGAACAGTCCAGTCCTGGGCAGGTACCTATCCCGACCGCGATGTACTTTGTCTTTTGGTAGGTCCCTGAGCCTGGCTTCAGGTACCTTACCCTCGACGTTAGCTTGGCTGTCGTAGACATTCGGGCGGTGAGGACCGCAACATGTTGATAGTGGGGTCTGTGGTATTCTAGCGGCTGGGGAGGCGGAGAGCTCGGAAGCATCAAGAGTGAGCTATTGTAAGGCTACTGTAGGTTCTCCATGTATGTTTGTGGACACCTGATATGAGAAATGGAGATGAACAAGCAAGCGAGCTCATCCGCATCCGCATCCTCCAGCTTTTTTCACTCTTTTTTTTTTATCCCGCATTTTCTCCCACAGTTTTTAACCCCATGAAATTGGATGAGTTTGGGATTCTATTGGTTTTATTTTTTAACGGAGAACTGGAGCTCCCCCGCCAGCTTCAATTTTGAGGGTCTGGGTAATTATCTGTCTGCCCAGTGAGGGTCTACAGTGTAGATTTTGCCTACCCTCGACTGACTTGACCAACGCTGCAAGCGAAAGTTTGTTGACATTGGATTTGTAGATCCTACTAGGGTTTGGTCAAAGGAGGTACTTTTCGGAATATCACCGCTTTCTCATGCACTTTAATCCTATCATGCACCTAGTTGCAGTGCAGTGCAGTGCAGTGCAGTGCAGTACAGTACGGTGCCTTCTTTACAGCTCGAACCATTGGCTTGAGCCCTGGCATCATCAACATCCGACTGGCTGTCTAAAATATTCGCACTCTTGACTTGGTCGCTTCGACCAAAACCTTACCTTAGGTAGGTTAGCTCGTGTAGGATATCACCTAACAGGCATCGCCTGTAAAGAGCAACCAATTGGCTTGCCCTACACTGTCGGTGCCAGCCTCCTTGATTGGCTTGGCTCTACCCGGAACCTTTGGTGATCATGTCAGTTTATCCCTGCGTTTGTTGGGATGTTCGGCAGCAGATCAAGAAGTAGCTTAGACGGGTAAAGAGTCTTGCGCGAGATACTGGAGGCTTTAGCCGTGAATGGCTTGTTGTCGTTACTACCAGCCTGCCGCATTGTACTAACTTATCTCCATTGTAAAAGACTGGCACGAGGGAATATTTACTCCCTAACGAACATTGGTCAAGCTTCATGACGCAGGAGACCAAACAGTCCAGGTCTTGTTTGGTTTCAACTATTTACTTTAACAACGAAACGATGTACAATGAACAATATTCGAACTTAGTTGTTTCCGCTTCGTCAGAGCCTTTCTCCTGCAGCAGTAACTGAAACAAGCAGATGCAGACAGGCGATCTGCGGTTGATAGCGGCTTGCTGCTGAACAAACTCCTATCAAACACGTATACTTGCATCGACCAGGTTCTTGGAGTATTCAAAACAACTGGTCATTCGTCTTATCGCTGCAGCTTACCGAGGTCATCCGTGTTTCGATGCGCAATGCAGTCTTGATCTCCCGCTTGTTTCCTCTGGCTGATCAACCGCAGTCAAGGCTAGCCGAATACATTGCTATCGCGCAAACCATCTACAGGTTCTACTACTAAATCAACTATACATGAACTCAACACTGGCATTTGACTTATATTGTATTCCTGCAATCAAAGGTTGTCTTTGTCCTCTTGAGATACTGCCCCGTTCACGTGTAACACGGAAGTGTAACAGCAAAGTAAGGTAGAATAGTATGCCGAACCGAAGGTCCACCTGCATGGTTGAGATCGTCCCTCAGAAAATCCCGGCCTCCTCCACCACGTCCGCTCTCACCGTCTAAACATCAACTGTCTAATGCAGAAGCTTTGGTCCAAAAGCTGAAACTTTTCGCGATGACCGCTCTGGAGGCCTCAAAAGTACCACTCGACGTGACTCTCCTTCAAGAATTAAATTCTAAGCTCGGAATCGAAACCGACACAAGAAACATTACTCAAACGATGTAGGCAACAAAGTGTATGGGTTGTCTGGCTATCAACGGCGTCAACCAGCCAAATTACAATAGCCGATCAATACCTTGATAGCGCTCAGAGCTGCGCTCGTTCATGTCTCCAACTTTTACATATGAGAAGGTATAAACACTCGAGTCTGAACTTGAGCAAAACATGGTTTCGCATGCGGTTGCCAGGAGCGTTCTGGGTTTCTGAATAATCCAACATGTACCTTAAGGGGCAGGTATTTCATGCCTGTGTTGACACCGCGCAAGGTCAGAGCAATGGGTAAAGAAACGCCTCAAATACCAAGCCCAGACGCGGAAACCGTTGCTATTGCCGTGGTCCTAGTTACAGCCATAGTCATAGCTCTTGATTGGCAACGGCATGTCTTTCTACGACCTGGTCACATATACCAGATAGCCGATCGTCGATCACGTCTCAGGGACTCCGAGACAGCCACTTACTGCAAGACTTCCAGTCAGCCGCTATAGTATGTACAATGCATACTTCAAAATATCTTAGCCTTGAGATTACTCTGAATGAAGAAAAGCCCATGCAATATCCCACACGACGAATGACGTGCCTTCGGCGCCAGGGCCAAGGGGAAAGCTTTCTTTTACTCATGACTAGCTAGCACCAGCACTAACGATATGCCATATGTTTAGCACCGTGTCACGAACTTGAGGTCATCAAAGTGATGGGGAACCAACTGATGCGGCGGTAGCTTCAGAGGCTCGTATCAACTTTTGGTATTAGCTTTTAGAGTGTCAACGCGCCAGTGTCACTGAGCGTCACGAGTCGCACGATAAACTAGAAATGGTTAATTAGCGTCAACCAAAAGGCAAACGATCATCAGCCCTGCAGATCATCCCATGCTGGCAGCAGTTTACATTCATACTACCAGTGTCTCTGAATGAATATTATCGTCATCAGAGACACTATTGCAATCAGCAAGTGTCTACTTGGATGAGCTTAAGGGAAATTGGGCCCTCTTATCAACTGCGATCGCCAGGGGTAGTCAACGTCAATTAAGTTAACCCTTCTGCAATATCGTCAAATGGTGGCGTTGCTGGTAGCGAGTCTGAATATTAGGCCGATTCGTGGCGTCTGTCGGACTGATTACACTTCTTGATTTGACTTTGACTTAGACGGACTCTTGATCTCCCGATCAGAGACCTGAGACAGTGGATCATTGTATCCCGCTCCAGTTATCGCTTAGCGAACCTTGGCCTCGCAGATCTTTTCTTAGCAACTGAAGAAGCGAGAAGTAGACACGACTCGACACGACTGATGGATGAACGAACAAGGACACATAATCCAATGTTTTCCGTTGATAATAAGCTACCCGAAACTTTGCATTAACAATCCTGTATTGCAGCATACCTACTGCACCTCCATGAGACGGAACCTTCTGTTTTTGGATCATTCTACGAAAATCTACTATAGTCTGCCCCCCACGGCGCAACAGCCGAATGAGGACAGACAGGCAGAGGTAATATAGGATCCAGAGACTGGGGTCTTCATTACTTATCGTTGCTGTATCCAATAGGTATTCCAGTCACACTGATCGCATGAAATGTCTGACTGCTTGCGGTTTGTTTCCAGCTGGATTTAACCCGGACTATTCGGGACAACTAAACCAGTTCCGAAAGGATGTCTTAGTTGGTAGTATTATTGAAGGAATCCAGAGACACCCAATTGACTGGCAGAGCCGGATAGTCTGTTGATTACTCTGTCATTAATGCGCTTTTGGTTACCACAGCCAAGTAACTTGTTCCAGGCGCTGACAGGCGCATCTTGACACCACCACAAGGAGCAGCGTTAAATGAAGCAGATCTCCTTTCGGTGAAGGGTCTATCTCTAGCTGGATTAGTGCTTGGAGTAAAACCCTTGATTGGACAGAGCTTGCTGCAAGGTACCCGAGTAGGGTAGGTCGTTGACGGTTTGCTGTGGATCATTTCTATTTTATCGTTTTACCCATGAACGTTGAACTTGGCCATGTCCTTGAATCAAGATGAATATGGATGGCATCCACCAGCCAGAGAACATTCTAATATTCTGTGGCGTCTTCTCATGACCGACTCGGAAAGGGCCGGGCTTCGTCTGGCTTGTTTCTTTGGTTGTCCTCTTTCGGCCGTTGCGGGAACTGTTTAATGAGGCGACTTCAAAGGACTAAGCTTCGTGCCACTCAGCAACGCGTCCAGGAGTCAGACAAGCTGCAAACGATATATAAGATGAACTGAATGGATGCATTATACAATGACTCTGCCAAGAGCCAATTGTGGACTGTCATCTATCAGTTTAGACGTCGAAGAAATCTCCCGCATCGGTCTTTCTTAATGTAGACTAACTTAGGCCGCGGACAATCCGAACAAAGACATTGTTGCCCTTGTCTCTCCTCGCTTTCTTCTCCCCAAGGAGACATTCCATGCTATGGAAATAAGCTGACCAGCAGGCGAGACACAGACAGAGACAGACGAGGAATGTAGTCGATCGTAGTCCCCGTTTTCTATCGCCCTGAAAATCGACAATTGAATTCATTGTCTGCAAGTCATGTCTCACTGTCCTTCTTCTGGCTGGACGCCACCACGGCCCAGAAGCTCCAGGGAAGAAAGGGCCTCCCTCCTAGGCTATCATGTAGGTTATTGGTTACACAACCTGAAGTTTACTGGAATGTGGGTTACCGTGTAGCTGGAGACAGTGGACAGACAAGGAAAGACAAAGGCGCCCGAGAGAGCCGTAGAGTTACCGTAACTATAGACGGACAAGATGTATGTCATCTCTGCGCAATTGGGGAGACGAGACACCCGACCTGAAAGATGCCATCAAAGGTGGTTGAATGGGTTCTCAAAGCCTGAAAAGCTGTTCAATTGCTCCGGACTCAAATGGTGTCCCCGTGTTACTTATTATTCTACACCGCGCCCACCGCAAACCCGTCACTTTGCGAGCCGTCCTTATTTCTCTACACCAACCAGACCGGGGGGTCACACACACACTCTCTCTCCCTCTCTCCCTCTCTCCTTGTAAACTACACTACGGACTTATTAAATTATTAGCCAACAAGGGCGAAAGCGCAAAGGTAAAAGCACAAACACCAGCGCCAGGGTCAGCCTGCAACTCAACTCAAGCCTCCACTAGCCTAGCCGGGTTGTTAGTGGAGTCTAGGTAGGTACTACCTGCAGTAAAGTCAAGGGTCCCGGTCCCTTTTTCCCATTCACTCCACTCCATAGGTAGGTAGGTACCTGCCCGCCCGGGTGGCATCTGCTCAATACCTACAGTTGCACTCCACTACCAGTTACCTGCCCAGGGACCGCTACAGCACTCAGGTCGCCCACTTCTCCCTCCACATTCGAGACACCATATGCATCGCATCGTCCCTTTCTTCAGTCGACACCTGATCTTCTTTCTATTTCCTTTACGTCGCAGACGTTTTAGTCTCGCGTTTGACTCTTTGACCTCGCTTTTCCCTTCTGTCTTCTTTCTTGTCAGTTTCGACACGGAACTCTCCCCACTTGCAACTACAAACGATTTGCATTCACAATCCATTGCGAGCCAGGCCTTTCTCCTCTCCTCTCTCTCCAATCATCACCAGGAACAAAGGAGCTAATTACTTTGACGGAACACGATCTCACGATAAAGTCCTCCAACGATTCTATTTCACGTCACGGTCAATAAAATAACCGATACCTCACCATCACGACTCTCCATATGCGATCAAAAAAAATTGCTATCGAACCGACTTTTGGCACCCTCAATTCACGTCATCAACCCCAGGGACACCGGTCGCAGAACGGGCCTGGGGTACGAATGTAAAAGGTCTTACATCAAGTGCCATCTTTTGAAACAACCGCAACAAGGTCTTCATACGTCACATTGTTCAAAGCCTTTTTAGACAATCCAAGACGACAGATTAATTGCTCTTTTCTCTCAGCCTTGCATTAATAAACTGGCCTCCTCCTATTGCACTTCGACGCCACAACTCACACCGCCATCATGGCTCTCCCACGAGAGTCCATGTTTCTCCCAACTATCAAATGTTCATCATGTAGTAGGGAGGTTGAGATTTCCATGATGGGAGATCATGTTTGTGCGCCACCAGCACCTGAACGTAAGAGCAGAAAATACCACAGAGTGTCTCATCGACTAGGTGAACTAATTAATTGTCCGGTAGTTTCTCCTCCACCAGAAAAATATGAGGCATACACTCCATATAGCCCAGCACCCTTTAGTCCAGGGCTTTACAGTCCAGCGTCTCCTGAGAAACCAGGTCACATACCACCGACACTCGATGTCGACGCTGCCAGTAAGTAGCAGCCCATCTATCAAGATATGTATAAAACGAGAATCCTAGTTAACAACAACACAGATCATCCTTTCTTACTAAAAGGACAATTGACACCAAATAGTGAGCCGCGCAGTACATCGCCGAATGATATGGAATGCTTCTTCGACGACGTTTTAACACCGCATGAAGACGACCTTATTATGCCATCACCACGCCCTATCGATCGTCCTGGAGCTTATGGAGGCTTCGGTGAGAAGAAACATGGTCCAGACTTTCAACCTCGTTCTGTGAGTCCTAGTGGGGGAGTCAACTCATCCTTGTTCAAGAAAGTGGACACCATCGCTCCAGGCCCTTTTGATCCTATTCGCAGTCCTTCGGCGATGTCCTTTCCCAAGGAGATAACAGAAAGTCGTGATAAGTCTGAAAGCTTCCTGAGTGCATCTCCCAGGGACTACTTCAACACGCAGAGACACGAAAGGTCGCCGTCTCCTACCGGAAGTGCTAATAACAATAACTATGAGGTCTCCGCTCCTCCTCAACGACCATCGCGGGATGACTACGAAGGTTTCGGACGTCCTGCTGAGACCGATGAGATGCTCCCACCTCAACCTTTGGGAACCATGAACCGCTCCGATACATTCCCTAAACTAGCTGTTCGATCGGAAGCACCGTTAAGAACTACTTCTGCACCTGGCATCAAACCTGAGCGCAAGGCTTCCAGTGGTTTTGGACATGCCTCTAAGCCATCGTTGGGACCAGATACCTCCAGAGCACCTCCCCCGCGCAAGAGTCTGTTGCGTCCGTCAAAATCCAGCAAGTACTCGGGATCTGTCGACCTTGCCGCTGAGTTTGGTGTCAACAATCCCTACCACACACCTTCGGACTCTACATCTTCCGGTTTCTCCACGTTCAGTCACCAGAGTAATGGCAGTTCTCAGACTAGCCAGACAAGATCTCAACCTCGACGTGATCCATCTGACCTGTCAGCTATGGACGGACTAATGGAAGATCTTGAAAGCTCGATGGAAGCCTTAGGATCTAAAAACGCTCAGGCTGAGGCCCCCATGCGGCCCCCACGCGCTCGATCACCTCTTGAAGAGTCACCACTTGACGTATCCCATGAACGACCTGACTCGACCAACTGCTATGGACCTGGAGCTGAAATTCCTCTCCAGCGACACGATTCCCAACAAAAACCGCTCTACGCAACATCGCCCCAAGATCACCAATTTAGTTCAACCCCGCTGCCAACCCCTTCGCAAACCCTTCCTCCAGTCATGGCACCTCCTATTCGAAAAGCGTCACAAGACCCGGTGCGGTCCCGGGGTAACTGCAAGGCCTGCGGTCTGGCTATTACAGGAAAGAGCATCTCATCTGCAGATGGAAGATTGACGGGCAAATACCACAAGGCTTGCTTTGTCTGTACGACATGCTCTGAACCATTTACATCAGCCGAGTTCTACGTCTTGAACGACAAGCCTTATTGTGAACACCATTATCACAAGCTAAACGGCAGTCTCTGTGGAAGCTGTGAGAAGGGCATTGAAGGCCAGTATCTTGAAGATGAATTTTCGATCAAGTACCACGTTGGTTGCTTCCGCTGCCTCGACTGTGGTCGGTCCCTCTCCGAGGGCTACTTTGAGGTAGACGGCAAGTCGTACTGCGAGCGAGACGCCTGGCGCCGGGTACAGCAACCTTACCCTCCCATGAAAGCGCCCCCGGGCCGATCGCCATCCGGTTCACGACCTCCCATGATGGGTCTGCCTGGCCACCCAGCACAGCGAATGGGTCCTGGCATGGGACTTCCACGACCACCATACGGTATGCCGCCGCCCGGAAACCGGCTCGCCCCGGGCCCCCCTGGACCTCCCGGTCCTCGACCACGAATGAACAAACGACATACCCGGCTGGGCATGATGTAACGACCTAACTATTTATCTGAAATTCCACGACGATGTATGGATCACTACTATATCTTGTAATATCACCTGTCGGCGTCTAGAACGCCATGCATCTGACACCTTTGATTTTGCTCTTATCCCGTTTGGAGTCGACTAGCTTCGTTGTTTTGTTATTATACCCCATTGTTTTAGGCTTCCCCCTTGCGGTCCGCACATCAAGCATCGTGCAACATTTTGTTGAAAACGAAGGTATCAGCCTAAGTAGTTAGTCCTCGTGGCTTTGAGGTATCCCGGGAGCCGCTTTATGGAAAGACATTTGGACTATATATTCGGCATTGGCTGGAATGTTTGTATGAGCCCCCGCAATGCAATGCAATGTAATGCGGTGTAGTGTAGTGTAGTGCAGTGTATTGGTAAGAGTCTTGATGAAGTCTCCTCAGAATCAAAGTACAATTCAAACACTTGTAGGGACAAAATTTGAAGTGAGACGTCATGACATATTTCCAGTCCTTTCAGGTAGTACGAGGCGCAAAACTCCGCGAGCAACGGCCATTTACCGAGAAGCTGTTAAGTAGGTGACAGAGCGAGGATACACTATGCAGGTTATGGGTAACAGGTAACGGTGACGTTTAGATCTAGCCATAGGAGAGTACACCCAAGCTCTCAAGTCTAGTTAAGGTGCGGAAGAACGCATGAACCAACTGAAACGGGACGTTGGTGAAGCTGTAAACCATTCCGCAAAGCCACGTGTATATCAGCAAATTGTTCAGGGACCAGGAACTCAAAGCAACCCAGAGAACTCAGTAAGTAGGGAAATACAATAATTTGCAAGCCTAACGTGGCTATGCTGCTGTACTCATTCCAGTAGATATTGCATGTCTCGATCGGCTCGCTAGGTTCTAATCTCGTATAAGACCGTTTGTGCGCTGACAGGTATACAGTGGTCAGCTCCCCTCCCAAGGACGCCAACGTTGCGCCACCTGGTACTGTAGATCCCCCTAAATTGAACCCTTAGTTACACGTCCCAATTGCGACCATTGGTCTAGAGGTCCCAACGCCTCGTCATCCACACCCATTCCATCGGTCAATTCTCCCTTCTTCAAGACCCTTTTTCTATCCCTTTTTTCTCTGCTTTATCATTCGCATCGTCCTGCAAAGACGCAGCGTGTGGCCGATTTGTTTTTATCGTTGCTCTTCCCTCGCATTTGCTTGAAACCGACTCATCCTTCTTTGGCTGTCTTTGAAAGAAGCCGCGCCACTCCTTCAATTGGCGACGGAGAATCGTCCAAATAATTCTACGACCAACCGATCGAACGAGGCTATCTGATTTCGGGAGCAGCTAACATTGGATCATATCTCCCTGCAAGCAACGCCCCTTGCATCTCTGCGACAGAATTCTTCCGTCCCAACCAGCCAGAAAGACATGCACCCCTGATCTTAGTCTAGTCGATACCGTTGGCCATCTCGTTCTCAATTGCGACACCAGCCCCGACTTTCTTCTGCGATACAACTCGGTTGCTCTTTAGACCAACCGACTTGGTAACTTGTCGCCCGTCATGAAGAAATGGCATCCCCAAAGCAGGCGCTTGTTTGGCGCCAAGCTACGACTTAGGTCTATGGTGATCATCGTCTTTGCCATGGTCGCTGCCTACTACCTGTTGTTTTCGCCCACCACAACCATCCCCGTTCCCTCCAACTCCCAAGGAGCGGTTCAACAACCGCCGCCTCCCGTCGTCAGAGGTGGCAATTCCCAACCACAAGGCGAGGGCGAAGTCGAGGATCAATACGGTGCCATTCACAGACAGCTCTGGGAGCTTACGGCTGAGGATCTGAAGGACTGGCGGGATCCTACTGATGGAGAGGATCCCAACGATGTCGAGCCTGGTTTTGAGACTGATGGAAAGGAGAGAGGTTTTGGAGATCTCGGCAAGCTCCAACATGAAAAGGACATGAGGAAAGAATGGAGACACGCCTACTCTGTTACGTCCAAGTACGTCTAAATTCGTCTAAAGTGATGCATCTGCTAACATAACCCCAGCTTCCCTAGTTCCAATCACATCTATGGAAAGACTTTGGCCAATCTAGAGAACCATGAGGGTCGGCCTGAGGAGTTCAATGCCGATCTCAAATTCGACCCTGACGCCGACGTAGAGTATAGCTCTGAAAAGCCTGTTCGGTTCAATCCTTACCCCAAGTACAATAGTGAGGAGTGGAAGAAGGCTGGACACGCCCAGTACTTCCCCTGTAAGGGTGCCACTGATGAGCCTGTTGAGGATCTTCTTGTCTTCAAGGGCCGGCCCCGCGAATGGCCCTTGCCTCGCTTCGGCAGCTATGATGCTCTCAACATGGACCCTAACCTTTGCTGGGAGCGGGAAACTCGACTTGGTCCCTATGGCTTGCACCGTCAGTTCAAGAAGGTTGGCGGCGAACCACAGCCCCTCAACTTCGACAGCGTAAATTGGGGTGATCTTCAGCGAATTTGTATCAACAAAAACGCACAGCGTTTTGAAATGAACCAAGAACGAGTGAACGAATATCTCAATAACTATTCAGAGACTGTCATTGGACCTCATGAACCGGAGCATCATGAGGAACCTGCTCAGGCACAAATGTCGAAACGGGATGTTCCTGCAGAGCCAGAGAGCAACAACCCGGCTGCCCCGATCCACGCCGACGCCCTGCATCCCGTGGGTAGTCCCCAACCAGAAGTTCAGTCTTCAACTCACGCGAAACGCCCTAGAGCTCCAACGAAGGGTTATGTTTCTGAGCCCCGAACTGCAATCCTCCTTCGGTCCTACACTGGAAAGGACTACACCGAGAACGACAAGCAGACGATCAGAGCACTAGTTTCCGAGTTGTCTCTCAGGACTGGAGGCCAGTATGAAGTCTTCTTGCTCGTCCAGGTCAAGGACAACAATCTGCGCATCTTCGAAAGCGAGGAGGTTTACCAAACTGTGCTAGCACAGAGTGTACCACCTGAGTTCCGCGGCATGACAATCCTCTGGAACGACGACATAGTCTGGCAGCTTTACCCAAAGTTGACTGACCCCGAATCAAAGAACGTCCATACTGCCCAATGGCTTTCCGTTCAGAAGTTCAGCCAAGAGTTTCCCCAATTCGACTTTGTTTGGAACTGGGAGATGGACTTCCGCTTCACAGGTCACCACTACCAACTCCTGGATAAGCTTAGTGAATTTGCCAAGAAACAACCCCGAAAGGGCATGTGGGAAAGAAATGAGAGGTGGTATATTCCTACGTATCACGGCAGCTATGATGATGAGTTCCGCCGGGACATTGAGAAGCGATATGGTGACGATACGATCTGGGGTGCTCCTGAATTCCCCTTTATCAACCCTGTCGGTCCTAAGCCTCCTGTTGCGAGCCCTAGTCAAGACAACTATGAATGGGGAGTTGGTGAGGATGCTGATGTTATCACTGTGTCGCCCATGTTTAATCCCATCAACAGTAACTGGGTTATCGCCAACCAAGTTTGGGGCTACAACGACTCAACCCATAAGTCGCAGGATATTCCCCGACGAACCACTATCGTTACGCAGTCTCGCGTATCGAAGAGGCTACTGAACATCATGCATGTTGAAAATCTGCGTGGCAACCATGTTGCTTCAGAAATGACACCGCAGACAGTGGCTCTTCTGCACGGCCTCAAGGCAGTCTATGCTCCTCATCCTGTTTTTATGGACCGTGACTGGGACGGAAAATTCCTGAACAAGTGGTTCAATCCTGGCGAAAAGGGCGAATGTGGTGGTCGCGGTAGCCCTATGGGCTGGGGCCGAGAACGAAGGTACATCGGCTCAACATGGTACTACCGCGCTATACCGCCCAACCGACTATACAACAACTGGATGGGCTGGCAAGACACAGGCATCGGTGGCTCACAGTGGGAGGAGAAACATGGACGTCCATGCTTACCTCCCGTCATGCTGCATCAGGTCAAGAACACCGAACCAACCAAGAAAGGCCACGAAACCACCTTCGAATTAGCCTACGGTTAATCTCTAGCTTTGGAGTAATCTCAATTCTTGTCTCTTTCGTCCAGCCTTGAAACACAACTGTATGACTTGATGTCAGTATCTCTTAGTGTTGATGGATTCCCATATCCCTTTAATGACTGCTTTGGAAAGATTATAGAGTGTGCTGGTGGAGGAACATCACTATTTCGTGTATTAGATAGATACAGGGAGGTATGACAGATTCACAAAGGGTGTTTCTAGGAGTTTGGAGTGTCTATTTTAGCATATTATAAAATGAACAACACGCATAGCTTGAGTCTACTGAGCCGAGCATTGATTCTATCAGAACCTAGACCATCTCTTGTACATAATGACTGTTTTAAAAACGCGATGTCTCGTATTTACTCTGCCGTAAAACATATCTTGTGAGACGTCATGACCTACCTAGGTACGCTCGCGTGTAGTTGACTTGGCCCGAACTTTTACCGTTGCCTGACAACTCCATCGTGAACGTCACTTGCTCACACTCACTCAACTTACTCCGGTTTAACGCTTGAAATACTTCCCAGAAAAGAGATGATATAGGAGCTGGCTCATGCTAGGAAAGGCTAACTAACACAAGAAGCGTTGTCTACATGGACCATTCATTGAACCATTCAGCAGCCATGCGCATTCACCCTACACCATGATCCCTCCTCCAAGCGTAAGATCTTATTCCCAGCTAATGTTACCCTCTATAACTCATCCTAACTAGCATATCGCAGACCCCTACGCCAAGAAGATTTCTTCTCCCGAAGAGGGGTACGCAATCATCTCAAACTCCCACTGCACTTCCGCGGTTTCAGTCTACCCCTCGTTTCGCCTCATCATCTGTTCCTAGACCGACACAAGCGAGGACTGGCATCGACATTGAGGACGTAGAAGAAGTCGAAGATCGTACCCAAGGAAGCTCTCAGGACAGTGAAAGTGAACGGCTCGTATTTAGGAAGCATGAGCCGCTCCACGACTCCATTGAGGTCGAGTCCGACCATGCGGCAGGCTCGCAAGATGCCAGCCCAGCTGTGTCAGATAACGGAATAGATGTTGAGAGCTCGAGTTTTGCTGATAGGGAGGCCTCTAACACGCCCAGTGTACCGTACGCGTCTTCTCCTCTGGAAGAGAGGCAGCCGAAACGGCGAAGGGTGACAATCTCTCCCATGGCAGATTCAAGCCCAGTAGAAGAACACCACTACATGGCTGATGACGACCCAGAACTAATAGACGAGAGAGACCAGACACCAACCCAGGATTCTACGCAGAGTATCCAGGATGCCATTGTTCCCTACGATGAATCAAGAACACTTACACAACCAACATTCCGCGCGCCGCCGCGTTTCAAGCAAATTGAACTCGACACAGCAGCGGATGGTATTCCAGCGGCATTCTCACCTCAGCGTCGGGGAGCGAAATACATAGCCGGTGGACTCGCCTCCGAACTCCAAGGGTGGCTGTCCGAGGTAAAAGGGTGGGAAGGTGTAACGCCAGCCTCTGCTTCCTCTATTAATGTGACCGTCGAGGAGATTCGACCCGGCCGACGCATGTATTTGGTCAAAGGTCGTACCGGTATGTTTGAAGGAAAGAGGTTGTTACTAGCGGGCGAGGGCAGGTTGACTGGCTTAGGGCAGAGGATGCCTGTAAGAGTTGGGAGTCTTGTTGAGGTTGGACAGCCAGTGTGGGATATTGAGATGGATGGAGAAGTCTGGACGGTGGCATGCGATTGGTGCGTGGCATAAAGAGACGATTGACCACTGATATCGACGAGTGTCAGGACTTCGATGATCAGTCAAGTTCTTCGCGGGGTTTTCATGCCAGTGGCATCTAAGGGAGTATTCCTATGGACTATAGGGTGGGAAGATTTGATATATAACGATTGGCCATCATGACACGGCTTTTGTTTCTCTTGTACTCAGTTATTGTGATAGCATCGTCTTGTATGAGGCGTATGCACTCGGTTGATAAGTTTACCGAGTGGCTTGTTCTAGCACATACGACCATACCTACAGGAAAATACGGGATCCCGTCCGCTCTCCCAT
>JAAVUD010000121.1:272525-305620 GCA_014898915.1 Fusarium chlamydosporum
CGACCAGCGAATCCCCGCTGTTGTATGTTTTTCGTTTTTTGCCTATTTTTTTTGTATGTACTTGATGTGATGGGTATAACTTATGCAGTACTACCTACCTAACCAAACAGGTAGGTCGGTACCTTACTTACCTTAGTACTTGGGTATTGATTAGACTGGTTCACGGGAGTTGATACTGCCTAGGAAGTTCATTCTTTCGTAATAGCAACTCTTGATTTATTGACTATAAGTCTCTTAATAGCCATTCGAAAACATCGAAACCCATTCAATAGAAACCCTCCCATTTAATTTCTCCAGTAAGCGGAAGCTTTACCCTCATTGAGGATCGGTTGGAGCTCGCCAAGCTCAACGGTAATACTCTCCAACTGAATTTGCGGCAGATTTCCGTTTCCTACCCAATGGAAACAGAATAGTTTGTATGGCGATGTCACCCAGGGAATGGTCTGATTTTTCCCTCGCTAATGATCGAGAAAGGTCTCGCTGGGCATGGACCCACAGACTTAAAGATAGGCATATATGTATGGTTATAGCATAGTGAATCCAAGGATGTTGTTTCGATCGCCGTATGTAGCGATCGTGTCTATGTAGTAATGGATGGATGTGATTTATGCGTTAATTTCTGGGACTGGGACTGGGCCTAAAACCAGATAGACACAAGTTTTGCGTCCTGCTAAACAATGGCATATGCTTACTCGAAACAAAGTAAAGACGAATCGATACTCAGACGCAACAGAGTAGTGGGCTGACTGCTTTGTGAAACCTGAGCTATTCTTGTCGTCCGAAGAAAATCTCCACTCTCCTGACGGCCCCTGTCAAGACGATGGGAACTCGCATGTCGCATAACATAGGATGGATGCAACTTTTCTTTGCTCAATAGGTGTCTGCTAAGGTCTCGGGGAGTTTATGGGACGACAAGACGTAGCATTGCAACCACAAGCTTGCTGGTACGTGAAAGCCCATTCTTGACTAGGCCCCCCGGCTCGAGATACTGCCTCAGGAGGCTCGAAGAAGTTGGTTGGCCAGATGCATCCTCACGCTCCACTGAAGTGGAGAGACTTCGATAGCAGGAAGCTGGCGATGATACATATGAATCCCAACTGAGATTAAAACCCAGCGAGCAGACTCTTCACATAATAGAGAACGGCTCTCGAGGCTTCCTTCATCATGGCCGCTACCGTCTTATATCCGTTTTCACAGCCTACCTACTTGAGATAAATCGTAGTAACACGGGGCATACTATGATGGCGAAATTCAAGGAGATGAGACCTTTCAGAAAGACCAGCCAACTTACTGATGTTCATAATTACAGAGTGACCTACAAATGCCTCACCTTTGAAGTGTTGATCCGATCCTTAATGCTCTTTATTGCCCACAAGAGACCGTTCTGACTGAGTTTGTTGCTCTAGCCTTGAAACTCCGAGGCTTGGATGTGTCGCCCTCCTACCTAAGGCTCCGCGATTGGCTCTTGAGTTCTCAGCTATTCCACCATCTCCTCCAAGTGGAAATCTCGGCTTCTTTTGCTGCCGTGCAAACCTGGTCCGCTCGCAACCACACATCAAAGTTCAGGTGAACGTAATACATATACCAGTTGAAAGCGGTCTTATCCTCTGAATGGTCGATCTTGTTAGCTCTCCCACGAAGTAATCTGTTTCACAAGAACTAATTAGTGGTCTTGCAACTTCCCTCATCCTTGGTAGTGTGCGTCAAACAAGTCCGGTTTGTGGGCGGCTGACCATTTGTAGTGCCAACAGTGTTCTTGAGGCCTCTCGGAGAGTCTTCCTCAACCTCTAGTGTATCTCCACCATCTATATCTGCCGTGAAGCAGGCTGCATCTGAACATGACAGGGACCAGCTTTCTTCGCTCAGCAACATGATATATCTGTTTAACTTTCAAAAATCTCGCTGCCAAGTCTGTGCTTTTGGAAATACCTATAGACAATCACCATCGTCCAGACACCAAACGTGAGGCGTTCAGCATGGTCCACACTTTGCCTGAGTTTCTCACAGGCTTTCAGCGCACAGAACATGACTCAAGAGTGTAGTAGTTTGTGTTGTTAAGCCCACAGCCCGTTCCTCTTGACGGGTTGTTCTACCCTAAAGCTCACCGGCTCGAAGATATTCGGTGGTCTCTCGGGTCTTTGCTGCTCTTTGTTGCATGTCCAGCAATCCGACTGAATGTATAGTAGCCCCCGCATGAAACAAGTCTCCGGGTTCAGGGATTCTGCAAACCATGTCCTTATACTAAACCTAAAAGACAATTGAGATGCGAAGGACCTAGATCGGCCAATAAATGTTGAAGTGATATGTCGGGGAGATTTGCTCGAAAGATTTTTGGTATTTGCGTACCCTATAGATCGATCCAACATTAATTTGTAACCG
This sequence comes from Fusarium chlamydosporum, assembly GCA_014898915.1. NCBI lineage: Eukaryota > Fungi > Ascomycota > Sordariomycetes > Hypocreales > Nectriaceae > Fusarium > Fusarium chlamydosporum. Next base: position 274,905 of record JAAVUD010000121.1, read on the forward strand.
AAGCATCCAAAACCGCGGGGCCTGCATCGACAGGTAGGTGAATGAATATCGTGTAAACCAGAAAATAAAGGCCAGACATGAGAGGTATCCATGCCAGGTCTCAAAGTTGCCCAGGTTGCGAGCGGCACAGTTTTCCACCTAAAAAAAACATGTGCCTCGCAAGTCTCGGTACTCTTATTCTCCATTTCTCCTTTGACCGACCTGAAACAATCTCTTGGTTAGGGAGGCTCGCCCGCATGTGCTAGTCTAGCGCTGTGACCAAGCAGTCGGCTTCCCCATCGGCTTTGAAGGGCAAGCATTGTACCATCACATTCCATTCCGGATGTGTTTGATGCAGCTGAGAACCCGAGGCAGATAGCCTGGACACCCAAGACGGTGGTGGGAGGTAGGACCTGCATTAGTGGAAGGCCAAGTTACTATGGCAAATGGGTTATGGTGGATGCCAAAATATCATTCATTGACCAGCAGGCCAGGCAGATTATTTGAAAGTCAGAAAAGCGATATAAGATAAGTCAATTCATTCAAGGTATTGATTATCGTACGAATATTTCATAGGGGTGCCTGTAGAAGGAATTGGGTCCTATCCATCGTTGAACCAAAAAAAAAGGGCGATCAATCCCAAGTGTCTCCCTTGTTTGCCGTGTTCAATGATACTTGTGGACAGGATACACCACAAGCAGACATTAGCCCGCCGATGCAGAAACCTAGAAAACACGGAGCCCAAGGATCTGAGGGATGTGCTGCAACAGAACGGTGGGTATACCGGGGTGCTTCTAAAAACAGAGACGGAATGTCATCAGACGGTCAGGGTGGAAGATTGTAGGATCTGCAACAGATGCGCAAAAGAGAGGAAACTAAAAGAAGTAACGTAAGAAAGAAAGGAGGAGGAGGAAGAAGAAGAAGAAGAAAGACGAAAAGAAACATGGAGAAATAGTAGCTGTCAGATAAGCTCTCCTGTGGCAGGCGGCAGATAGGCTGGGACAAATGGCTGCTATGTAGTCCATGCAGCTAACGAAGCTCAGCGTCATGATATGCTTTGCCGGGACGGCTATCCAGATGCAGGCCGCCCCAATCAAGGATAATGAGTGGCTGGTTATCTACATATAACCTTGGCTGATTACCCCTGCCTGTTCTTGTTGCACGGAAGATTGCTTGTCGGATCGATTTTCCGAGAAGTGTCAGAAACGTTTCCAACTTTATGTGAATGCAACTCGTCCAAAAAGCAAAGAATTTCTCGCCAACTCTGAAGACAATATCATCAGCCTGGGTTTTGCGGGCAGCGTAGCCGCGACAGATCGTGCAGGATGGGATGGGACGGATGATGATCGAATCAGCGCTGAGACCATGTGTTTCTAGTAATGGTCTGCCGCGCTTCTGGCGGCGTTTCGTCTTCTTCGTCCCGGGTCTAGTGATCTGCCAGGTTGTTCTATATCCGGCTTCTCCTCCGCTATGGGACGAGCACCAGGGGAGAGTAGCCTGTGTTTGAGAAGTTGGTGGTTCAATGCATTGTACCGTAGTCTAATTGAAGATGAAGCGACCAACCCCTGGCTGGAATTGAGTACGAAAACACCGAGATTCGACTTGATACTTGAGACGAAAACCGCGAGCTGAACCAGCGCCCGGATCTTCAGAGAGTCGAAGCGTGTATCAGTGACCATCCGTGCTAACTGAGCGTGGAAATTTACTCGACTGTGACCCACCTGAAAGGATTAACGCGGCTAAGCCAGTACAAGAAAGGAATAGATGGAAACATCTGGGGAACTAGTTCGCGCGGTAGGGTGGGAGAGATTAAAGACGAAGTTTTTTTTTCGTTCTCTCTCTGTAAACAGACAATTTAACATGAAAATTGGCTCGAGAGCCGGCAATGTAGTGTCAATGCTAGGTGGGTAGGTACCTAGGATACCTAAAGAAAGTACCTAGCTGCGACCTCTGCTTTTGTGTCGTTGATATCCAATGCATCTTCCTCGCTAGTGGTTAGGAAAGTACTACTCTATACCAGATCAGTTAGGCAAGTGCCAGAATAGGACACTGAACAAAAGGAAGGTGCCCAATTGAGGCAACGGCGGTTTTGTCGGAGCAATCGTTGCCATTCGTAGTAACTTAGTACCTACCTAGGTATCTAGGTACCTATTGCTGTACCTCGATACCTGTAATTCTCTTTATCCTTGAGGGCTGGCGTGCTTGATTTTGCGTTAGATTCCAAAACTGGCCTGATGCAGGAACCAACGATCTTCAGCTGCATTTGGCTCTTACGTACCTCAAGAGCCAAAACCTTACCACACCACCATCCATATCTAACAATAGATATTAGAAGACCGGACCGAAGAAGCGATCCTACACACCAGCTTGAGCTATTTACCCTGGTTGCCGGCTGCCTTTCTACGCAGCGGCTAAATCAGCTTAAAATCTACGCACGATGGATCCCTGTTGGTGTACATCCAACCCAGCTTCAACTGACTCGGATGAGAGTTGAAACCACTTAGCCCTGTTCTTGGCTGCTAATGTTAGCAGGTAGCTTAACTCGTTGAGCCTCTTTTACAAATCGCACTACCTTTGCTACCGTTCTTTATTGGTGATAATCTGGGTCAAGCTACCTCTGCGTCCCTATAAAACCGCACTACGACATCACGCACGCAGATGGCGTGGATCCCACCATCCTGACTTGGAACAGCTTGCGACACCCCTGGCTTTTCTTGACCTTTGTCACCGCTGGCAGTGCAATCCTGACAAGATTGAGGCTAAAGCTTCAGGGTTCTGATATAGAACATCTGGGATCCACATGACCGAGTTCGTGCCGCCTTTCGTACTTATCCAATCAGCTGCACCTACTTGCCTTTGTAGCAAATCACTCCAACGACAAACCACTAATGTGGGAAATGGAGACTGCCGTAATTTCGACCACGGCCCAGTTGTTAACTGAAGCTTCGACCAGCCAGAAGAAAGCTGACCGATTGACGTACAATGTAACGCGATCGACCCAGACCTTAGTTACCAGCATCATCCCAACTCGCCCCGTCTCGGCCCCAGCTCTTTGACAGCCGCCTTATGCGTGGCCGCTCTTGATAGCTGTGCCTCCTCAAACAAACATGCTGTTCACCGCAACAGTTTCCACTACTGAGTTGCAACTTCTGCAATGGTCATGCAATAAAAAATATACGGACAAAGCCTAGCGATAAGCCAGATCCGGATTATCACCCAGGCCAGCCGCATCTCGTCTCCCAGTACGAGCTTCCGCGTCATGCCAAATGGCGCGGCAGCCGACGGGACGACGTCGAGACAATGGCCAGATGCTGGTGGTGACGCTTGTATGGGGCTGTCGTCCAGGCCCTGCTGTGCATCTCTCTAGCACCTCACTATCTCATCCTCATTAACCTGATCGGGCTTTCAGGGCGCAAGATGCTATCCGGAATAGCATATCTTGTTTCATTGATTCATTGATTCTCATGACAATGTCTTACATCGGTACCGCCCGACCAGCTGTCGACTGGTCCGCCGATTGTCCACAGGCTTAGCCGCATACCGGACTTAGCTACCACGTTGTAACGGCTTTATACATGCCATATTTTCTTCTTCTGATACCATGGTGGCCATCCCCAGACTCTCCGGGTTGTGACACAACCATTTTTAGGAAGCTTATTTGGCGACAAGGTCCCCTGAAGGAAGCCTTTCTGCATTAGGCCATGTGTCAATATACTGGTAACATACGGCTGCACCTCCCAGCGACCCCCACTGAGCGTCGCATTTTTTGAAAGGGGCACAATAGCTGCTGTGGGATAATTGTTCATCTGTTTACTGACGATATGTTTAGTTCAGAGCCTGGCCCGCCTATCCTGGAGCACCCTGGTCGAGTTGACCTTTTTGCATTCTTTCGGACCCCGGTACGGACAATTTATCCCCTTGTGGAGATCATGGTTCGGACGGGGCTTTCAACGCCATGATCTACACCAACCCGCCATGCTAACTAGCAAGGGCGAACCGTTGCTCTAAAGTGCCGGCAAAGCGAAGAAGATGCTTGGCTGGGCTGCTTCTCGAACTCTTCAGTGCAGCCTTCCCTGGCGCCACTTTGCCAGGGCCATCCTGTCAATGCCTCGATGACCTACGTGCTCGAGCTGGCTGACCTAGATATGGGTCAACAGCTGTTTAGCAACTTGTAGAATCTGGCACGTCTCGACAAGAGGTGCAAGGACACATCCCTCTGCCGGGTCATCATCATCATCGCCTAATGCATGCGGCACCGTGCCTGTGCCACCGGGCGAGGGCCGACTGCTGCACTCAGAGCCCATCATGTTTATAATGATGATGCTGGCTCCCGCTGCAAGCCTGTGTTTTAGTTTTTCTGACTCTATCACCCGGGATTACCAAGGGTTTTCTCCTTTACTTGGGAAACTGACGCGGACGAATCTAGCCCACTGATTCTATACGTCTTATGGAAGTCCCTGGTCCATGGTCCTCGCTTTTTTAGTCCACACCCTTTCAGCCCTCTGGTCCTGACACCCCGAACCCCAGTCCCAACCCCAAACGACTACCGTCTTCAGACCCTACCTACCGCTTCATGCGTTGCCCACCTAGTCAAAGCTTTTAGGGACCTACTTTTTTGTAGTAGTGGATTCGTCTCATCTCTTTCCTTTCCCCTTACCTGATCGCATGTTACCACGCTCTGACATACCAGCTGCGTCTGAATCTGGCACTCGCCTTCAAGCCCCTTCCTTGTCTTCCCCGTCACTAGTCAAAGGACCAGATAGCCAAACATAGCGGTTCCGGTGATCTGAAGCCTGGAGGACCCTGTCAAACAAGAAGAGAACAACATCCCTGCTCATCAGATCTGCAACCTGAATTCTTCGGTTCAGCGGGTCAGACTTCGATCTATCTGACACTCCAGCCTCTCTTAACACCCCTTCACTCCGCATCGAAACACGAAAGAGCAAATACCTACCAAGTTTCAAACCATTCAGCACCCTACCAACACCCTGGTCTTCTGGAAGACGTACAAGAAACAGACATCCCCCTGACGGACAAACGAATTGCTTCTCCAATCACTCCGTTTTCGTCCTTTTCCTTTTCCTCATTCCCCGAGTCTGTGGAGTGTTTTCTCGCCCTAATTCTTAATTACCCCGGAACGTGGTTGATCCCGTTCCTTACATTCTTCAACGAAAGTTACCATGAGACTATAATCATCGATATTGCCCATCACGACCAGAAACTCCATACTTCGATTCTATAACATTTAAATAAGACCCATTGTCAGTACACTCTGGGACAGCTACTACGATTGCTTGAAATCTGACCTTCTCAGAATCATCCAAACCACTTAATACCCTGTCCCTTGAAACACCCCACATCATCACCAGCCATGAAGATTGAGTCGATTCTCAACCAGTTCGACGAACTAGATACGGAAACGAGAACCAGCCGGGAAAGTACACAGCAAGATAGTGCACAATGGGAGCGAAGAGGCTCGTCGTTCCTGTCATCTACACCATCCCCCGAGAGTGCTCCATCCAGAGCGTCGAGTGTACGATCCGACAGTCGAACTCGTACACCTTGGGACGCGGGAGGTTATTCTCTGCCTAGAGACAATGTTTCAACGCCTTCTTCGAGATCCCCTTTCTCAACAGTCTCTTGGGGAGATCAGCAGGAGACTCAACAACGCTTACAGAATGCACCCAATAACGCCCTAAGAAAAGTGTCAATAGATGCATCGGCGAACAGCAATTTCCAAGGTGCTTCGGCTTCCTACACACTACCCGTTCGGTAAGTAAACTCGAGAAGAGAGCCTGGTTTACGTGGGTTGGGATTGAAACTGACAGCACTGCAAGAAAAATGGTTTCGACTCCAGACGTTCATCAGGATACCTGGACGCCAAAAAGGTACTTCCCTATACGCTCCTGTGTATTTTGCGATTGATGGAACATCAAAGGCTAACCATGACAGTCATCACGGTGAAGGACGCCCTTCCCAGCACATACGAAGGTAAGCTCGTGACTTGGCCATATTGAACGCATTGTTATGTAGGCGAACTCAGATGTGCTAATGTGATTTAAGATCGAGTCTCTGGACCGACTATAACACGTCACCCGTTTCAAGAAGTCATAAGATTTCGGATAGCCGCAGTAGCTTCTCTTCTTGTTGTTCGTCGACGTTTTCAGCCAATCATTCGAGAATCTCATCTGTATCAACCATCAATGGAAGCCATATCATGGGCCCTGGAATGGCCGATCTGGAGGCTAAACTAGAGCGTTTACCAAGACTATCAGCACCGCTACCCCCCGTCATAACTATTCCGTCCGCGAAACCGGAGTTGCGTTTACCTCATTCTGCCAACAATATCGGCCCGTGGTCTTCAGGAAGCCCTTCTGATTCAATTCTAGAGGCAAGGATGGCAAGAAGGAAACACAGTCAACTGTCAGGAGATCAAAGGTACGTTATTTGGTTTTCTCTATTCTCGAGCACGAATACACCCATACAACACATTGGCGGTCCTGTTTGCCGACATCAGCACTTTCAGTCACCCTCCTCGCCCCTTCATTGAGCTAAGAGAGGATGGCCGTATTGCTTGTCTGGGGCACCACTGGAGGGAGGCCTGTCCGTTTGTCTGGTGTGACGCATTTCTGTCGGGTTTCCTGTTCATGAATCACAGACGATGTCCTTATTGTCACTGGATCAACGGCTGCCTGATGGCGGTATTTCGGAGATGGATGGTACTCAGGCATAACCAGATCCCTTGGAACAAGAGATAGTCTTCTCGTCAAAGTAGCCTTGCCATATCGTGAACTCGCTACAGAGGCTGTGAATCGAACTGTGGTTTGATCGCTTTCTTCTAGCTAGCGCAGTCGGTTTCAGTGCGATCAATCGCCTTCTCTGCTTTGACTCATTAGGCTCGTTCGTCCGGCTTCTGTATTCCTTGCCCCCTTAGCTTATTCCCTTTTGTCACAACCAAAGTATAAATCCCCATTGAGAAGAAACTGACAACTCTTTTCTTACCAGCTACTTGAAGCCAAAAGATCATTTGTTGAAGCCAGTGGACCGTGTTCACAAGCGCACCATCTCGGCGCCGAACCCTGCCCAGGGTTCTACTCAACTGTTCAGCCGGAGCCAAGCGACTCTGCCACCACTTACGTCTCGACATTTTGACACTGCCGCGTTCCCGTCACCACAGATTAACACAGTCTACGAGCGCCCAGGTCTTGAGCAGTACCCTTGGGCACATACAGAAGAACGCTCACCAGCACCCAGCATGACAACCAAGTCCCCCTTTGATTCGCAAGAGGGTGGCATGACTTTGCCCGACAGAAGTGTACAGAGTATGTGTACGGCAGTTTCCATAAGAATTCATATACTAATGCATTTGTCTTTCTCAGCAACGACCTATGCCACCTCAAACGATCGGGTCATCGCAGCATGTCGTCGCTTCAGAAAGGTTGACGTCAACATGCCTCTTGAGGGGGGTGACATTTGCATGGCAGTCGAAAACTGCACGACAGGATCAGTTCCTCGCAAGGTCATCTCACACCTGTTTGGTCGCAACAAGGTCTGCACCCGTCGTATACCTGAGCGTGTCTGGGTATGCATGTGCCGCAAGCACTACCAGAGGATTCGCTATCGTACAGGAGCCGACTTCAGCGTAACCCAGATCGGCATGGTATACGAGCAGATCGTCAGAATGATCTTCTGGAGCCGAGGACTGGAGAATCCCAATGGAACCAATCAAGAAGGTATCGCTATTCGATCCTGGACGTTCTCAATTCGAAGGCGCGAGGTAAAGCGTATGGCGGATACAAACGGCCGAGACCTTATTCCGCGCTGGATCATGCAGAGTCTTGGAGAAGGTAAAACACATGACGAGATATTGGATGTCGTTGAACGTCTTCACCATGAAATACAACAGGGAACACTCAAGGATGTTCCCCCTGTTGAGTTTCTTCCGGAAGTTGTTGATGCTTTCACGAACGCACCGGCTCAACCTCAGACTCAAGTTTCAAATGGAGGTGAAGTATCTTTCGTCAGTCATCCTGGCCTTACTTTGAATGCCGGGGAAGCAACAGAGTCTCCAGTCTCATTTGTCAAAGAATCATCGCCTCTCGAACCAGTGCAGGAGGAAGGATACGTGAGCGAGCGCAGCAGCGCGAAACCAACCTCCTCACCCACACCTCCCGTTGTGTACAATGGATCTCGACCCGTTTACCAGCCTCAAGCGCATGTCGACAATGTGTCCAGCCGACGCACCTCTTACGCATTCGGCGCTCGGTCTCCTTTCGCGGATTCTGGCTTAGGACCAGATCTCGATCGACGACCCAGTCTTGCCTACCATGACAGTCAGAACCCAATACTACCCTCAATGAGCTATTTCAATGTTAATCGTCAGATGCAGGCGCCAACGACCGATCACCGAGGTTCATACGATAACTTCTCTTATTCTCAAACAGCCTATGGTGGTGACTACATCTATGGGCCGAGTGAGATTGTACTGACTGGTAGAACCCATTCAAATCACACGGCGGCTACGTCTGTAATGACTCGCGGGAGTTTTACGCCATACGCAACGGGTCCCCTTGCTCCTGGTATCCAAGATAGCCATGAGTTTCAAGCCCCGACAATCAACACGCAATCCTCTTCCAACCCTCTCAACCATCATCTCTACAGCCTCGGTTCTAGCCAAGACCAAGCCAGTATCTACCCCTATCAAGACCCAACAGAACGATATTGCCAGAATAGGATGAACAGCACAGACGCTTCTCCCTACCCAACAATGCCTAATGAGCGCCCCTACCCCGACGTACCGCGTCTGCAAACCCACCAACCTTCTTGGTATCCTTCCGAGATTGGGTGGAACGCTAGGATCGGCCGCTCTACGAGCCAATACCAGCAGCACACATTGGCTTGCGTCGATGAAACGAGCTTTCATTCTTCGGATCAGCATCTCAGGGAGGAAATCCCAGAGCGTTCTGGTGCTGATCCAGCAACCGGCAATGGAGTTTCCACATATTCAGCGGCAGTCTGCCACTTCAAACACCCAGACCGACATGCATCTTTGGGCGGATTCGACGTCGACTTCGCTTGCGGAAATCTGCAGGCATTTCAGCACAATCGGTCGACGAACGAAGCCGATGATGAGCGGAACGGTGCTTCAGCTTCTCGTAACGGTCATCAATGAAGGGGCAGGCTCCCTGAACGATGCCAGCCCAAGGAAGATGTTGGCAGCTACTCACATGCGCCGCATGCTTTACTACATGCTCGTGTTCTTGGTTGGGCTGCTGACTTAGTGACGACTGCGGCATTACTCGATCGGCGTTTATTCTGCACTGAAGATCCCTTGCTTTACTGCATAGATGACGTTGGTCCTTGGTCTCCTTGTAGGCTTGTTTTCAAGGCTGCTATTCACGCTTGCACATCGCTGCTCGCAGTTGCACGCTAGGGACTATTATAACGGTAGAAATAAGGTAAATGGTGGCATTAATTGACAGGAAGAGGACTATAGTTGGTTGCTTTATGGAGATTATGATTCACTCCGTTACTGATACTTGCTATGGCGGGCACGATTATGAGATAGTTCTATTTTTGCTGATTGAAAGCGCCTGGTGCTAGTGAGATAGATAGATTGAAGAATCAAAGTAAATTTCGCGACCAAGACTGCTGCTAGTACCTCCTGGTGCTGTCCTTTGCTATTGATACCACGTAATCGTACAAACTTGGCAGTTTGAATGCTTTTGCTGTCCACAAACTGTTGCTTCATTCCCCCCTGAACATAATAACACCACCGTCCCAGTCTTTCAGTTCTCCAACATTAGCTCTGCCCACTTCAACGAAGCCAAAACGGTTGTAATACTGGTCAAGGCCACGCAATCCCACCAGCCAAGTGGGAACACCTGCACGATCGGCCGCCTCCAAGCCGTTCTGGAGTAGCAGGGAACCATAGCCGTTGCCCTGAACGTGAGGAGAGACGCCGAGGCTGGACAGATACCAAGCCGAACGACGACGAGGAGAGTTGAGGATCTCTGGCTCGATGGTACTGAAGACACGGTCGTAGATACTGAGACGATGGGGGTCAACACCACGAATGGGGAAGAGGTAAGAGTGCAACTTCAGCACCGCCCGCATAAGAGGGGCAACCCAAGCGTCTAAAGCGAGTAAGTAACATGATAAGGATTCGATACAAGGCTAAGTGGATAGTAGCATGGAGACATACGAGGTGAAAGCCATCGGTCGGTGAAAGACAAGGACTCATCCGGAATATGCCACCAAGTGAAGGCCACCGTTTCACCCTTAGCATCGTCGAGCATGGTAAGAACATAACCCGGCGTCCAATAGCGCAACCTAAAGCGTCGAGCTACCCACTCCTCAAAGGTATATGGGTCATCGTGACGACCGGGAAACATGTAGTCGAGCAGGGCCTCCTTGTTGAAGCTCTGGAGATAGAGGCCTGCAGCGACATGGACGTCGAATAATGTGCCAGGGCGGATACGATGAAGGACATGCGTCGTGGCCATTTTGAAGGATTTGATGGCAGTGCAAATAGACAATCGAAAAGGGTGAAGTACAGGTGTGTACACTTCTGCAGAATTCAAACTTGAAGTTGTTGATGAGTCTTCTTGTAGAGCGAAATGCCTGGAAATAACCAATACACTCGTTAGTGTTGGTGTTGAGTCAATCCAATCAAGCCCATAGTAGTCTCTAATTGAAACTTCAATTAAAATAATCTTCCCGACGTGCAGGAGTTTCCGTACAATTGAGCAACAGAGGGATGTCTTGATATCTATGGGGTTTTGCAGCACTCTTAGGCCATATCTGACTGTGGGGTTTGATACAATTCACCTGCCATGACGGGTTTTACACCGGGTGAGTCAGTCACCGAGCTTTAGTTCCGAAATTCGGAATATTATCGCATTCAAAACAGGGTAGCGGATCCTTTCGCTTAGAGCACACTCTTTTGGGAGTTGCAAGAGTCGTATTGACTATTTTGTTTAGCTCCACGGACTCGGAATAGCATCATCGGGGTTTTTCGTGGTGTTGTGATGGACGATGGCCGTTGCAACGGTCGCGCAGACTCGCCAACGTCGTCTCGAGAATCTCTTGAGCTTAATTTAGCCATGCGTTGTGTTGAGATAAGGCAGGGCAGGAGGAGCGAAGGAAGCTGTAAGAAGGCTTAGCTGAAACTAGTTTCTCGTATCCTTCCTCCCTGGAGTCTTTTCTCAACTTGTTTTCCTGTTTCGAGCACAGTTGGATGGATATCTTGCGTTGTGTTGTCGAGCGCCTGCTCGGATGGAGATGCGCCGAGGTTTGGACCCCAAGAAAGTAGTGTGAGATGAAGAGAGGAAGGCTTAAGAACAAATTACCTAGGTAGTTGAGAAATGGCCGTTTCTTTAATTAGACAGTTCGACATGGGTTTATCGTGTTGTGTACGAAAAACCACTTGTTGCATGCTTAGGACAGGTACTTGGTGCAATGTACTGTGCTACGTAGCAGTTTGAGGGTGCCACTCTGCTGACGCCATCGCATGTCACTGAAGTCGAATATTGGAGATAATCATGTATAAGCACAATACTGCCGGTGGCGCCTGATAGAATCAACGGTCAGCTGCTTCTAGAAAGGCAGAGGAGCTTCTATTTTGGCGATGCTTTATAAGTGATTTGATATGCTGCAAATTGCGTGGGGTGCGATCGAGATCTGAGCGAGTAACTAAGGATGATTGCTTGCTGACAACTGGGCTTTGCTGGACGGTGAAGGTCAGGTACCTACAGTATCATATCATATCGTCAGCTTGCTTAGGTAGCCATGATTAAGTCAACTCCAACTAACCTCCAGCTCCCGGAACACCTAGGCCCAGCTAAGCCTGGCGCTAACATCCCTCCCGGGGACGGTAATCGCGGTAGATTTTGGATGCATCCACTGCGAGCTGACATGGCCTCACTGGGCTGAGGTTAACGGTCTCCCCGTTCCGTTCCCTCCGTCCACGAGTGGATCACTTCAGTAAAGCCAATAGGCAGGTAATTAGAGTACGTCGCAGGAAATAAGACATATATGTAGGCACCCAGGTAATCTAATGGACGGGAAGGATGGATGGATTTACCTGCGCAAGGTACCTAGTAGGTACTGGTATAGCGAGGGACCCGGTATTCTGGGAGACATGAGATGGGATTGATGCGACGAAGATCAAGCAATTGAATTTGGAACTGTGTTGGATTGGATGGACAGTCTAGACCCTGTATAGCATAGTACCAATAGATTTCAAGGTTAATTATACCTCTTGGGAAAAGCCATATCTGTTCTGCAGCCATCGTGGAGAATTAGTTAGGGCTGTACTGGATCAGTCTTTCCTTCCTTCCTTTCTTCTTTTACGAACAGAGGGCCGGTGCTATACTGGCCCTCCATTCCATCCTGCATACCTACCTACCCGGGTTGCCGTGCGCTCTTCTTCTGTCTGCAGATGCTTCCTACCTACCTTGCTTGACATTTGTATTTGAAATCATTTGATTCCCAGGGCTGGCCGGCCTTACCTACTAACCTAGGTAGGTATGGAGACTACCTGAGTCGACAGGCAGGTACCGACTTTAGGTAGGTTTGGCCCCCGCTCTTTCCGTACCTACCTACCTACATGGGTACAGGTAGGTACATCCATACCTGAGCAAAGATCGACTCTACCTATTCGTGTCAGGTCCCAATTTCCAATATTTTACCCATCCTTTCAAATCAACATCTTCAGCCTTCTTCTTACAGCCTTCTTCTTACCACCGTCGCCCCCCCCTGTCAGCAGCTTACTAACCCATTAGACGTCATCTTCAGATTTGGTCCCTGTCAATCTTGCCAAACCTGGAACCTGGCAGGCATCTGGAGCCCGTCCCCCGGGTCTGCCAACTACCGTTCCCGTAACGCGCTGTATACCAGAGCGCAGCGCAGTGCAGCGCAGTGCAGCACTACGCAGTACATCGTTAAGGCGATACTATTCTTCACAACTACCCACAGACCTTACTACACCATACAATACAATACGGGACCACACGGTATCTGCAACCACACCCAGGCCTATTCTGGCCACAGGCCTCGAAGTGTCAAGAGCCCCATCGACATCTATTCATCTCCGTGGCCCGGGGGGGCATCGTCTTTTCTTTCTATCGAGACTCGTAGTCAAATAGCCCTCATCCCCGGCTTCAAATGACTCGGGTCTCTCCCTCTCTCTGCCTACTACCTATCTCTCCGATCCAAGTGTCAGTATCATTACCAGTACCATTGTCACTATAACTATCAACCAACACTCTCGGTTCTAGCTCTGCTTATTATCCTAGACCCCATCCGTCCATCTACCTACCTTCAAGCATATCACAAGTGTATCTACAACTTCGTGACAGGCCAAAATACACAACTGTCTTCTGCTAGGTAGCTCATACTCTCCCATTGCTTTTTCGCTGTCTGACATAATAAAAGCGTAGTCTGCTGAATTCCTACTACTTACGCCCACCAAATACTGTTTCAAGTTTAAGCCCATCTTACGGGCTACATATCAGCCATCACGGATCCCAGAAGAAGAACCATCATGTCTCGCTCCGTGTCATCCTCACGGGGCTCTGAGTCTCCAATGGAGCCCGAACGGGCTCACAGAGCTTGTGAAAAGTGTACTCGCACGAAAAAGAAATGTGATAAAGCATTGCCTGCTTGTTCTCGTTGTACGAGGTGCGCAATTGTCTCTCCATTTTTCTGTCGATTGGTCTTTCTCTTTCCTTACTCATGGCTAACTCTTTAGGCTTGCAACTACATGCTCCTACGATTTTATCTACACGGCCCCAACTACCGCTGTTGTGGAACCAGGGTATCTTGCAGGATCTACACCCAAGGAAGCTTATGGACAGGGTATCTTCGATCCTGCTTTCGATGTCTCCAGCTCCATGGTCATGGCTTTGCTGTCTTCTCGCAACATTCCTTGGCGCGAAGCCACTGAACGCTATTTTGAAACCATGAACCCCTGGTTCTCTGTGGTTCATCCAGAACTCTTTGCCATTCGCACCGACAATATCATCTCCGGCTCCAGCTCTGGACCAGATCAAGGTCCACGCGATCCTGCCATTGCCCTCCTGATCGTCTGCATGCAGCTCGTCTCGCAGTACGATGATGAAGCTGCCGCTGCGAGTACCAACGTCAATGAGGGTAAAGATATGATCGAGATGCCTGCCTATCGTGCTGCGAAGCGCGCTCTGAGTGTACTTCGTGGTCTTTCTGCTCCCAGCATCGAGCTTGTGCAATGTTCTATCCTGCTTGCACTCTTTGAATTCGGTCATGGTGATGTCATGCGCGCCTATGTCAGTATTGGAGATGCCAATACCATGGCCTTGGTTCTTCGCATCGGCCCTGGGAAGTATGTCGAAGCCGAGCGGGAGGCAAATATACCTTACGAGGAAGAAGAACGCCGCTGCGTCTACTGGAGTCTTTTTGTCCTGGATCGTCTGATCCATGTCGACTGTTCACTCATCCATATGCCCCTTCAGGTACCCTCACCAGCCGCAGATGACTTGCTACCAACAAGTAACTTGATCTGGCATGACCAGAACCAATCGCCTACGCGTTCCGTTCAGCGGCATCCTGCAAGTATTGCGCCTTCCGTGCCTCTCGGGCCGTTCCAAAGAAACTGTCAGTGTGCAATGCTTTACACGAGAGCCTACTCTCCTAAACCCCATGGCAACCCAAACGCTCTTCTAGAAGAGTACGTTGAACTCGACATTGCAACTAGGGCCTTGGTAGAGGCCATGATCATGCAGACCTCTCGTTGGGGTGACTTTTATGAATGCTTTGCCACTTGCACATGGTAAGCTTAACTGAACCAAACTCGTAGCAGCTCGTAGCAGAGAGGCCGTGGCGCTCGTCCTTGTGCCGAACTAACAGCCACTACAGTCTCCTTCTCTTCCTTTACTGTCGCCAACTCCGCGCCGCCAATACGATAACCGCCACTGGCCCTTTCTCTCCGACTGCGGACGATATTGCACCCAAGGCCATCGCCGGCCTCAACTTCACCATTCGTATTATCGCTGACACCACCACCGACCTCAACGACCAGCTTGCCCACCGCCCTCACCTCCTTGCTCCCTGCTCCCCTGTCACACCTTACTCGGCTTATCACTGCCTCATGGTCCTGAGTCACTTGGAACACCTGATCCCCGAGGCTGATACAAGATTCCACAACATCTTTGCGTCATTGCACTTTTTTGCCAAGAGATGGGGAGTCGCCGGTAAGTTCTTAGGCTACTGGCAAACCGTACCGTTAAGGATGGGGCCCTGGAGCATGAAACAGTACAACGAATCAAGTTCTGACTCTGTACAGGACAACTTGTTAGCAAGGTTGAACTGTTTTTAGCAGACTCTGACGAGACACAATGGTGCTTTATGGACGATTGAGGCAAGCGGACCGGGTCCTGTCTATCCACCCTTTGCGACGAGCAAGCTTCGCTCATATACAAAACTCCTCACATGGAAACGACGGCTTACGAATGACGGACTCACTGCAACAGATTTGAGGGGATATTTGGCAGTTTTGATATATTTCTAAGCTACCGTTACACGGCGTTGAACAAGCTTTGCTACTTCCCATAGCTTTAAAGCCACCGCGAGGTTTCGGTTGTTTCTATTTGTTTGTCGTCAAACTTGTGTGCGTATATAAAAGGATATATGCCAGCACAGTACTCGTCATGTCCAAGCACACGGTCAATTTTTGGTCTGCTGCCACGGAAACAAAACACCAAGTATCATCACTTGCTCCTGATATGCACTCAACGCCTAGCATTTAATCAAAGAAAACATATGAATAAGCAAACGTCTATACCGTGATAGAATCCTCGAAGTCCGATGATACTCGACAAAATAAGGTTGAGCCAAAGATCAAGGGGAGTTCCCAACAACAAGGATTAGTAGCATGCCGTTGAGAATACAAGAAGCGATGAAAGTAGTCCACACCGCCAATAAGTGTGGTAAAGATAGTTGATCGTGCCGGTATAACGTCATACCTAGAGCACTACACGCGGTAAATAAACTTGCGACAACACCAACAGTGACGCCTGCATCAACCTCGGCGCGGAGTTTATGTCGGCCGGTGGAGATCAGAGTGCCAGCAACAAGTAGGAGCAGGAATGATACTGCAAAGGAGCCAACCGTGCCCCAAAACAGTGCCTTCTCACGATACAAGTGCACTTGTTGTTGACCCAGGCTAGGGAGGGCATAATGGGTGGCATACCCGGCGGTAGGAAAGCCGTCTGAGCTGGCGTATCCCGCTTCCTCGTCAGACTCACTGCTGTTGAAAGTTGTGCTGGAGTATTGGTAAGGCGAATGGTTGGCACCGAGGAGGCCCTGTCGCTCTCCACTTTTGCTGTGCTTGAACCAATTCTTTGCCTTCTTCATAGGGGCTGCAAGGATATTTTGTAGATAGTCAAATCCAGGGAAATTGGTACTTTCATCTGGATTAATATAAATAGCATATCCGCCATCGTCATCTGCGCACTCGCTCCCATTGTCGTATTCATTCCAATATTTAATCGGTTCCTCCATCTGTGGTGGCGGTAAGAATTCGAAGGTAGGTTGAGAACGGCCGACAAAGTGACGGTTTGCCGAGTTAACAGAGCCTGCAAGGGACTGACGTCGACAAGAATGGGCCGGGGATTCTGGCGAGCTAGGCTCACTCAATGCAGGAGCGGCGGCGTTGAGAGTGCAGGTAATGTCGTCGTATTGCTGTTGTAAGGAGGAGAAGTCGCGGCGAGTAAAACTTTTAGGATCGGAGAGGATGTTTTCATAAAGACGAGTACCGAGGGTTGTAGAGCCAGTCCATTTCTGCAGACAAAGATGATCAGCATATGTTTCTTCTGTAGTCTAGGTTTGTACCTGTCAGTGGAAGCATGATGACGCACTTTATACTTTTTGGTAATCTTTCGGAAAGCGACTGCCTGAGCGTTGACAAAACGCTCGAGTGCTTGAATATCACTACCGCAGCGGACGAGCTCGCGCTCGTATTTGGTAAACCTTCTCTGGTGTTTTATTGCGGAATCATCAGCGAGTTTACCTCGGTTCTTTGAAGCCCATCGATTGATGTTCTTGGCAAGGTACTCTAGTAGGGGTGTCAGTTTAGGCATGTGGTCGCGTGCCATCCAAGACGTGGCACAGAACTGCAAGCTAAAAACATACCTAATCGGCGCGATATCTCATCTGCTTTGCTCGAGACAAACAGCTGCAATCTCTCGTGCTGACGACCAAGTTCCATGTATAAGCCATCCTCAAACCGACTCAGGGCTTCGTCCTTCTGGCCTGGGATAGCCATGGCTGTAGCCTGGTCGCGCGTGGTGTGCATCTTGATCTCGTGTTTGATGGAGTTGTAGTCAAGATTATCTGGATAGGAGATCAGCAGTTAGCTTAATGCAATTGGGCCAGTGAGATTGGGGGGTTGACATACGGAGGTTCCATTCTGGAACGGATTCCCGCTCGAGATGCTCGCCGAACTTCATATTGATGGCGGACAATTGGATCTAACAGGAGATTGAGGAAAACAAGAGAAAGATTAGTATCTTCAAGCCGAAGCTAGTCGCGATCTTGCTCGCCGTTCAAAAGAGAATCCGGCTGCTACGAAGATCTCGAGCCTGGAGTAAAAGAACCGGATTGAATTAAATTGACGCGAGAAGCGAGCGAAGGACGCTGCTTAACACCCGACTGAAAATCTTAATTGCCGATGGTAGATGTCCCTTTATACCTGGAAGATGAAAACGATTGTAAGCCAAATGCGCAACCCAAGACACACAATTACAATTCCGTATGTGAAGAATAGAGTATTTCGGTAGTTTGCGAGAGTGGCAGGGGAGGATGTAAGGAACGGAGGCGTCAATCAGAGACTAGGTGCCTGGGAATGACGTACCCAAGATCTGAGGCACACCTTGTTTGGCTTGCGACATAGCCCGCTTGGAGGTCCAAATTAGAGAATTAAGGCCTGTTGCGTAGGACGACGGGCAATGGGGTCATCAGCGCCCAAATGGTAATTGTCTAGGTGGCCCTAGCAGGGAGCCAGGTTGTTTTAGCAGCTGGCAGTGGATACTGGAAAGTCGCTTCGAATTGACCTGGACCGTTTCTGCGGGCGTTGGCGTTGCGACGGTTGCGAGCTAAAGTTGGATTGCAACCTTGCGACAGTACAGTACAATGGCTTTGAACTCGTGTCGTACAAGAAAGACCGAGACAAAAGTTGTGATAAATTCCAAGACTGCCTGACTCTGTGTCCGACTTCGTTTCTCGACGAATAAAGGCAGGTGTTTCTTTTGTCGAATCTACTGGCTTGTGGCTGACACGAAAAGTATCCGACTTAGTTGTGAACTCAATTGTTTGGCAAGAATGGTGCCCTCAGCCGAGATAAGAGTTTCAACAATGCAGAATGCAGGCAAACGAATCAAGGTGCAATGCACAAGAGGTCAGCTGTGTTTGCTTGCAGGACTGTTTCAAGCGATAACACGGGCTCTGAGTCTTTCGACTTAATATACTAGATGGTCGCAGAGTGAGCAGCGAGCGGCTATACAGACACGACGAGAGACTTGGAATTCCAGACAGTAGGTAGTTTCCGAGAGACAATGTAAGTCGGTGATTGATGATTTATCAAGAATCGCAGCGAGTAAACGAACGAGCTCAAACGAAGAAAATTCGGCAAAAGACCAGGATTGATGCGTGGGAAACTTTTCAAGTTTATATTCATCTGCTGTTAGTTAGTTATCGTTCAGCCATTCGGTCATACACCCTTGTGCCGCTTGTCACCACTCTTGTCAAGTCCATCCACTCACCGCGTGCTTCGCTCGCATGCATCGGTAACGCCCATCCGGGCAAGATCCTGGACTTGGCGTGGCCCATTCATCGTACATAGCGCAACCGCAACGCACGCAACCTGGTTGACTGGTTCTGTAGCAGGGTACGTACCTGTGCATACTCTATTTGCCTCTCCCCTGTCCCCTGTCAACCTGAAGGATGGGGCGGTGGGTGGATTGCCGGGTTCTGGAGAGAGACTGGTGGGTGGTGGAGTGGGGCGGATAATCAAGGGTCCTCGTTTCGGCGTCCGTATTGTAGCAGCGGAACGATCTCTCTGGCTGGAGCTTGAGTACGAAACTCGACGAAACACGGCGAGGTTCTGGACCTTTTGTCGATGATAGATGGGCAGCGAGTGCATATACCTCGGCTGAAAAGGCCCAAGGATTATCTAGGAGAGGGGTAGCGAGAATACCCAGCAAAATAGAGATGATGGCGTCAACCTAGAAACTGTTGTTATCGTCCAACGCCGTAGCCTAGGAGAATTGCACTCGTTAGTGGCTGATTTGGAGTGCCTATCTACCAATCTGGGTACTAGGTAACTTAGGAGGTAGATACTAAGGTTGGCAGGTAGGTTCGCAGGTACTTATCTGCATTCGTATCGGTAGGTGTCGTATCGTAGGTATGTATGTCTCGGCTGCTGTTGTTCGGCATACAAAAAATCTGACAATAGAGTTGCAATGCCGAATATGCCCAGCACACACACACACACATTAAAGTAGATAGTCCCTTGAAGCGGAGGGTGTTTTCCGGGAAAGATGCAGCATGACGCTGTTTCTTTAAAGCCACCCAGACATACATATCTCTTTTTCTATTAAGGTACGGTAAGGTTATCGATTACAGTGTAAGGCCCCATCGTTGCGTATGGCGCCTCGTCATGGCAGGTACAATAGACCTAAGGCGGAACATACCTACCGTACCTACCCACTTGGGTATCTTATAAGGATGGGAAGGACCTACCTGACATAGATAAGGCAGGTAGGTACTCCGTACCAGGTAAGGTAATTGTGCCAGCTAGGTACGGCAGGCAAAGGACCCCTTCCTTGTGGTGTCCAAATTTTAGATCACATCTGTGTATTATTACCTGACAATTGTAACTCTGACTCTCGGGTATTTGCTCTGGGGAGGTAAGCGTAAACATTTTCCTGATAGCCGCCATGAGCCACAAACATGGCCAGTCAAGGCTAGGTACCTAATGTACCTAAATAAAATAAAAATATGTACTTGTTCCCGATAACGGATCACCTGCTCAGAATCGACCAGCGAATTCTTATCGTAATTAATGGTTCGCTGACGAGATGAATGTTGACTATGGCTGTGGCACCTATACCAGAACAATCACTGTAGAATGGAAGTCATGGTAGGTTCCTGGATACGGAAGTCTAGTGCAAGGCACTGTGTTCCTCTAGTAAGCACATAACGGTGGGATAAGCAGAACAGCACAGAACTTTACAAGCGGCCGGGACCGAGCACTAACTGGTCAACGGTCTTTTGTGCTACTGGCTGTGTGCTGTCAACTAGTCAAGTAAGTTAAGCGACCGGTAGGCACTAACTGGCATTGAATGCTACGGTAATGGCTGTCGTGGATATGCGAGCCATCTCCGATCTTCTGGTCATCGCCTCCCATCGCTTCAGCGCTGGTACAATACCTACTGCAGTAGAATTAGCACAGGAAAACGTTATTTTAATAATGAGCCATCACAATTGGTCACGCGAGAAGCTTCTGCAAAGCAACCAAGGTAGGCAGATGTGAGAGCCAAGACCAATTACTACCCTCGCTTGGACAATGGCGCCAGCGGTCGGTCTGGATTCATGCTTACCTACCCTCGGGGGGAAATAAGACATCAGACGCAGGATTAAAAAGACCTTTACCTCTAGTAAATAACTTACCTATAGTGCCCTTTTAGAAATAGAAGAATAGTCTATAAAATAGAGGAAATCTTAGCGATTATTTTAATATATAATATGCACTATAAATAATTTTTCTTTATTTTATAATACTCTGATAAAATTGGTGAGCTTAGAGGGCCGTGTCTGAAGTCTTATTTCCCCCCTAGCCTACCTACGATTGGGTATAATTATGTTAAAGTTAATTCAAGTACCGGTGTTTTTCAACTGAAGATTCGACTTGTTTATGTAGTTCGGCCTGACTTTCCGGTTTCTGCAGCGCCAGGCCGGCAGACTCTTGGGTACTAGACTAGGCATCTACGTACTAGGTACTCTCTTCTCTTGTCTGGTCTAGACGTAACCCAAGCTACCTAGGTATACGGACCCTTGTCTGTCTCTTACATATCAACTGTGGGCTGCTTTGGCCTGGACGGGCGAGTGGCGTTTTGTTGTTGCAGTAGCTACTCCCTCCGGCTAAACTGAGTCTTGACCATCATCGTACATATTTCCAGGTGTTTGTGATTTCATTGTGGGACATGAGAAGAAGACAAGAAACTGGGCGTTTTTGTGACTGATTGATTCTCTGTTGTTCAGCCCTGGAAGGCTCAAGAGTATCCATTCAGCACTCCGTCATCATGCTTCTCCAGGAATTTTAGTGCACCGCTTCTCCCCATTCTCCATGCTTGCATTGACCATGTGCTGAATTGACTGGTCCTGTTTTGTCAACAAGAAAGCTTGGCAGGGCCCGCCCAATGGCAATAAGCCTTTAATTCGCCGGGGATGACAGGAACCTAGCTGATGGACTTTCTTCTTTCTCTCTACCCACCCGTGCTTTTGGATGGATCATCAATCAATCACTAATCACTGTGAGAGGCCCAGATTATTTCTCCGTCGAGCCTTAAGACTTGGCTCTTTTAAGCCGCCATCTCCACCATGGATACCAAAGAGTCGAAACCCACATCAAGCCAACTCTGTTCACGGCTGTAGGTACTGTACAGTAATAGCGGGAATCGATAGGCGATTTTGTTCATGTCTATTTTTGCACCAGCAAATTATTTGTAGCTCCTTTCTGTCCCTCTCTGAGAGCAGGGAGGGGAACAATCTCTTCTTTTTGCCAACTCACACGGGCTTCAAGGTGTAGATACTCACTAACAAATTTATGCCGTGCTTACCTACCTACCTACCTACCTACCTACCTAAGATAGACTGAGACTCTAGCAGGCACGATCTAAGCAAAGCCTCTCGTGTCCAAAGATCGTTACTCGTCTTTAAACGCGCAAATAACTACCGTACCCTGGTCATTGATCGTTCCGCGTCCATCTTCCGTCGTATGCGGCTCAATTGACAAGCTCGGTTCTTAGCCGACTAGCACTGGCCACTAAGCCTCCTCCTAATATAACGACAGCCAACATAGATAGGCTGTTGAAGAATTTTCACCCAATCCAACATTATTCGCGTGGTGGAGATGTGCAATATCAGTCTCAATAAGCACCATGAGCTGGAAATATCACGAGTTGTCAAGGAAACATAATTGGTCAGACCAATTCTGGTGGCTAACGGCCCGTACGTAAATCTCTGATACAGATATACCGCATTGGGATCTCGGTCTGGCAAAATGCATTTCTTTGTCCCCGCCTACCGTAAACTCATCCATCAACTTATGGATTTATAGGGGACATGTCGAGTTTTCTTGCGAGCAGCCCCGTCTTGTCTCCAGCCCCAATGCCTCCATCGCCAACACAACCCAATTCCGTTACATGGTAGACCCTGAAACTTGCCCCCTGGGGAGGATGTGATGTTAGTTAGAGTCTCCATCCGTACACATAGACACAGACAGGTCGTTTGCCTTTCGACAAAGGTCCCTGTTGGGTCAGCCTTCAGGGGTATAAATCTGAGTCTGGGTCTGGGTCCGTCTGTATCCACAACCCGTACTGCCGCCTTCACTATGGGTCGTGCATGTGAGATGCATGTGGATGGAACGGCATGTCCATTGCAGAAGTTACGAGGGGATGCGATTCGCAGTCCATAAACGGAAATAAGTCACGCCTTTATTTGCCAAATCTTCTCTTGACGCCCGTTGCGGTCGGTTAGGACGGCATACTTATCCCTTCTCTCCGCGTTTCTGATTTTTATATATATTTTTTTTTCACGCAAAGGGTCACGTTCTAGATTTCCAGTTTTGATCATCGTGATGTGAGGCTCCCATCCCAACCACTTGACTCGACCTTGCAATAGCCAGCCCAGTCTCTGACTCGTACCTAGGCTCCAACAACGGTCAGTCCCTGCACATTGCATTGCCACATTGGCTAGCAACAACGACAACAAGAAGAGCTTCACTAGGGAGGTAGTAGGGATAGGTGAAATATTAATTGTTGGTACGTAACATCAATATTTGCGGAGTTTTTGTCTTTTCCGATGCCAGGGAGATGATCTGTTGCAAGTCTATCTTGTTGCAAGTCTATCTTGTTGCAAGTCTATCTTGTTGCAAGTCTATCTTGTTGCAAGTCTATCTTGTTGCAAGTCTATCTTGTTGCAAGTCTATCTTGTTGCAAGTCTATCAAGACTCCGCCAACTTGTATTATTTATTGCACGTACGTACATTCAAGACAAACATATATTAGCATCATTGCAGACCTGCTTAACCGCAAGTAGTAAAAGTATAGAATTTCCGATGTGCGCCCACGAGTATGTACTGCCTGTTGAGGCGTTCCCACTACGCGACGTGGTATTGCATACATGTGCATGCTTCAAGTTCTGGTCGGTCTTACAGAAAGGGAAAGATGTCGAGTGACCACGACATGTCAAAAATGGTCCGAATAAGAACCCCATATTGCTACCCACTTGTTTTTAGTAATCTAAGTTACTCAACAAGCTTATTATCCATCGGCCAACTTGATGGGAGAATGGGTCTGTTGTTAGCATTTAAGTAAGGGCAGGTGGATCCAGAATAGCCCCGATCTGAGAGGTCATGTCTTATTAATGAGACACAGGGCAGGCGAAGTGGTCCTTCCCTTGAGGATTTCTTTTAACAATCCGATGTCTCAACGATACTGGCCTTGATCCTCTTAGCCCTCAGAGCACCATGATTGGATTCCACAACTTTCCAAACACGGGCTTGACTAACAGCAGCCATCGTGCTGGATCTGTAAGAAGATGGTGTGGTTCCTCCCACATACATGTATACTAATGTAGGAGGAAGTCCCTGAGCTTAAGAATGTGTACTAGGTCTGATACCTCCGGTAATGCGGCTTTATAAAGCCTCAAAGGCGAAGGGCATAAGTCGATAGGACAATTGTTACCGGAAGTAGCCGGTTAATCCAATATGCATTAGATCCATATTCATCATAGTCCAGAGCGGGACGCGGTAAGCATTTTCCCAGCTTGCAAGAGTTTCCATGTATCTAGATAGATCCGCTAGGCAAGATACCTAAGGTAGACATATGTCCTTATGCGTTTTGCGATACTAGCACGTCTATGCTCATGATGTTACCTTCCACAATCCAAAAGCCCAAGGTGCTTCGCTTCCCTTCAACATAACCGCCCAAGACCTTCAATATTCTCGCTTGAAACATAATGCCGATGACCTCAATAGCTCTGCGGACGCATGCACTACGCCACAAGTTTGCAGCGATCTCGACTCTTGGAATTGAGGCTCATATGTAAGCATGTAATAAGATCAATTGTAATGCTTTGCTTTCTAGGCTAGAATCCTATATCCTCTCGACAAATTGCAATGGGATAGCGAACACGAGCAGCTTGGGGAGATCTTCTTCTGGAAGCTAGTCTACTATAGTACATGTCCCTATGCGGATACTTTGTTGGCTTGTAACCCTACAGACCTGTTGCGTCTTGTCAAGAGGATGCGGTGATGCTTGATCCAGGGCCGCAGAGACAGATACTATAGGGTAGCCTTCTATGCTCGAACGTGTTATTATATTCGAGCTTCTAGTTAAAGACATATTATCCAGTGGGTACATCTATATTAGTGCTGGTAATTGCTTGATTCAAATAAAGACTATCTATACTTCTGGTATACTTACATATTATCAGCCAATAAGCATACACACCGTTAAATAAAACATCAATCAGCCCATCAACCACCACTCACACAACGTACAATACAAGTGACAAAACTCACCGCGCAGGTGCCCTGGTAGGTTAACAAGTGTAGTGAACGGATGCATATATGAAGATACAGAGCACGCATTTCTTAATAGTGCACATAGATATCCATGGCGCATTCGCTGCCTGTTCAGTGATTGTGTACCTGTCTATAAAACGCCCAAACATGCGAGATGCCTTCATCGAAGTGCATCAGTGATAATTCCCAGTCATAACCGCCAAAGCGCTACCATAACACATCAAGTCTAGTCCTGCCAGACAAAATTCTAGCCCGATCGTCACAACCCAAAGGTTTTCGCCATCATTTTGACAAAGACACCTCAGTTTTGAAGTCCAAAATGCTACCGACTTCCAGAACGCCCACCAGATCACCCCTTTCCAATACAGCCACAACACCTTCGCGACCACACGTCAAGTCCTCATCATCCAGTGATAGCTGCATGGTGTTGGCCAATATGTCTTGAGCTTGCCGAATCGTGGTGCCTGCAGAGAGTGAAATCATTGTACTTTTGGATACTAAAGATCCTGGGATCTCCTTTAAACTTTTGTTTAACTCGTGTCTTCCAATTGCACGTATCGTGCTGGGCGAAGCGACCTGATCTTGCACTCTAACCCAACCAGTAGAGGAGTCAAGACCTGCACGTAGCAGGTCAAAGCCAAGACTAGATTCCACTGTCTCAGCTACTGATGGAATATCACACCAACTGACGGCTATATCCTTAATGGTACGAGGCTGTCGAGCTGCAGCACCGATAGCTCCGCCAGGGTGATTCTTTGCAAAAACAGATGCAATGCTTGCATTAATTTCCTTCGCAGCCGTGATTGCAATCGCATCACCAATGGCCAGTGCAACTGTCGTTGACGTAGTAGGGGCGGATACGCCAAACGAAATCTTCTCAGGCTCCGGAATTGGAGCAGGGAGGAGGATGGTGTTAGGTCGGTGCTTGAAGAAATCGCAAGTATCAGGCGAGGTGTGTGATGTGAGCAGTATAGTTGGCAGAGACTCATCAAGATGAGGTAGCATAAGAAGTAGCTCCTGAGTCTTTCCCGAATATGTTATAAACATGAGCGTATCGTGAGGCCCAACGATACCTAAATCACCATGCAAGGCTTCTGTCGGATGAAGAAAGACGGCGTGGATAGCAAGACTCTTGAATGTGGCCACAAGCTTCTGACCGATATGTCCAGATTTGCCCACACCAATAACGACAAGTTTTCCATTGGCCGATTGATGTCGTGTGATGGCTTGTACTGTCTGGTTGAAGCCATTGCGGGCCACAGGATCTGTTTCATAGAGTCTTGAAAGATTCTTTAAAGCTATCGCTTCTGTGTTGAGTACATGAATCCCATCTCGAAGACGTTGATCTTTGGCCTGAGACTGCCCTCGAAGCTCTCGGTCCAAAGTCAACGGGTCGATGGGTTCACAAAATGCATCTCCCGGAGGAGATGATGACGGTGTAGGAGGAGAGGGAGGAGGTATGGCCGGGCACGAAGAAGCCCCGAGTACCACAACAGCGCTTGTCTGAACTGGCCCGTGGCCAGGTTGCGACAAGTTTGTCATATTACTAAAATGCCGATGGCGACTTGATTGTGAAAGTTGAAAGGCCGGATATGAATAAGGCACAAAACCCCTAAGCGAAAACGGGTTTGGAGTAGACCGACTGTCCTCTTGCCGTGAAATCTGAGTGACTGACGATATATGTCGTTGTGATCGGGTTGTGTAGTTGAATCAATGTTTCTGTCACGAACTGGGAACCCACAAAACCCTTATCTTCAACGTGAGTGGTTCGGAAACAAAAATTCGATATGGACCAGAAGACCACAACCAGGTGGAGTACTGCCTAAGGAGTGAAGCCAACAGTCCAGAGAAGGGAGAAAAAAAAGGATATGATATTGCTGAAGGAATCAAGATGGCGGATTGCGTCTTTAAGAAATTGCTCGATCCCTGGTTAGAGTCATGGATAGCTTACGTTTCTGAAAGCGAGATCTGGGGAGGATGGGAGCCTGTCCTTGTCCAATTGGCCGTGATTTCGATTGCGAGCACCTTTAGCAACCCCGATCCAGTCATAGTCCCTTGAGATGAGTGGATGCGATAGGAGTCCGGCTCTATCCGGAAGGCCGAACTATGACTATCGGAGTCTTTATAGACTTCAGATCGAGCACGAATATTGAACAAGAACCAGGAGACGGGAAGTGCCATGCCAGGAACTTGTGTGGCTATCCGCCTGTTTGTCTTGAAAAAGCTGTTTCTTATTGACGAACCCTGCATCATAGATTCTTGCACGCCATTCCGAGAGAAGGGTCCATTCAGGGCACAAACCGAATCGTCAACGTTTAGCTGCTCGATCCAGACAGTCGTTTTCGGATCGTTCCTCGGCGGGGTGTGGGGTCTTGAGACCCTGTCAAGGTAGTAAGAAAAAAGTCTATGATTCCATGAAGAAAAGTCTTGGACGAACCAGAGCTCGGTCCGGAACCACTTTGGAAGGAATGGCGCAAGCGGTGCGATTAAATGCCGATGCTGAGTAAAGCCGTTTACCGCAATTGCTCGGCTTGGCATTGCACATGAGACATGATGCCTAGATCGACGTTGCGTGAATCGAGCCAAAACTGTCGAAGGATTGGTTGGTACAGTACAGTACAGCGTAGCAGTTATCTAATGGTCATCTCCAGATTATCGGTTGATGGGTACATTGTCGGAAGAGTCAGCAAGCAAGGCTGTTATAGTCAACGAGCAGTTTTGGTAGATATAAGTGCTTGGCAGTTGTGATACGCGCGCAAGGCCAGGAATAGTTTAAGAGTAAATATCATGCAGTAACTTATTAATGAGGTGGCAGGTCCTTCCTACCTTGCCTTGATGTCAGGTACCTAGGCTAGGGAGGTTAGTACTATCTAAGGTACACCTGCCTTTACGTCCAACAGCAGTGTTATGCACGTGCGGAACTTTTGGCGCGTTTCCCCAATGGTTGATCTTTACTGATCTTGCCATTTTGATGGATCGAGATCGAGACCCTTATCAATTGGCAGTTGCTTATCATCTTATCAATCAGACACCCGCTAATGTTCCCAGTCTCGTCTATCACAGGATACAAGTAATACTGACTGAGCATCAAAGCAAAAAAAAACAAAAAAAACACGACCAATTGACATCCACTCAGCATGCCTTTAACATCTTTCAAAGGTTAAGCTGTATATACAATACGTGAGTGAAAAGTGAGCATGTAAGTATATGACTCTTGCTTCAGCTTCAGCTTCAGCTTTAGCTTCAGCATCATTGTTATTATTTGCATTATCGATGTGTAACTGTTGTTCTTAGAACTGCACCACTCACCTAAGCAATTCCTAAAACTCCGCGTAAGCGACCATCGATCTCTTTCCTCGTCATTACACCCGCCAACCTGTCATGCAGTTTCCCCATACTGTGCCTTGGATAGCCCGCAAACCCCAGGTTTCTCCAGCGCCATGTTATGCGGACAATCTCGTTATGTGAGACCTAGATCCCGCCAAGCATCTTGCATCAAACACCCGCTCCCGTCACCAATCATGTAGTCGTGTATTCTTTTCCATGTACGAGATGCGCCTGCACAATCTCCAACCGATATCTTACCTTGATGCACGTGGAACAAAGACGCGCCATCGGCGAAAGTACAACGTTGCGCACACCGCCGTTGATGTTGATGATCTTTCGATTGTGATGTGGAAAAGGTTAAGATCAAACCATACTGTGTGAACTATGTAGGAATTTGCGTGCCGTGGTTTTGGCCAGCTATGAAAATGAAATCCATACCGAGAAGTGTTTCTTCCCCGAAAACCCCAGATCACCCTAGCCGCGATCCACAGTACGACAAATTCTAGAAGCCTATCAGGTTACAAACGGTATAATATGTTGGCTTCTTGCTCCCTGAAAACGAGCAGCTGGCTGCTAAGCACCATACTCCTACTGCACAGATAGCTCTGAACATTGAGTACGCGCGTCTCTTCAACTAACACAGTGAGGTTCTAATGGGATCGTCATTTGTGCCTGGCCAGGGACTGTGACGGATTCAGATCCAAGTTTCAGATGAGTCTGAAACGTGTGGTTCGCTGTGCAGAGCTCCATTGAAGGAAAATGCTGCCTATCGCTATCTTGGCGCAAGGGGTAGTGACAAGGTGACTTTTATAATGATTACCTTCAGCTCGACCAGCGGCTATTCGAACTATTGTTCCTACGAGCCAAACTTGCGCCGAAGGATACTGCAAGCCACAGGGGGCAGAAAAAATTATGTCGCCCTTTTCTGCGAACGTCAACAGCCGCAAAGGCGAAATAGAAAAACAACCCCACTCAGTCAAGCTTTGGCGTATCTGGTGTGGTCTAAAGCTTGCCTAGACCAGCACTATATGACACTATTGCCGGATACCAGTGACAAACCAAACGAAACAATCTTAGCAGAAACTATTGATATGAGCTGGACCCAAGGTTCTTTCTTCTTCCGCCACTTCTTCTACACCTTTGTATAGTAGGAAAAGGGGCCAATCTTAAAATATTTGTTTCCGGATGTTCGGAAACTGTTACTTGCAGCTACAGCTTTGACTATTGGTATTGGGGCGACGCCCAAGGCCGTGGGCAATCTCTTGTTTCGCCGTTTGGCGTATGATGGAAGCAGAGTCCAGATGGCAAGCCAGTGCATCATATTAATTGCTTCAGCAAGTACCTGCCATAGCCAGACATTCCATCTATCGCCGGGAATGGATTGCGGCACTACATTAAACTCAAACTCTCTGAAATTACGGGCGTTTGCTCGTATGTAGAGCATCCTTCGGTATATGAACCCATTCCAAAGCGGCTGAGACCTGTCACGGTGGCAGTGTATACTGTAGCACCCCTGAATCGCATGTGGGCGATTGTCCACTCAGAATCGAGGCAGGGTTAGTGGCTTACGGGACGCCGCGTCAAGCCTGGGCGGGCCTGGCTAGTGATCAGATACTACCTAGGGAGGGCCCTTGCTTAACAGAGAGGTTGTGTTTCGCTCAAGAAAGTGACTTCCAAGTTCGCGGGCAGAAAGAAAGGGCTCTCGGGCAAATACCAAGGTAGAGCAAGCAGATACGAGACGAAATACCTGGCCAAGAAATACATACCTACTACATTGCTAAAGGAGTGGCAGGATAAGCGGAGGTGGAGACGATAGTACCTCCTACCTAACTTACCTACAGTACTAGGTAATCTTTCGACACGTCGCCCGTCCCATCCGTGAACGGAGAAGACTTTTGTAGCTGCACAAAATCAAACGGGATTCCCGTTTTGCAGGATTCCATTTCTTGGGCTGTCGTCACATTCTCCTGTTCCCTGTTCCGCCCTCGTTCCTTCGTACAGGGTCCTGCTTATAGCCTCTCTAGGCGCCATTTTTACTCTCGTTTCCCTATTCTCGTTCTTCTACACTTCATTATTACATGTATCTTGCTCCAGTCTTGTTTGCATCAGCAGCTTTTGGCAATGGGTCTTCACTTAAGCTCCGCCTGGAGCACTCCTAGGGGCTGGAGATTGATCACCGTCACACTCATCGCCTTGACATTGCTGCTTGTTATACCCCTCCATCGACTCAGTGACGATTCTCCAGGCGTTTACAGTCATTTGACAAAATACCTTAGTCATGAGGGCGCCGCGTACGATGTCGAAGAAGGCTTCGTTGCCAATATTAACGAAACGACCAACGAGCAAATATTAAACGACGAAGAACCTGCGCAAGCACCTTCTCGAGAGCCTGCTCAAGAACCCACACAGGAGCCCGCCCAAGAGCCCCCCCAACAACCCGTCGAAGAGATCTTTTATGATACAGATTCACCACAATACACTGGCGAAAAAGACAAGGAGAACCCCAAGAATCACGAGAAACCGGTTGGAACTCAGCAGCAACAAGGCACAAAGAGGCCGAACCACG
>JAAVUD010000122.1:0-95424 GCA_014898915.1 Fusarium chlamydosporum
CCCCCCCCCCCCCCCCATCACCATCATAACCTGACGAGGTCCCACTATCATCCTTGATCGTATGAGCAAGGGCCCCATCTCCATCCAGTCTCGCCACTTTTCAAATTCCGCAGGCGGAAATACCACGCATTCGCTCTGTCCGAGAAATCCAAGGTCAATTTGTGTCCCTTTTTTGCTGACAATTCGAATAGCATAGTAATAACTGCGGGCGGATCCGAAGTAACAATGAATTGCAGCTGTTAACAGAAAGAGTCTGCTTGAACACGAAGGCAGTGAACAATAGAGACAGCCTCTGTTATATCCGCCTCACTTATGATCCAAATTGTTTCCGATCACAGCCCTGCTCATCAAATCAATCTCTGACCTGACTGGATAAAAGCACAGGCCATCTCACTTTACTCTACGCCAGCCAAGGCCAAGCAAGACCTGAAGAGCCGCGAGAGCCAAGCAAGCTACCGTAGACAGCAAGGATCTGATCTCTCTCTATGAGGACAAGAGAGGGAAAAAAGATCGCTTGACCGGCAGCAAAGTTGCCGTCCACTCACTCCTTCCCTCTCATTCACTCACTCTTTGTTGCATTCACCCAGCGCGTATCGGATTTCAATATCCGTGTCCAATGCGAGGGTCGCATGCAGCTAGCTAGCTGTTCAACACTCTTGGTGGTGTCTGAACATCGTGATTGTTAACCCACCGTAACTGTTACCCCTGATTTGTGGGCGGTGCTGTAAATGTCCTATTCCCCCTATGATGGGTGGTGCTTGTATAAAAAGATGCCGTGAATTATCCTCGGCTGCAGTCCACGATGGAGAAATAGTACAGTAGTATATGAAGGGTTTCCCACTTCCCTTTTAGGCAACTTCCTTTTCTCCGAGTGGTCTCCTCTGTTGTTTGTTGAGCTGCTTAGGTGATTGAGCTCGTCGTCAACAGAAGACATAGACTTCATGAACACCAGTCTGTTCACACAAAACATAACCTCGGCCCTCATTGTTTTTCCCCTGAACAAGAACCCACGTTCCTCAAAGCGCTGCCTGCGTCTGGAGTTGCCCCGACCTAAGCGACATAAGGGAGGAAAGGGTCTCCCTTCAGTATCCGGAAGTATCGGCACTGAGTATGTTTAACCGATGCGGGCTTTGAAGTCGAAAGCTCAAAAAGTCCTTTTTGTCGTGGTCCTTACTCCTAATTGCCGAGTATGTTAGTTGAGCCGGCATCAGTATGGCTGATGCTACTGCATCCCATCTTCCAGAAGATGTGGTTCAGGTATGCAACCCCTTCTCCATGCTCACTCAGTCAGTAGTGGAAAGATTACTCGAAACCAAAGAGAATTCCTTATCCTTATTATAGCCAGTGCTGGTGCGCGGGCGCGGATCCGCTCCGTTTTCCTGCTTGCGACTGGTTCTCCGATCGTCAGTGTTCTTGCCCAAAGTTCCACGGCATACCGTATTATGCTACCAATTGTGTCCATGAGATACCTCGCTAGGCTCAGGGCTTGATAACTCATTTGCGTACTTCGAGTTTGTTCCACGTTGCGGCTCCGACTTGAGTGTCTTGCGGAACGCATACTCGGAACCGTGTAGTCAATGTCTCAAGACTCGGAGATCACTTCATACTGGTTAGGCCGATGAATCTCTTCTCTCGTCATGGTATTCTGTGATTCTCTTACGATTCGACAGTGTATCTCTAATCCATCTTGTCAGAGTGATATACTGCGCATGCTTCACCTTGAATACTCGCAACAGCGTTATGTCTGTTCGCACCCGATGTGATGGCTCGTACCCCTCTAAATTCTGCTCATTTATCACAAGAATACTTTCAACCAATCCATGATCTTGACGGTTCCGCAATCATGCCACTTGATCTGAGACTCAACGCGGATCCTCGCATCCGCAAGCACAGACATGATATAGCATGAATCTATCCCCACGGGGAACGCACCCCAGAATGAGCTTCAAATCATGAATCTGTTAAGTCTGGGATCTTAAACTATTTGCCACCTGCCGCCGTCATACCCGAGCTCCACTCCTAAGTGATACTCACAGCTGGGTAGTATGCCTTGAGGTAGCTAGACATTGGAGCGAAAATTACTTGACGCGAGATACAACTCAATGCAGATATGTTGAGTGGTCTCTTACTGTTGCTAGAGTTGTTCAAGATCGACTGTTCTTATGCTGGACTTTTTATAATAGTTAATCATATTTTGTGGAATGTCCTCTTTCTCGTACTCCGAGTGAACTTGACAATAGCTCGGGACACAAAAGATTGACTTTCTGGATCCCATACATTCTTACCTTTTGCTTTACTTACCGGTTAGACATGGTCCTGCACGTCTATACAACCCATCAAAACACCTGATGCCTGAACTCCTAAACACTAGCACTTACAGCATTCTGCCCAGCGATTTGCCTGCCAGCAAATAGACGCCAGGAGAGGTCGTGTGCCACATTCCAGTACTCTTCGTCGTCGTCGTCAATGTACATGTGATCCCAGTGCCAAGGGATCTGACTCTCCCCTATCATCTCAATATCCTGCGATACCCTCTCCTCAGTTTCAGCCTTCCAAAAGGTCAGTAGAGCCGCGGTCTTGAGGAACTCGAGGGTCCACTGGAAGGGAAAAGCCAGCATTATACACAGGCACGTGGTAATGACGTTGAAATTGTTCCCGTCGTTGTAGAACATGCGTCTAGCCACAAACAGGCCCGAGATAAATTGCAGACCAACTACTGAGCTAGCAACACCAAGCCATGCGGCCAGGAGTCCGTCGCTGAGGAGGCCATAGTTGAATGCGAGGACAATGCTGAGAAAATCAGCGATCAGGGCGAAGGGTATGAATGAGAAGAGCGTGGGCCACCATATCATGAGAGCAGCCGCAGGGTAGATGACATGCCTATGGCGGACAAGATTCCAAGCACACGTGGGCGCCATCAAGAAACAAGTACGCCAGTCGTTGCGGGTCGTGCGAAGAAACTCACCGATGAACTTAGCAAGAGAGTTCATCTCTACTGTAACTGTTGCCTCGGGACTGTCTTGGAAGTAAATGGACTTGTGGCTTCCGATGAGATAGCGGGCGAGGTAGAAATGTTCGTCGCCCTTGAGAACGCCAGATCGTTCAAAGAACCACTTCTCTTGCTCGAATTCGTTCTTGAATCTGTCCTCTTTCAGATAGTGGGTTCGTACCAGAGTGGTAGGACCGCCGAATAGGGCAGAGCCATCGAGACTGTTGACAGAGCGTATATCCTCAGCCTGGAGATTGTAGTGGAACGAGAAGAGGTGCGCCTTGACGTGATCCCAGATGCAATCTGAGGGCGGCATGTGGACCCTCTTGGGAACCGTGACAGCAGCGACTTCGGTATCATCAAAGGGATAGCAAGCGGACATGAGGAACAGGGGAGGCCAGTAGGCGCCTTGGTCAGTAATGACAGTCAACCTGGTGTCTCTATAGCTGATAGCATCCAGGGCGTGAGCGATCTGTCGACGTTTGTTAGCCTTGTTCACAGCACCTATATGAATTTGGGTGTGCCCATACCTCCTTCGAAGTGTAGCAATGTCGTCTCGGACCATTTCGAGTGCCTCTCTCCCGACAAGCACCACGTAAAGCTGTCCAGGTAGATTCTCCAGGATACTTTCGACAGTACGGACGAAGCTGGCACTCTCATGATCAACAACAGGAAGGATGACGGCAACGTCGCGCAGGTTGATGTTGCTGGGCATTTCTCCACGAGGTGTAGTACGATGGGCCGTACGGCCGCAGTGGTGGAGAAGCAGTCCGAACCAGCGGATGCTATATACGATTAGCAACACGATGACAAGGGCGAGGGCGTCTTGTTTGCTAAGAAATGACTGAGTCATTTCGACTTACTGGAGTTTGTTTTGTGAAGAGAATGAATACAGAAAGCTTGTTTAGGCAATAGGAATTTCAGTAAAGCACAAACTCTCCGAGTGGGATGTGATGAGATGAGGGATGGTATTTTTCTGAAGGAGGGAGAATTTGGAGGCTTATATACCTACAACAAAGTTATTGTTCTGTTCACAATAGAACATTGGGAAACAATTGCGTTGACCATTTGACACTTGTTCTGAACAATCTTGTTTACAAAATAGTTATATAGGCAGGTCGGAATATATACTATATTCACAGTACATACTCGATTGGCCTCTTGGATTAAGGAACAACTGAAATGATGCCCTCCCACTCTATAGGCGAGGTGATGTTCTCAGTAAAGTCATATCGTTGAATCCCAAGCCTCGGTACTTCAATCTAAGTGTAAGATAATTGGCTAAGCTTCATGCCATGTTGATCTACCGTAAGTAAGTACCCCGCGAAAAGGGTCGGCAGGATGAATCGGACAAAGCGGAAGTGGGAGCGGGTAATAGCCGATCAGATCGGCCGAGATTTAAAGATTGATGAAAATTCCCCCGCTTTATCTCCAGACCGAGATGTCGCTGCACCGAAAAAGGAAGTCAAAAGGAGACAAAATTTGAACTTTGAGAGAGACAATAAAGCAATTGTAAGACATTCCGTGAAACGTCTCGGAGCCGAGAGACAAACTCGACAGAGAACCAACAACAACTTCATGATAACTACCTAGGTCAATTATCATTAATAATAACTACCTAATCAACCACACTGCAAAGCAAAGTCCCCTAGCCAAGCCTACCTAGGCAAAATGGCTTAAGCCCCGCGTGGAAAATGCGCCGTCATCCGAAACTAAGATGCATCAAAACTGGGTCCGTTCTATACCCGGACGCCATTTCCGGTCCTCCATGTCCCTCTAAACTGGGGGAATAAGAAGGAACTAGGTCCCTTTTTTTCCCTTCAGAATTTAACCCCCATGACTCCTTCATCCTTTTTACCTTCTTCTCTGTCCCATTGATCATCGACATGGCGGACCCAGACGAGAAAAAGACGACTCAAAACGTGGGGCAGGAGACGGCCGAGACGAGAAGGAGTCTGGATACTACCACCACTGAAGAAGGCGATGTCATCACTCCCGCAGACCAAAACCAACAGCAACAAACCTCGGAAAAGGACAATGGCGATATTTTTCCCCCTCACAACGACGTCCCGCCTCCGCCACCGAATGGAGGCTATGGATGGGTTTGTACAGCCTGTGTCGCCATCATCAACGCCCACACTTGGGGTCTCAATTCCAGTTACGGAGTCTTTCTTGCATATTACATCCAAAACGATACATTCCCTGGTGCTACGTCTCTTCATTACGCCTTTGTTGGGTCTCTGAGTATCGCATGCGCCATGCTCATATCCCCTGTTGCTACCCTCTGCGTACGGGAGTTCGGCACGAAACCGACCCTCTTCTTGGGCATTATTCTCGAAACTGCTAGTCTGATATGCGCTAGCTTCGCCTCTAAGATTTACCAACTGTTCCTTACACAGGGTGTTCTGTTCGGACTGGGTATGGGCTTTCTCTTTGTTCCGAGTGTTGGCATTGTGCCTCAATGGTTCACTACTCGTCGGTCTCTTGCGAATGGTATATCGGCTGCTGGATCAGGTCTCGGTGGTCTTCTTTACTCTTTGGCGGCTGGGGCAATTATTCGAAATATCAGTCTCCAATGGGCATATAGGATACTTGGTATCCTCGTCTTCGTCGTTAACATTATCTGCACTATCCTCGTCAAAGATCGCAACAAGATTATTGGCTCTCGACAGGTTCCCTTCGACCTTAGCCTCTTAAAGCGTCCCGAGTTCGTCCTACTCCTTGGTTATGGTTGGTTCAGTATGCTGGGCTATGTCGTCCTTATCTTCAGTCTAGCCAACTACGCCAATTTCATCGGCCTCGATGCCTCTCAAGCAGCTATGGTTAGCGCCATCTTCAATTTGGGACAGGGTACTGGTCGTCCCTTTATCGGCTACTTTAGTGATCGTACAGGACGTATCAACATGGCCTGCGCAACCACTTGGCTAGCTGCAATCCTCGTCTTCGCAATCTGGATCAACGCAAAATCTTATGGTCTTTTGCTTTTCTTCACCATTGTCGGAGGCGCAGTAGCTGGAACCTACTGGGCGACTGTCGCACCGGTCACGGCCGAAGTTGTCGGTCTCGCCGACGTACCTTCAGCACTCAACTTGACATGGCTTGTTATCAGCTTACCTTGCACTTTCAGTACCCCGATTGCCTTGCAGATTGTCGCAGGTACTGGGAAGTATATTGGGGCTCAACTTTTTGTTGGCTTCATGTACATCGCTGGAGGACTGTGTCTGTTTTTCCTTCGTGGGTGGAAGATCGGTGAGCTTGCAGAGATATCTCGAGCTACAAATCACGATCCCGAGGAGATCACTCGAGTCAGATCCCAAGCGAGTGGTGCTATTAGCATCAAAAGCAGAAGAGTTGGCCGGAAGAAGATGCTGGGCGAATGCTATAAGCCTGGCAAGATCTAGATGGCTTGTCCATGGGGCCAAGCAAAGCTTTTACACCATCCACGTAGTTAAAAATGTGTATATACGAACCTTATGTTGAAATTTCGGCGTTGAACATATAAATAAGCATACGGTATTAGTTGATATTTTACATTTATAGAGACATGCATCTTCTTACAGATATGATTACCTCGCATCTCAAATTAGACTTTATGCTATGGATTTTCCATGAGAATTTGTGAATGCTGGGCTCTATGAGCATATGATTGACCTTAAAAGAAACTCATAAGTTGGAATATGCTCTTCATTGTCGTATCTTAGCGTCGTTTTGTCCAATACACCCAGGTAACCTTACGCGCCTCACCCGAGGGTAGCCAGATACCACAAATCAATCACTCAATACTAAGCATATAGGGTCGTGCAGCATTCTGTGGTCCATTGGCTCTTTCAGGACATAACAAAAGAACAGCTGCCTAGGTAGCTCTCAGCCTTTGTTCATCTTGACTTATCGAATAAGATGAATGACACCAGGGTAGGCACGTGATCAGGCGTCGCGAATGCCTGGTCTGAACGCGTCCCTCGCCCCACTAGATTCGCGATCGCAACCTCACGTCATAATCTTTCTTAGCCAAAATCTTCTATGGGATCGTGAGCGACGTCGCGTCGCACTTGGCGCACGAAGATGTGGATCTTGGAGAATTCGGAGGCCTTTGATGGTGAGAATTCGGCTCCTTCAATGTTGGCATGCCTAGTCTAATCATCCCTAGGCCGAAGATTATGGTTGCGACCAGGGAAAACATATCTATTTGGCCGAACAGCGGCAGAACGTAAGAAACCAATCTCTGCAGAACATGGCTTCAAGCTGACATAGGGAATAGCTGGTCAATTGGCGATATCTCACAACACCATCTCGCGCAAGCACTTGACCATCACAGTCAGCCCTGTCGAATCAGGCCAAGCGCACAATCCCTCAAGTCGCTCCACGCTTACAATCGAAGACCTCGCAACCAAAATAGGTACTGTCGTTAATGGCGAAAAGATAAAAGGGAACAAAAAGGTGGTCGAGGGAGACAAGGCTGAATTTACTATGGGAAAATGCCCAAATAAGTTTTGGTAACCGGATTCATCCCTTCTTGGTGTTGCTCTGCTTACAATCTACAGTATCACATGGGAACCAGTCGTTTTCGCATTCTCTTTTACCAGCAAAGAACTCCAAACCGACCCCCTGGCTACACTCCGCGCAAGGTTCGAGCAGCTTGATATCAAAATTGTGCACGAATATGTCAGCTCCACCACACATGTCGTGTCAAAAAAGCGAAATACTGCCAAGGGACTGCAAGCCCTAATAAATGGGAAGCATATTGTAACTGAGAGCTTTCTAGACGCGGTGGTAGAAGCTGGGAACTTGCCAGAAGGTGCGGAGATTACTGAGCTAAGTGCCTTAGAGCAAGACTTTAACCAGAACTGGCCCGACGCTCTGCAGCATCTACCCCCAAGAGGTGGTGAGCCTGTGCAACATCCAGATTCAACATACGCTCCGGACCCAGGACGAAAAGATATCTTTGAAGGATACACTTTTATCTTCTACGACCAAGTCCAGTACAACAATTTGCTCGCACCCATTACGAGTGGCGGTGGCAAGGCGTTGCTACGTGAAGTCACCCCCCAGGAGACTCAAGTGGACGAGTTTGTGCAATATGTAAAAGGTGTCGCTGGAGAAAAAGGCCTCGGTGCTTTTGATGATGGTAGTGAGGGTAAAGGTGTTGTGGTCGTACGCTTCGTACCCTCGAAAGGAGTGTCCGTCGACTGGTATGTTGAGTTCTTTAGGACTGTATCCTTGAGACTGGATCACCGCCCCATTGAGCAGAGCGAGTTCTTGGAAGCAATTCTGATAAAGGATGCGAGCATCCTCCGACGGCCTCTAGAAGTCGAGTCGTCGCATAATACCCAAGAACAGAACCCTACCCATCAAGAAGCCGAGGCGTCGGGTGACTCACAGAACCTGAACACGCAAGCTCAAATCTCACAACCGGTCGAAGAGACACAGACTGCGACTCGCCGAGGACGAACAAGGAGAACAATCAAGAGACGATTTGCAGGTTTCGATGATGAACCAGATATCGATATGGACGATATCCCTCCAGCCCCGGCGCCTGGATCTGTAGTTCCGTCTGCGCCTCAACCCACTACACAGATGCAACCCGAGGAAGAAGGGTTGTTCGTTTCTCAAGAAGTGGATATCCCGCCAGAGCCCCAACCATCTAGCAATACTCGTTCGTCGCAAAGGAAGAGGCGAGCCTCACCTTTACCTGAAGATGATCTCATGGATGGAATGACAACGGCGGCAGAGAGGTTCAAGCGTCAGCGAATAGAGAGAGGCGAGGATATGAATGAGCCAGAGAAGCAAATGGAAACTGAAAAGGCGGAGCCGATTCCAGAACCAAAGAAGAAGATTAAGAAGGAATTCGATATTCTGGCAATGGCTGCTCAGAACAGGGAACAAGAAGAAGCCCGTGCCCGAGCAGAAAAAGAAGATCTGGCAAATTTACCGGATGACGTTGACCTTTCCGAGATTCGCAGACTCAATATAGTAGAAGAGATGGAAGTACGACAACCCAGCCATGGCCGAACCCGGGAGCAAGACATCCGCGACGGAAGATGGAATCCTAAATGGAACGGCATGAAGAACTTCAAGAAGTTTAGACAGAGAGGCGAGGCGACGGGACGACAACCAGCAAGGACCATTGTACCCCTGACACAAGTCAAGACAAAGGAGTTTGGCGTTGGCGACGACTACTGGCTCGAGGATGAGGGGACAGATCGTAGGAAGAGCAACCCTACTCAAGCCCCAAACAGAGAGACACAGCCGTCAGCACCATCTCCTGTCCCTGTTCCTGTCCCTACCCGCCCCCAGAAACGAACAGTTACTACTATTCTGTCTGATAGCAGTGAGGGAGAGGACAGCCGATTGACGGAGCGATCATCAGCACCGGCAACACGAACACGTGGAGCGCAAGCGGCAGCATCACAGTCGCAGTCTCAAGTCAACACAAAGAGTCAAGCATCCCGGGCTACTTCTAGTCAAGATAGCAAACGAGCTGCAGCAGAGCCTGCTGCTGGACAGCAACCTCCAAAACGGGCTCGACCAACGAGAAGAGCTGTGGAGATTGCCGATAGTGACGACAGTGATGATGAGCTCAAGTTTCGGTTTGGAAAGAGACGGTAGAGGCCGTTCTCTATGGGGTATCTTTCTAGCTAATGTACATATATCTATCTGGTTCGGGGAGCTCTATGGCGCAAACATTGTGGCCTAATGCATTTGAGTTTCGTTCTCCTGTATCATAAGCAATCCAGTAGCTTTCACCGTCTCTTCGTTTAAAGTCGAGTATAAAGCCAAAAGTTTAATCCATCTGGTCCATCTGATTCTCGGCACCCTCAGATTCTTCAACAAGTAGGCCTACCAGACAAGCAGATAACATGGTCTCGTAGTTGACCCAAGGATGAATCTCGCCAAATAGCTTGGTACCGTCACGACCCGCGCCGCGCATCAACTCAGGAACACCACCAGGATGAAAGTCAGCGTAGGGTGTGACGTTGTACACCTTGCCATTGAGTGCCATCCAAGCATCCTTGCCTTTGCGACCCGTCATGCGCTTCAGCATGGATGGGGTAACGCGCAAGTATGGTGTTGAAGATTCGACGCCCCGAAGGTCGGCGTTGGGTCCTGATATGCGAGCCCAGTCGAGAGGAGAGTGGCCCGGAGTGAGAAGCACCTTACGACTCGGCTTGTTGGGCTTGGATGAATGCGTTGGTGGCGGCGCAAGACCGCCTGATGATGGGGGACCCCGGTTCGGGACAGGACCGCGAGCCCGTTGTGGTGAGTTTACGGCAGGGAACTGAGAAAGTGTCGGCATGCGACCGACCGGAGGGTTCGGCGTGGAAGTGGGAGGAGGAAGACGTCCTGGAGCAGGAGGCGGAGGCATCATAGAGGACTGGTTCGTAGTAGGAAGGCCGAGGGAGGGGGAGGGGCCCGGCGCTGTGGGGTTCCGTCGCGGAGCCGGGTGGGAGCTCGGCGCAATAGGAGCATTGTCAAGGCTGAAGCTAGGAACAGCGATAGATGGAGGGTTAGATGCGACAGCTTTTGGAGTTGTTTGTTCCTCTGGCTCGGCGATAGTCGGGGGCGGAGGCACAACCTTTGGCAGGGGAGGTGGCGGCATAGACGAGACATCGCTTTTCGCGCTCTTCAGTGAAGTCGAGGTACCGGTCGCTTTAGTGTTAGCCTTCCCTTGATCAAGGCGTTGGTTGTCGTCCTCAGTGGTACGGTTATCGGCCGGACGAGCCCGGAGTCGAGGGCCCGGTTCCATCTCGTGATCCGACACCACGATACGGGGTCCAGGATCAGAATCATGCTCAGCTTCAGCCTCAGCCTCATCCTTAGCTGTAACAGCTGGAGGGCCGCCTCTCCAGCGCAGAAGGACCTGCAGTGGCTCTGGCATCCATGACGGCGGACGAACCATGACCCAAACGACAGAGGCGACGATGAGCGAGATGCCAATGTAACCCATGACGACACTCTCCCAGGAAACGACGAGGAGAGTGAAACAAGAAAAGACGAAATGAGTTTCTTCCCCCAGGTGACTTGTAGAGTTGGGGTCGATTGGCGAGAAGTGGTGAAGAAGTGGGTTGTGGACTGGTTATTGCAGAATCATCGAGCCACTTTGCGATACGCCTCACAGTTGTGTAATTATTAAAC
The DNA here is from genome assembly GCA_014898915.1 of Fusarium chlamydosporum. NCBI lineage: Eukaryota > Fungi > Ascomycota > Sordariomycetes > Hypocreales > Nectriaceae > Fusarium > Fusarium chlamydosporum. The sequence continues at coordinate 11,123 of JAAVUD010000122.1, forward strand.
TTCCAGTGTCAGCGGACAAAGGAAAAAGAAAGGGTAAGGTACGGATCGAATAGTGGAGGCAGACAGGCAAAAAAAAGTCCAGACTTTCTTCAAAAGTTGGAGCTGAGAAAAGCCCGAAACAAAGCTGGAGCCTTGTTACGGCGTGGCGTTGATTGGCTGAGGAGCTTGAATTCTAGGGTCCTTTCTTAGTGCCCCTCAGGTACAAATCCCCAGGAATCGGGTCCCGTCATCTCTCTTTGCCCGGGCAGTCACATGGAAGCCTGCCTGTATTGATAGGGGAATCCTTCTTCTAATGATAGCTTTCTCTTACCGCCAGAAACTCCAATGGAGACTCTATAGAACACTCGTAGAAAGGAGTATTTGCATAATTTCCATCCCGTGTTCGGAATCTCGAATATCTGTAACGCCTCCCGAGTCTAAAAAAAGACAGCCGAAATATGGTATCCATGTGAATAATAATCGGGTATCAGATGAATGGGGAAAGCTAGAATAATTCCAGAAGACCAATTATACACTGACAAATTCACACCAAGTCTGCTGCAGCTTCGCGCACAAAAGTTTAAACTCCTCTAAACGCCCGTTTTTTGTCATGTTCTACTTTGGGCATGAGACTGGTGCTGACGGTAATAAAACGGTCCCCTCGCAGTCATGCCACAAGCGATCGACAACCAAAGAGTCGGCATAAGTATTTTGCAGGGGCCGGGGCACTCGGGGGACGAGATGAGGAACTTACCAGCAGGGGACGTTCCATGATCAGTGTTCTCTCGGCTGGCATGAGAATGTAATAAGAGTGGATAATGAAGATTCAGTGAGCATTCAGAAAGGGGAATTTGAATAAATATCGCCACGGGATGATTCTGTACAGTAATTATGATCCAACTGATAGGGAATTTGTGTATTTTGTGTAGATAAACATCTCAGTGTATGCAGCTAACCTATCATAGTATACGCAGACCGCCAGGCATGTTTCGTGATGATAAGAACCAGTCAAAGACCTCAATTGAAGCACATATGAGACGTGTTTCAATAGCATGACATATGAATGCAGCTCAGCATACTGCCACAACACTCGAATGGATGAAAATAATGTACACAAATTGTCAAGCATGATCGAATTCATTGAGGACACAAAAAAGCAAGACTTGGGAGCAAGGATGGTCCCATCCTGACCATGCCCATGACTGAGTGAATGACCACAATCCGTTCATCCCGCTAGTCTCTCGTCAACGCATCTATGGAGCAATATCCCTAGCATCTCCGTGCTTTCGTCGTATTTGTGATTCTTGCCTCCCTTCCCTTTTTTTCTCTCTCCTCCTGCTTCTCATTACTCCTCCAATTACTTATCAAATCTGTGACAATCTCTGTTTCTACGTACCGCGGCTCGTTGTTAGCGGTGAACGTCGTCTTTATTTCTATACGCTGCCTGTGAAAGACAGTCTCCTCTCACCTGCAGCACAAGACAGAAAAGAAAAAACGTCCCCCGCTTTCTTTCCTCAGACAAGAAAGCCACCAGCCTTGATTCATCCTGCAATCGAACCGACCCCACCGCTTCGTGTCTCTGCTCCTCGAGGTGGTTTGTTTACTTCTTTGACGTGGTCGCCTCGACACTCGTCTGAAGACTGGAACTCTAATTACCCAGAGACCACTAGCGTTTTAGTGATCATCAGCACTGCGACATAGGCGCTCCAGGCCACTGCTCAGCACAATTTACTGGAGGTCCCCTTAACCTATTTTGTTACCGCTTCCCCTGGCAGCCAATGAGAGCTCACCGCTCCGTCCCGCTACCAGTCATCTCAGCCTGAGCCAGCCCGCCCAGAAAGTCGAGGCTCGCTCGTTTCCGACTTGTACCCAACTCGTCGACGGACAGGATGCGCACTCTCAACACCATCAACTCGTCATCCTCTCGTCCTACATCTCCGGGTCTTACTGTCACTCAGCCTCATACTCGACGTCCCCTTACACCGTCGACAAACGATAAACTAGTCACTTCTTCAAAAACTCTCCCAAAGACGAGATCCCAGGCCCCTACTGGAAAGACCCAAGTTCAGGCTCAGGCTCAAGCTCAGGCTCGTCCCCGATTCTCCTCAGCTGGCAACACTCGCACGTCGCCATCCCTTGGCTTCCACGACTCGAACCAACAACATGTGCTTTCAGTAACCGCTACAATCACCTCGACTCGCTCTACCTCGTCGAGTTCCGCTCCTCCTACCTCCAAAATGGCCCCTAGCGAATCGAGACAGCGACCTCCGCAACTCAGCGCCGCTGCTGCAAAGTCAGTTGGACGAACGCCCCTGACGCCCAAGATTGCTTCGGCACCTAAGGGTCCTACGTTAGGTGCACCTCCTCTAGTCCGAAGATCGACCCAGGGACTGTCTGCTGGCACACACCGAGACGATAGCGCCGTAACTCCTCGATCTGGCAGTCGACAAAGTCGCAACAATAGCAGCAATACCACTCCCAGTGGAACACCCAGTTTAGACCAGGAGAGTTGGAACCCTCGAAACTCTTGGACCTCAACAGGGAGGCAATCGCTGTCTCGAGCTGAATCTCCTGCTGATCCAGATGCCAAATTCTTTCGTGCCAGTGATGGTCCGACTTCGCAGCCATCCAGTCGTCCCTCGCTAGGCTCTCAAAAGTCGAATAACTTCTTCCATGCCAGTAAAGCCAGCACAGAATTAAAGAAAGGGACTAGCCCTTCTCCTGCGCCATATACTCCAGGATCCCACGCTACACCTGAGCCTTCAGCTTCAAAATTCTTTTATGCCAACGGCACCGATCTTGAGCTAAAACCTACTTCAGCCAACGCATCCAGCTCGAGGCTCCAGTCCAAACGGCCCAGCACCAGTAGCTCAGCAAACGAACACCCGAATAACGCACAACCTTCGAGACCACACTCTCCTATTAAGATTGCCCAGCCAAATCCTTCCATTCTCAAGAATGCGGGTGCAACTGGACTCAGCGGTAGACCGCAAGTAGCGTCACCGCCTCAGGTAGCCTCTCCACCACCATTAGCTCCTCCAGCGTCTATCACCTCCAAGAGACGAGTTAGCATCGAGTCGGCCCCCAAAAAGCCAAGAGGCCATGCAAGAACCGGCAGTGTCCCGAGTTTTGATCACTCTAACTCACCTAGACTAGCCATGTCGCCTGGTCGAAGGCAGCATGAACTTTCGCCCCCCGGAAGCCCTGGCACTATCCAGCCAGCTTTGACTATGGCATCTATCCTACAGATGGCTGAGGACATTAGTGATGAAGGGGAAGAAGACGAAGACAAGGAAGGGGAATCGCAAGATAACAGTTCCCAGCCTGACGTCCAGAGCCCTACCAAGTCCAGCTATGGTGAGCCCGTGAACGATCTGGTAGCTAATGCTCGAAGAGAACGAAAAGTGCAAGATCTGCAAATCACAAATGCCTCTCTCGAAGCTATAAACCGCACTCTAGAAAGACAATTGCGGAAGCAGCAGGCCGAGATCCGTAGATTCCGGCGGCTATCCAGGTCAGGACGACTTTCTGCAGTCGCTTCAGCTGCTTCTAGCCGAGTAACTTCCGCAGCATTGACAGATGTCCCTATTAGTCTCTCTGATCTCAGCGAGGAAGACGACTCCGCACCTCCTTCTGAAGACGAAGAAGATGAGTCGCTTGACGAGTCTGATCTGTCAACTGATTCGGTCTCCGCTCCTCTGGATCCCAGCGACGAGAAAGCTATGGAGAAGGCTATGGCGCGACGGAAACGCGATGAGGATCGCCTACAACTCGATTTGACGAAGCACCGTGACATTCTCGTCGATAGTCAAAAGATCAACCAGAGCATCAAGCGATGCCTCAATTGGACTGAGGTTCTTATCAAGGAGGGCCAGAAGGCTCTAGAATACAAGGTTCGCGTTACAGATGTTGAATTCGGTGGTCAAATACTGCCTCCTCTGAACGATGACGATGACGATGACCTGTCCGAGGTTGATGACTTTGAGACTGATCCCGGCAGCCCAGTGGATGAGCCTCCTTTGCCCTGGGAAAAAGGCTCCCAGGATCGCGATAGTGGCATCGAACTACAACCAGACAGCAATTAGTGTCGTCCCACGCCACTTTGACATTTATCATTAGCTTCAATACCCAGCAAAGCATCTACACCAACAGTTCGCCCGCAATACGCAACATCGGATTTCTTTGCTTTCGATTATATACACCAGCCAAGCCTCAGGGCATCACGACAAACATCAACAACATCTCAAGATCAACGAAGTCAATGGAATGAAAAAAAAAAGCATGCATACAAAGCGTCGAGCAAGCAAGCGATCGTTTTTGTTTCTTTTGTTTCTTTTCAATTGCGTTTTGCTTGCCAACGACTTTATGACCATGCTCCAACACTCAATTCCACCTTTCAAAACGATCTCACCCGCCTGTCTTCTTCCGCGAGAAGCCCCAGAACAACAAAACAACAATCGGCACTGGACAACGTTACACACATACGCCCCTCAGAGAACCGGGCACTTTTTTGACTTTCATTTGTCGCAGAGATTTGTGCTTTTTTCCCTTTTTGCTTTTGAATACATACTATGTATAACAGATACCCCGGAGGAAGTTTTCACGCCAGAACTGGCGAGTCTGAGATGGAATCATTGGAGGACATTACAAAAACGAGAGCCTGTGCCGGAAAATGCCTTGCTTGGGCGCTTCGTGGAAAAGTGCTCTCGTGTCCTGGAAAAAGAGGGAATTGGGAAACTCAAGTAGTTGTCAGAAATAGGAAATGGATACGGCATTTTAGGAGACGAACTCCAATATTTGAACTCAATCTCAAAGCTCGTGTACATTGACTTGATGTGCAACTTCGGTTGTGTACACCAAACCACAGTTCACCCCACGTCTCAACGTTGTTTTGCCTACCTGAACTGATACCACTCTTCTCATCAGTCTGTAACAGAGAATTACATTATACCCACTCATGGGCTTGTCGGGGAAATGGTTATATGATCGAACTAACAAATGGGGAATAATGTCATGAAAATTGTGTCTAAGCCAGTGCCAGCCATCCTCATCTATATCATCCACCCGCCTGCCAACCAAGCCTTCATCAAGTTGATATCTGCCACCTTTTTGGGGTTCTCAGCCACGCAAGTGTCCTGTTCCCGTGCTCTGTTATTCTGTTCTCATTCAACAATGACTAAATCGGGGCCTCTTATTGTTCCTCTGCTTCAGCTCAGGGTGTTGAGGTAGCGGGCTCCTTATCCTTGTGCTCCTTGTCCTTGTCTCTGCCACTGTGGAAGGACTTGCGGTCCTTCTTCTTCTTGTGGTGCTCCTCCTCTTTATCCTTCTTCATAGCGGCCTCGGCGACAAGTTGCTCGAACACGAGGTAGTCACCCTCCTCTTCGGGAGATCGCTCAGCCTAGAAATTGTTAGTCGAATTCGTATGAAAGATGGAAATATCCAACATACCCTGACAAATACATCACCGATCAAAACCAGAGCTTGCGCGCGCTCTAATCGCTTGTTGAGGGGAACCTTCTTGTCGTTCAGAATGCTGTCGCAAACCTCACGCAGAACACTCTGGATCTCAAACTTGCTCCCCCTCCATGCAGCAGTAAGAATCTTGCCAGTCACGCGTCTCTCGTACTCGGCACGCTTCTCGTCAGTCCAGTCCTCGCCACCCTTCTCCTCCATCTTGGCCATATCCTCCATAGTCTGCTGAGCGTCGATAGCGCTGCTGATGGTGTTCCATGTCTCCTTGACGAGAGTTCCCTTATCGCGAAGTCTGCTAAAGAAACCGCCAATACCGAAGAACTTTTGGCTACGAAGGAGGCCTGAGGCCTTGGAAACGTAAGTTTGACCGATAGCATGCAGAATATCAATACCGAAAGACTCCATCTTCAAGTTCTCAACCTCCAGACGCATCTTCTCTTGAAATGCCTTGGTCACATCGGGACCCTTGTCTGTCTCTGTCCACACGCTGAGCCGATCGAGGAGCTTTCGGGCAAGGGTATCAACACGCTCCTGTCGGATTCTGGCGCGCTCCTTCTCTAGGGCAGCGAGCTGGTCGCGCTGCTCCTTAGTCAGTCCGCCCTTCTTCTTTTGCTTGAGCTCCTCTTCTGTCAGTTCGCCCTTAGAGGCCTCGGCGTCGAGATGGTCCTCATGAGACTTATCCATCAATGCGGGTCGGAGGGGAATCTGGGTTCGGCTACGAGAGCTCGACGAAGGAGCGGGGGATGTGGCATCGGATCGTTGAGGAGCGTCGGCAGATAGGCCAGCAGCGGGTGCGGTGGCTGGTGCGGCAGCGGGTGAAGCGGGCTTGGTTTCCTTATCATCACTGACGGAAGCGGCGGCGTAGGGTGGAGGTGCGCCAGCTTGTGCCTCTGCTTCAGCGGCAGTCTTCTCCTCAGCCTTCTTCTCCTGTTCCTTCATGCTTTCCTTCTTAGCCTCTTCAGTTCCGGGGAAATCCTCTCCAGCAGCTTCGGCGGCGGCGGCGGCTTCAGCAGCGGCAGCCTCTTCTTCCTCCTGCATTGTGATATCCATTGTCGCCGTGAGATCCTTCATGAGGCTAATCTCACCAATCCAGTCAACGAAGGCCTCGCCTCCGAAAATGGAGCTGAAGAACTCAGAGGGGTCGGCGAAGCCTTCCTGCGGTCTGGCAGAATCCTTTCCAAACTTGTCGTATGCTGCTCGTAGGTCGGAATCGGACAGGACCTGGTAGGCCTCACCGATGGCCTGGAACTTCTCGTGTGCGGTAGGATCATTGGGGTTCTTATCTGTCAAGCACTGCGTGGTTAGTTTCGCAAGAAAGTTGTATAGCAGTTGGTCGAGGCGGGCGCACCAGGATGATGGACAATAGCCATCTTGCGATAAGCCTTCTTGATCTCCAGCTCGGTGGCTGTGGGCTGGACGCCCAAGGTGTCGTAATAGGCGGTATCGACAACCATGATGGATGATGTTTCCAGGCTAGAGTCTCTAGACTGGTTTTTCGGTATAGACTTAGTAGATAGACACGGAGGATAGTTGAGAAGGAAGTTGGGTATCTTAGGTCGAGAGTGAGAAAGGGAAAAAAAAAAAGGAAATTCAGTCACTGTCACAAGCAGGAAATGGGAATGTTGACTGATGATGGCGTCGGATTGCCTAAAATGACCGCCTGCCCGCTCAGTCTTGGCTTGGCGGAAATTTCCTGGTATTAACTTGACCTAAGAAACTTTCCCTTTGCTGCCCTGGGCTTCTTTCAGGCTTCATGCCCAGCCAAGTCCAGCCCAGCCAGCCAGCCTTAGAGGGGAGGGGAGGGGTCTTGTTCATAGGTAGCCCGGCAGGTATTAGCGTCTACGTAATGGTGGGGCAGTGAAACAGCGCCTCTTTAACCACGTCAACACTTCCATGATGAATTTACTCATAGGCAGGCAATACATTAATCTTTATGCCATATACTACGAAGTCGAACACAGAATCGTATAATCTTTGAGGGGAGAGACCAATTGACAACCTAACTTATAGTCAAATTTGAAGATATGCCTAGATGTATAAGAAGCTAGCGAATGGCACGAGCAGTGTCTTATCCTCACATTAAACTACAATATGAACCTAATAATTTCTGACGAAAGAGTATGATAATCTTTGTAGGATTCATAGTTCAAAAAATGGCCACATTGTACATAGTCTATAGCTCCACCATCATCTTCATAAGAAAGAGAAGTGAGTTTTCCAATAAACCACAATATTGCAACAATTAAGAGAACAATTTAGAAGGTTCAATACGGTCACAAGGCTCCAACATCAACTCATATTGTACATATTAGTGCCCAAGTAAGCTATGTTGAGCTGGAAGCATAGCGGGTCACCGATAGAACTCAATAGTCGTCATTCATAATTCGATGCCGAGGGTCTGAACATAGGTTCGTTCCACGAGTAGTTACATAGAAAAGCTCTGATCTTGAATCGACACTTCATATTACAAGTGCCAAGTTTGTACCTCGCAACCCTTGTCTCTTGACCGGCTGGCAGATGACAAGCGTCTCGCAGGGCAATTTCCCGCAGTCGCTGCAACCTTTCCCAGAATCGAGATTAGCAAATAGAGCATCACAAAACTATCCAATCCTATCAACCCTCACTAGCTAGTCTCGAAGCTGGTGCACAAGCGTAAAATGTGTTTGGATGAATCCGGCAGGGCGGTCAGGGCACCCGGATCGTCTACATGCATAGGGGTCCGTTGTCAGTTGCCTCAAAACTAAGCTGCTCCTTAGATCGACTGACTCCAAAGCGGTCAGATAGTTGTCCGGGCCGTCTACCATTGCCTATTTGTGTGCCAGAACCATCTGTTATGAAGACTGTTTAGCGGGATGGAGCATAGGAGTCCCGTTCTAGGCATATGCTGTAGAATGTATCAGAGCAAAGACAACATGATGGTTGAGATTTACATGATTATCTTCAACATGTTTGTTTCAATTTCCAGGGTCTTTCCGACCAGGGTAAGTAAGACCAACTCGCTAAAATGTTTCTCCTTGCTTTCTTTATCTGGCGACTATGGCGTCCGGGCCGGCATTTAAAACTGCAATTCGGAGCGGTATCATCATCGGCGCTCCGGTCGATAACATGCTGCGAGACCCGGCCAAGATATCTGGGGGGTTCTCAGTTGTTGCATACCCAAATCTGACATGAGATTGAGTTCTGCGCGCGACACGCAACAGACTTCAGGTTCGTGGTGCAGGATCCGAATACGACTAGTAATGCGTTTAGCGGGGCTCTTAGATCCGCAATCGTATCGCTATACAAGGATGAATCACATCCACACCATAAGACGAGAAATTGAGCTTCCTGCATATTGTGGATTTATCCGGAGCGGAGGTCGCCCAATTCTTATTTTGCTTCTCGCATCAATCTGTCTTCTTTCTTCTTCTAAGCATCTTGTGGTAACCAAAACACCACAAGACGTTTCCGGGACTTGGTCGCAACTGAATTGGTATATAACCTTTTCTGCATCCCGTTTAATAAACTCTGCACGACTGTAACAAGACGTGCATTGTTTCTTCACCTCCTCACGCGCACAACCTTCACCTCTACCTTCCCCCCTAATTCCCCCTCCTCACCCACACGCCGCCAAGATGGGTTACCTTTACCTCCTCCTACACCCATACCAGCTCCGATCCATTATTCAATGGTAAGCCTATACTCCTCTGATACTTCCTCCTCAAAAGTCTTGTCTAATGGCGCCTCAGGAAGGTCTGGCATGATCCCGTCCACGAGCGCGATCCCAGCACAGAGTCGCCAGAGCTGCAAGAATGCTTCCGTTACCTCAACATGACAAGTCGCAGTTTTGCGGCTGTCATTCAAGAGCTTAACCATGAGCTCCTCGTCCCCATTACTCTCTTCTACCTCTGCCTCCGTGGCCTAGACACCATCGAGGATGATATGACCCTCCCTCTGAGCAAAAAGGTTCCCCTTCTGCGAAACTTCCATATCACCATGGAAGAGGATGGCTGGCAATTTCACGAGAGTCAAGAAAAGGACAAGGAGCTGCTGGAGCACTTCGATGTTGTCATCACTGAGCTCAAGAGGATCAAGGCCCCATATCACGAGATCATCAAGGACATGACCCGCAAGATGGGTAACGGTATGGCTGACTACGCTGAGAACGAGGAGATGATCAAGAACGGTGTGCAAACAATTGAGGAGTACGAGCTGTACTGCCATTACGTTGCCGGTCTTGTCGGTGAGGGTCTAACACGACTTTTCGTCGAATCTGAACTCGCCAACCCCAAGCTTGCCGAGCGTCCTTCTCTTACCGAGTCGATGGGTCAGTTCCTCCAGAAGACCAACATCATCCGAGATATCCACGAGGACTGGCAAGACGGTCGAAGGTGGTACCCCAAGGAGATCTGGAGCCAGCACGTTGATAAGTGGGAGGACATGTTCGATCCCAAGCAACAGACAAAGGCTCTCGAGTGTGTGTCTCACATGGTCCTCGACGCTCTAAAGCACAGTGAGGAGTGCCTCTTCTACATGGCTGGCATTAAGGACCAAAGTGTTTTCAACTTCGTCGCCATTCCTCAAGGAATGGCTATTGCGACACTAGAGCTCGTCTTCCGCAACCCTGATGTGCTCAAGAGAAACGTCAAGATTACCAAGGGCGATGCCTGCAAGATCATGTTCGAGTGCACACAAAATCTTTACACTGTATGCGAGGTCTTCAAGCGATATGCTCGCCTAATCGCCAAGAAGAATGACCCTCGCGACCCCAACTTCCTTGCCATCAGTGCTCAGTGTGCAAAGGTATGCCTCTCACTCCTCGCCACTAATATTCAACCACTAACAAGTGACAGATCGAGCAATTTATTGAGACTCTTTTCCCCAAGCAAGATCCCAAGAAGCTCACTCTTGCCCAAAACCAAGCGCAAAACAAGGAGCCCTCTATGGATGCTGGCGAGGCCGTTGTTCTCTTCGGTGTTGTCATTGCAGCCTTGGCTTGTATTTCGGGTCTTATGGTACGCAATCCTCTTGCTCCCAGGGCCATCCTCAACTAACAGTCCTTGTCCAGCTTGGTACCGCTTGGTTCTTTGGAGCCAGATTCGATCACATCTTTAAGGAAGCCAGCGTCTTCCTACCGGGTGGCGAGAAGGCCACTCCTATTATCACGGGTCACGAAGAATTGTAGTACTATACGCGCCGAGTTGTTTTTGTTTTCTTTCACGGCACCAACCATTTTTAACGATATCCTAACGCACATACCACCTTTAGTACAAGTCCCTTTTGAACGGGACCAGCCCATCGAGCGAGGTGCTGGGCTTTATACTCTTGTTAATACTACGAGCAACGCGCGATACAGCCCGCGTTACCATTTTCAGTGTTGTCCCTGTTCCCCATTGCTAATGTGTCTCTTGTCTTTGAACCCCTCCAAACACTGCACGGATGTCAAATTGCAATCTAGTCTTTTCATGACTATGGTTGTGCCGAAGAAGTGCGAAAATTAAATCTCTCTTGCTCTTGGTTTCCGCCTCACGGCGACGTCACGCCACTCGTCTCTCGATATTTCACACTACGAAGGACTGGTGGCGGCGGGCAAACATTTCAATATGTCGTAAAACTTTTTAATATAAATCTTGAAAACATTGTTTGACAACTCTTTGGGGATCCTAGCGTAACTAATAAGGCATGACATGCGTCTGGGCATGGTTTCATCTTTACTGTGTTGGTGCGACGTAAGGTGACACTACGACCGGGCTATGCCTTAGCTGATCTGCCATTGACAGGCCCTCTCCTTTCCATCAGGGGTTTCTGATCGGGGATCCTGTGCGCAAAGGTTACATCGTGCTATTTTTGAAGCACTGTCTGCTGCAGGAACGGTTTTTCGCTTTGTCAGTCTGCCGGAACGAACATTTCCGAGTGTCAAATCATCACATGGTGCATCACATCTTGTTCACTTATTCATAGCAGAATGGCGGTTTAGAAGGTCTATGATATCGTTATGTACCACCCATCTATAGTAAGAAATGCGCTCGTTTCAAAATGAAAACTCCTGATGCACACAATGAAGCTGTTCATGAATGCACCCTATATTACACCCCACACATACACACACAGGGGGTAGATGGGTCAGGCATGTGTGGTTAACTAGCCAAATATCCTGAAATATGTTTTATAGTATAAAGAAAAATTGTCGCTTTCCCTTGTCCCTGTTGTCCTAATTGGCGCTGCGATGCTGCTTCTATTGGTTGCCGTTGTTGGCGATGCCGTCGGTGGTGTCAGGGGCGTTGTTGCGGACCTTGGCACCGCTCTCCTTAGCAAGGCTCTTGATAAGGCTGACAACCTGATCGGGGCCACTGAGCTTCTGGAAGCCCATGAGGTAGGCGGCAAGACCAGCAACGTGAGGAGAAGCTGTGAAATGATTAGCATGAGACTTGTCTCGGAAGGGACCGCAAAGTAAAACATACCCATGCTGGTACCGCTGAGAGTAGCAGTGTCAGTGTTGGACTTGATACCAACACTGAGGACATCGACACCAGGGGCGTAAACATCGACCTCGGGACCGAAGTTGGAGAACTCGGCACGCTCGTCGGTAAGGGCATCGATGGCACCGACAGTGATAGCGTTGGGGGCAGAGCCAGGAGAAGTCAGGGAAGTAGCCCGCTGTTGAGGTTGTTAGCTATGATCAAGTCTCATTAGGTAGATATTTTATTCAACTTACGTTCTCGTTACCAGCCGCCACAACGGGGACAATGCCTGCCTTGAATAGAGCCTCAATAGCACGGTTGATAGCCTCAGAGAAGTCACCACCGAGAGACATGTTCATAACAGACTTGCCGGCACGGTTCTTCTTCTTGGCGTCGTCAATGACGAACTGCATACCCTGAAGGACACCGGAGTTGCTGCCACCGCCTGAGGCGTCAAGGACCTTGACGGCAACAAGGTCAACCTTCTTAGCAACACCAAAGGTGGCACCTCCAATGGTTCCAGCGACGTGGCTACCGTGGCCGTTCTCATCATCATCCTGTGCTCGGTTAGTATCAAATCTGTTTATGACATTGCGGAGACTCGTGTGTACTTACAACATTGTTGATGAAGTTGGCGCCGAAGGTGGCACGGCCCTCAAACTCGCTGTGGGTAGTCTTGATACCAGTGTCAACAACGTAGGCAGTGATACCCTCGCCGGCCGAGTCGTCGAAGACGTAGGTCTCCTGGTTGACCTTGGAGTGGGAGAGACGGTCAAGACCAGGAGGAGCGTTGACCTGAGCAATAGCTGCGTTAAGCTGGACGCGGGTATCAGCCTCAATGTAGGCAACCTCGTCAGCGTTCCAAAGATCCTGGACCATCATGTCGTCGGCATCCAGGGACATGGCGCGCCAGGTGTTCATACGGAAGGACTGGATGGTAGTGGACATGGCGTTACCGATAGAGCTTCGCTTGTTGAGGTTTCGCTTCTTGACGGCAGAGGCAATGGTGGCTTCCTTGGCACTGATAGTATCCTCGTCGAAAGTGTCATTGTAGACAACGATGTATCGGTTGGGGATAATGTTTTGAGCGTCAGGGTTCTTAAGCATAGGTCGAAGGAAAGCGCTGATTCCCATCTTCTTGTCAGGTTCATCACCAAGACCAATATCGCTACCGACAGCGCTTGCCATCTCACCAAGAGATTGGGCGACATCCTTAACGGGGGCGGCGGTGGCCAAGGGGGCTGCGACGAGCAGAGAGACAAGGAAAGTCTTTAGGAGAGACATGATGAATTGAATGTTCGTTTCGTGGTTGAAGTTGTTTGTAAATTTATGCTGAAATGAGAGAAATGTGAAGTGGTTCCAGCCGTTTCACTCAGTTGAGAACTCGATCGTATATCGGGCTCGGATTTGAAGGAAGGTGAGCTTGTATTGACAAACCAAGCAATAAATGAGTGCGATTAGAGGAGTGAGGCGATCAACGCTCCTCTCGTTTGTCTGAATAAGGACCGTTCGTGTGAGTGTTCACGAGTTCGCGATACACCTGTTCAGGATAAACAATGAATGAAAGTGATTAAATCTAATTGATACTGACTAGCAGCACAAAAAGGCAAAAGGAAATAGGGAAAGGAAGAATGAGAAAATAATGAAAGACTCAAAGAGATGTCTTCCAAACAATGAATAACCCGAACAATAGAATGAGAATGGCCGTCCAGCAGCTGACAATGGGCGGGAGAAGCGGATTTAATAGGAGAAAGTCGAACAATAGAATCTCAGCTTATGAGTGGTGGCCTGTATATTTCAGATCAAGCTTCAGGAGGGAGCCGCAAGATCCATGGCGGGGATGAGGCGCTAGGGGCCGTGGGCCCAAGGTTTCGGCGTCAGGGACCAGGGTTCCAAGTGTTGTTTAGTATTAGTGTATAGAAGAAGCCTGTACGACAATAGTCGCCAAGTCAAACGCAAGGGCCTCTCTCTAAGAGCCCCTTGGAACCCTCAAGATTTGCCGTTCTGGTGGGTTTGTCAATGCAAATGCCTGTTCAGCCAGCTTGTTTACTCGAGTCACTATAGTTAACTCTGCCACAGGAGTTGAATATAGGCATATCTGGCACACTTGCAGTGGCAGTGAATCGAGGACGAAACCATATCTGCTTTGGAGCAATCATAATAGTGTCTGTAACTCCAAGGGCATCTGATCAATAATCATGAATGATTGGTACGCCCAAAAGCGACGTTTGAGTGCTGTTTCTTGACCGCACTGGAATAGTGGCAAAGCCAGCACGTTCCTTGTTCTTATCCGTAATGCATTGGGCGAGAAGAGCCGTTGTTATTGCCCACGGATAGCGGCCCCAGTCGTCACCACCAATGATAAGCAGGTAAAGCCCGCCTAATCACTGTAACTGGTGGTTAGTTTGGTGCATATTGTACAACAGATGCCTATCGTATCGGTACTCCAAGTGTTAGCAGCGGCAAGATTAGTGATGAGCGAATCTCGAAAGCGTGGTTTGAGCAAGGGGTAGTGAAAATTAAGTGCCTTTCTTGAGATAGTTGCGATCTTGGCTAGCTTGTGCTATCAGCTGGTCTCTGCATCGCAACCCCAGAAATTCGCATATGAAGATGAAGCCGCGTCAAGCAGGCCAGGCCCCAAGCCAAGGGTGATGCCGAGAAACATTACAATGCATCATCGTCATCAAAAACACAACGGTTTTGTGCATCCTTTCAGAATTCTCAACAACGGAATGCAATTGGCGGCCATCACCAAAACTGCAATGTCACATCATTACCGAGTATCCACCCATTGGAAACCAGCCAAGCCCATCTCGCCCTCCAAGCCATCCAAGAATCGGCGCTTGAGGGCCCCTGGGCTACCCCTGTCAATCCCAAGTTTGAAACATGGACGCTAGGCGTTGGCGTCTGCACCTGCAAGGTACAAGTCGATTTGGTTGGCCTGCGAAGTCTTTTACCACGCGGCGTCTGATATCCAAACGACCCTTATTCCAAGCGCCCGTGGTAGCAAACGCTGTGTGTCGCTAGATTTGGAGTGTTACGTGTCGCAGGCCGAAAAATATCTTTGTTCTTGTTTGCGCTTGTTTTGTTTTGTCGTGTGCCGAAGAAAAGTTTTACATCTGTTCAGGACCTTGATCTGGCCTAGCGTCTTCAAGTCTCACCGTTAACAAATGACCCAGGGGCAGTTTTGACATTCCTGAAGGGGCATCTGATGGCCGAACACACCAGATGATGAGCATCGCGGGGAGCTATAACCCCGGGCTGTCGGGGATAAAATAGGTAAGATTCTATGCAGGTCACGGGCCCATCGTGTCTCGAAGATGGCCAGGGCTGCCAGGACAGGGTTTCCGCGTCAAATTTTGGTGACTCAAAAATCAAGCAAGGCAATTCTATCAGCCTGGCTGATTAGCGATCTTGAGACAGCTCGGGAAAATCGACCATGTCGAACAAGTCAGGATAAAGAGTGGATTTCGTCTGCTCTGTGTCGTTGCTTTTGGATAGGCGTTTTGATGATGAGACGACACTAGATAAGGCCAGGGTAGATTAAGCACTGTCGAAACACAAGCAAGAATCGGCGCGATTATGGTTTGAATACGCTTGAATAGGTATGCTTGAATATGGATGAATTGATTCAGAGTCTGCATTCGGGAATAACTTATGTTGTTGACGTACGTTGGAGGATGTTTCAGTAACGTAGCAGCCCAGCTCAGTGATTTACTGAAGTAGGTAAAGACCTACTTCAGTGCCTTCCTTGAAAGGTCTCGTCGGTACCTTACTAACTGCAGGCGAGGAAGGAAGTCGCCTGCCTAGGTAGGTACTGAAATAACCGATTGAGTAATTACGTGAGCGGGAAGGAACATCAATCTCCAAAAAATACTTGACTTTCCAACGTGGATCCGCCGAGTAAAGTCTAATAAATTGCCAAGTTTATTCGGACGACAAATCATCTACTGGGAACCTGCAGCCATAAACATTTGTTTACTTTTTAGTCTTCGTATCTTGACACAAAACACCAAATAATACGCGTTGACACATGCGAGAAGATCATCTTCAACGTCGAGGTTTGATGTTTTGGAATGATGACGTTCTGAAACCTGCAGAATCTCATCTAGAGAGTCTGGATCGTCTCAAGAAGCACTTGACACACAGTGATCCTTGTCCTATATTACATATCGTCCACAAAAGGCCCAGTGATTCCCACCAGAAGAGTGACATGAGTTTTCGGAAAAGCGGCAACTGATTGCGTAGCTGTTTCGATCTCTGCAAATCTGTTTAATTTTCCCGTCAAGCGATGCTACATAATAAGCATACTTGAAATGTGATAACGTCTTTAGTATTGATTCCACGTGATTTGCTGCAATTGCTTCTGTCTCCCATCAGTCGGCTCCAGTCGGAGATCAACGGATATTATGGCTGCTTCAGTACTCTGGATCTGGGCATACACGCGTTCGGTAGACTAATGGTTTTACTCCATTGGCCAATACACGAAGCGATTCTACAAGTCTTATGTGCCAAGTCTGTGGGATGTGGGATACCTGAGACTATACCTAGAGTCGAAGAAATGAAGGATAGCGCATACAGGGTTTACAAGATCTACATACAATAGCAGGTCAACTTCTATTCCAGAATATGTCACGACGGCCATTGGGAACCGAAAACATAAAGAAACAATCCCTTTCTGAAAGACGTAGGCGCCCCAATAGTTCATAAAACTGCTATAGTCTATCTTTGGTCTAGATGAAAAGTCCACAGAAGGGACAAAACACTGATACATATAACGTCGAGAGACTTCAAACGACTAGCCGAATACAGTCTCATGTCCTCAATCCTCGATCACGGGGTTCGCTTTTATCCAGAAACGGTCGTGATCACGATACTCTGATGCTGGACATGCCTAGCCGTAATCTGCTGATCTATGCGCCCCTTTGTTGCAGAAAGCCTTACTTATGTGCTATTGTCCGCGTGTCTATCGGCTTGTGGGTTGAAGAGCTAGGGTTCCAAACCGAGGTATTGATGTTATGGCAACAATGATCTCGTCCGCACATTCCCGCAGGAAGTTCTCAGAAAAGTCCTTCCCGTAATACCTCGAACGGCGACCTTCTTCTATGTCTCTGTACGCTGCTTCTTGTCCCCCATGCTTTGCTTTCTCTAAGTGTCAAAATAGCCTACTGGGCCAAGAACTGCAAACATACACTGTCTACCCCTGATACGGCTTCTTGAATTCAGACGATGGGAGGTAGCACCACCTGGTTGTGGAAACTAGTTTGTTGAACTCTGAGTTTTGCTCGACAAATCGGTGACAATGTGATAACAATACCGCTCCCGAGGATTGAGCTTTCGTCTTGGCGAATGTCCGAACCTGTAGTATCTGGCAGTGTTCTCGCGCCTGCTGCGACACTGTTCATAAATAGAAGCATAGAAGACCTCAGAGGAAGCACCCATACATTGACCTACATATCATTTGTATTTTATAGCCAAGCCATACTGAACCGGAGAAATCAGATTCCCCTGAGCACGAAATACTCCAGTGTTGAACTTCGGTGATGTTATCTTTGCAATGTCCCGGCCCGTCCCAGAAGTAACAGTATTCAATACGGCGATAGTAAATAAGAAAAAGGCGATGCCAAAATTTATTCGATTATAATAAAGAAATCCACGCCTTGTACCGTGTACATTACCACCTTTTACACAAGTCACTGTCCAGAATATCAAAACCTCATCACCGATATAACCGATCAGTCGGTCTTATGAAATAGCCGAAGCTCGGCCTTGATTTCATACCGACGTCTTGGGTCGGAGAAATTGAAGTGAGTCACGGCATGGTACGACATCGGGGTTGGGGTGACGCCGGGACGCAAGCTTCAAGCCGATAATTATTCTCTTGATGCTGAGGAGCGGGGTTAACTCTTCTTCTTCTCATGAGTTTATTAGGTCCCACATTTTGATTCTATCTCGTCTCAATGTTAGTCTGACAATTTCAATCTTTGAAATATCTGAAGCCCGCGCTTTACTCTACGTTCGGTCGATACCTTTGATCTCAATAGACGTGCCTACTATTCTTGGCAATTATCCAATATGCCTGACTACACCGTCATCGAAAAGACTCTGGCTTCTATAGCCGCAAGCTCACAGACAATTGAGCTTCTACGGGACCTACACAAACAAGCTCTTGACGAACCAGCCTATGTCAGTACACATGGCCCTGCGTCCACTGCTCTTGATAAGTTCGTTGCTCTAGATCCTGACAAATGCGCGTTCGTCTATCTTCTTTTACGATCTATGAAGGCGCAGTTTGTCGTCGAAGCAGGAACATCGTTTGGTCTCAGCACCATCTACCTAGCTCTAGCAGTTGCGCAAAACTCTGGTTCGCAGCCGGGAAAGGTCATTGCTACGGAGAATGAGCCTACGAAGGCTGCTCGGGCTCGAGAGTACTGGAGTCGAGCGGGTGATGATGTCGAGAAGTTTATTGAATTACGTGAGGGAGATTTGCGAGAGACGCTCAAGACCGATTTGCCGGAGCAAATAGATTTTTTGCTTCTCGATAGTGAGTTTGCTTTCATACTCTTCACAGAGGTTTCGGTTTGAATAATGTTACTGATCGAGTTATAGTTTGGGCTCCGTTAGCTCTACCTACGCTCAAGCTCGTTCAGCCACGCATGCGGCCAGGTGCCACAGTCGTAGTGGACAACTCCGAGGCCGCAAAATCGGGCTACAAGGATCTGATGGCGTATTTGGAGGATCCTGCGAATGGCTTCAAGCTCTCAACGATCCCATACTCAGGAGGTCTTTTGATGGCACTTTATGTCGAAAACTAGACTTTGAACCACTCAAGTCGATAGATCTCATGTCGATGGTCATCACTGCTTCTTATGATATCATCCTGGCATAACCTTGTTCTTGAATTCTTGCAGCGTCTTGAATGAAGGTTGCTGGGAGTGTTTGCCATGTTATTGGGATTCTGAGCGGCCGATTGCGTGCAAATGCGTTTTTTAACATTAGGAATGATGCTGAATAGACAGATAAGTCACGGTGGCTTACAAAATGTTGTCACTTCTAACATGGATGATTTTAAAAAGGTTTCGGAATTGATGAAGTTAGCCGCGTGCTTTCGCACCTGTAATGATTTGTTTTCTGAAAAGGCGATAGAAGTTATCGAATTTATTCTGGGTGCGACAGGGATTGTTATGCAGCAGGAAGATCATCGGCAGTTGATGAAGATCATTTATCGCATGAGTAATAATACATCATGAGCGCATAGGCGATCATAACCTTGGTAGATTTGAGCCCCATTATTGATGTCCAAAGTTGAAGTTTAAGGTTGATGCAAATGTGATATAGGGTACGTCGAAGATCGGGGTTCCATAGCATTCACCTCCGCCGGCCTACGGGGGTCTATACTGTATCCGCAACAGTCAAGTTCGGAAGAAAGACCAGCCTGTCTCATTTGGTATAGACACAGAATACTGCAAGCTATGAAACCTCTTGCTGCTCTCTCAAGTAGGTAGTTGCGATTACAGATACAGGCATTTTGCAAGCACATGGCCTACGGTACCTTTCACAGAACCCGGGTCCGGACGACGGAGCCGTAGAGACTAGCGTCGGATCCATTCGGCATTCATATGCAGCATGTATGACTGCCGGTTGATAAGTATACCTACCAATTCATACAGTGTACATCAGAAGACACGCGGGAGAGGAATTCTCCTTGTTGGGATACCTGGGTAACCAGACAATGCTTCCACATCAACAAAGATTACAACGTGAGGAGAAACTAGGGGTAGGACTTTTGTTCTTGGTTATCTGGCAACAAAAGGCTGTTTATGTACTCCGGCTTCTCCGTTGAGGACCTCCACTCTTCGCTGTACTGTAACAATAGCCGCAATCGAATAATACAGTGGACACGCGATCAAATGTGAGTAGCCCAGCCCAGCCTAAGCCAAGGGGAGCGCGCCTCACCTTGGCCAGCTCTCAATCTCAGCCCAGATTTTATTTGACGTTACCCGGCTAATGCACCAACTGAATCAGCAACTTTTTTTTTAATCACGTCATTTGGGCACAAGACACAGTCTAAACTCTATCAATTCCGAATCTGCTCAATAACCCGGGCTGGTCTAATTCACGTCGCTTTCTCTTGTCCAGAAATACAGCAAACCACTTCATCTTATTGCTAATTTCTTGATTTTACGATAAACCCCTGCAGGACCCTGAAGATGGAACCACCTGCTAGCGTCACGCCAGGGTCGATCTGCTTGCTTTTATTCCCCGTCACTTCCTGTTGACGGGTTACCCATCTGAATTCGCTAGTCCTAGACACTATCGATGATTCATTCCAGAAGTATCCGTAAATGTGTATATGTATAGTTGAGCAGAGCAACCAAACCTATCTGATAGTTATCTGAAACATGGCTGATTGTTCTTGAAATGAGCCTCTGTATTATGGCGAGTCTTGTTCAAATCAGCCATTGTCCATGGTGACTAACATTTGAATGTCTTTGCGAAGTCGATTATCTATGAAACCAGAACTGTACCGATGGGGATTATCGCAATTTTCGGTTACATGTACTGTACAAGCTGCTACTTCAAGTTCAATTTCAAGTACGTTTATTAGATCACGTTGCCAACCGCCAGCCTTTTTTTTTCTCTTTCACTTTTTTCCCTTATAAACCCACATAGCATTCCTAATAATGACTTGCAAACAGTTCGCCAGGATCAAGTGAAAGCAAGCGCCCGGCTTTTCAACCTCACATCCATATCCACTGCAAATGCAGATTGGGAGTGGACGGGCTGGCTGCAGCACAGTGGAGTGGACTCCCCATTGCCGCTACCTAATAAGCACGCGACCTCCACTAGGTACTTTGATAACGATCCATCTTGGGCAAAGGCAGCGGCGGCAGTTTTGACCAGAATAATACCTGATGCAGTCGTATGGTACACTTCATCAGTCAGGCATTCACTCTTTTGAGTCCCAAAAGATAAGATGCTAAATATTGATGGCCACGTCGTCACCATAGAGATCACCAGAACACATACCACACACACAACCGGGGCTCTTTCACTGCCACTACCACTGTAAAAACAAAACAAAGCGTCCATCCATCATAGTGGACATATAACCGCCTTGTATGCATGTTGGGGCAGTGAAAAGCCAAATGGGAGATCCATCGCAAAGTTTGTTCAAGATTCTTTCAATTGGTGAATTCATCGTCACAAAATAAATAAACAAGGACAGAACGGAACAGAATAGGTAACCGACTTAAATCAATTTAACTGAAGTGAAGTGAGGGGAATGGGACGAGAGGGGGGTCAAGTCAGTAGCTAAGGTAAGTAAGTCGTATTTGCGCTGTTCGGGCAGTTCTGCGTTGCGCATGTGTGTGCTGTGCTAATCAACGCCTCCCAATCCCAATCTCAATCCTAATGCCAATCCAATCCAATCTAATCCATCCCACTCAACTAACTTCTAATCTTCCTCTCATCCAATTTTCCCCCTTCCCTTCCCTTTTCTCTTCCCTTCACAAGGAAGTCGAGTCTTCATCTCATAGATTCATATTATCAGTTACCCGACCCTGGTTTCGGCGTTTCCATCTCATCGGGTCTCGTGTTGTGTCGTGTCGTATCGTATCCATTCGTCACTCATCACATTTCCTTTTTTATTACTTGCCTACCATCCCCCTCCCTGGAAACGCCAAAGGTCCAGGCCACCAGTCGCCTGTTCTCCTTCCATCTCATCCCTCCCGTTCGTTCCCTTTCTCGCCTTCCACGTACTGTACACACTCCGGTACGGTACACACAACAAACTTGGAAGGGCTCAATCTCCAGCCTGCAATAACTCTCGACTGTCAACTACGGGACTTCGCTTCATCGCCTCATTTCTTTCAACTCTTAACCTTCCCCTTCTTCCAGCAACCGCCGTTTCATCGTTTGCCCGACTGTCGCCATTCAACACTGCTTCGACCCTCTGAGATGCCATACGACCCGGCCTGGGAGGCATCTTATGGAGCACCTTAAACTGCTGTCTGATAACGATATCGATATGAGAGACTCTATCAGCGAACCCATGGACACCGCCGATGACGGCCATACTGGCCCCCGTGCGCCTTGTCCTACCTCCATTACTGCATCCGCCCTCCTGCCCATCCGAGATGGTTATTCACCACGGAGAAATGACTTTAGCGACAATCGAGACGACGATGCGGATTCCGACACCGAATTCGCCTCCATTATGGCCTCGTCCATGCTGACCAGCATTCACAACACTGCTTCTAACCCTGTCTCCCCCGGCTCTTCCAGCCCTGCTCACGACCAAGCCAAGGCATCCGATTTTGTCCCTCCTACGAGACCGAGCAGCACCCCGTTCCCTCATCCCGATCACCGACACTCCAAGCCATGCTGCCTCAACTGCTTTTCGCACGGCGCCGACGAGCACCCTGCCACTGACTCCACCGCTTCACTCGATACTGAGCCTGTCATCTCACATCCAGAAACCAACTTCAACGATCTGCCGATTGAGGTTCACGAAGCCATTTTGGACCATCTTTTTGGGTACCGAGTTTCCGCCACATCACGAAGCTCGATGGCCGTGTCGAGTATTACCAAGAGTTGGGGAACAGCGCTTAGACACTCTAGAAGAAGGGAATTGACAGCGCTGGCGCTTGTGAGCGATGTCTGGCGGGTCCTCGTCCAGCAACGACTCTATCGTCATATCAAACTCAAAGCGACCGTGGATTGTCTGGAAGATGCCATGGTGCATTTGGCGATGCATGAGCATTTGCAACTCTATGTCAAGCATATCGAGATTTGGTTTCCCGTTTTCCAACCCACCTACGGACCGGTTGCTCTGTCTAACAGTCTGACGCTACCAACAGTAACAATGGAAGGATTAACCAATGCCACATACACTTTGCCAGGTAACAACTGCACTCTCGAGCAGGTTTTCCAATTTGTTGGTCAAACTTTACCGCAAGCAAGGGTTTTGACCCTGGAAGGAGGCGAGCGACGCAAGGCGCCTAGGGTACTTCACTTTCCCGAGCAAAGGATCGACCCAGCTATCTACAAATCGTTGCCGACACTTCACTCGGTGCAAACCCTCGTGACAAGGGGCCAGTGGAACCTTATGAGAGATAACCAGGACTTCGCAACAGTCTTAAATGCGCTACCAGGCCTATACGAGTGGCAGGGTTCGTATAGTAAACCGAAGTCTAAGAGCTACATCACCATGGCTGAGTTTCTCCCACAACTACCGCGCCATATCACAAACCTGAGCCTCTGCCTTGAGAGTGACTATCGCCGAGAAGGAGTCATGCCTCCATTTTACTCCAAAGTTGTCCAGAAGACGCACATCTGCACGAGAATGGCCGAGGCCTTGCCCTCACTGGAGCACTTCGCTTACACCGGTCGTGTCTGTCACCAATTCTTCGATATGGCTATGCGATCGGTTGACCCAAGAGAATCTCGATTGAAAACACTGGACCTGACAGTCAAGAATTGCTGCCGCTACAACACTGCCTTCCATGAGGCCGGTTCTGGCATCCAAGATATGGGATTCATCGATGCGTTTGAGAGGCTCGTGTTATCGGCAATCCGATCACTGGAAAAACTCAAGGGCGTGGTATACTTGAGAATTCGGTTTGTTGATCTTGGTGCGTTTCTATGCTGATATGTTTCTGCTTTAATGGCTAACAAACTTGCAGATTCTGTCCTACCTCCTCTCAACCCCTTCTTCATCATGCGCAACGGCGCCTGCTCTGGGGTATGGAGCGAGAGAATCCTGGCCGAGATGGGGCGCGTTCGTCCAGATGTTCACTTTACAGAACTGAGCGAGTCGTTTGGCAACATTGTCTACAATAAGGATGGAAGAATGGTCATTACGCCCGAGCCCCCGAAAACGAAGATCACGTCGCTTAAGCTATCAAACTACCACTCCCTTGCGACAGGCATCACCATCCAATAAGCAGACCACGTCATCACACTGTCACAGAGAGGAATTCCGAGAGACCTTCCTGGCTTCTCGACGCGGATCAACACTCGCTCCGCATTGTTATCGTTGTTGTTTTTTGGGGGCAGGCGTTCAAGGATTGGAACTATGATTGAAAGGAAGCTGTTAATTGAACCACATACCCAGGAGGTGGGAGTTATGAGGGCGCATGGACACATGGGAATGCGGGCTTGGCTTTGAGAAGAATTTGCTTGGGACTTGTCACAAAATCATGAAGGACGGAAGAAAGTAGCGAGATTTATATCTCCAAGACGCGACTTCCATATACCATAAGATACTGGCGATTTGGCATTATAATTGATGAATAAGATTGTTCGACATTTAATTTTCGCGTCTTGCTGAGGATGTCGCGGAAGATGTCACCTACTGGTGCGAACGATGCCAACATAAATAGCTATTGAGACTTCCTCTACTCGACATGGAACTTGACAGTCGATCTAGTTGACTGGTTGGCGCCATCACTGATGATAATGCCCAGGATCCAGCAGTTGACCAGAAAAAAGGCCAGTGAGGCCAGCCAGAGACCAGGGAAGAATGTACTGACACCGAGAAACTCGAGCTGGTATCCTTGTTGCAACCAAGCTGCTTGGGAAACAATCCAGAGAAGCAGAGCCGAGATGCCGAGCTTACCATTACGCAGGAAAGATGAGTTGGGGAGGTAGAGCGGCAGGAAGATCATGTACCATAGGAAGTACTAATATCAGTTAGCAACAGGAATTGATTAGGTGACGAGACTGCTTGCCTGAGAAGTGCAAACTTTGTTAAATGTGACAAAGGCAAAGGTCTGAGCCATCATGGATGTCGCAAGATCTCGCTTAGCGAGAGCAAGAGGGATAAGGACGCATGATAGAAGGAGCTGAGGGAAAAAGGCAAATGATTCGATGCGGAATGAAGGCGCAGCGTGAGCAGGTGTTGCGGAGGTGAGATACAACAAGACATTGTAAGGTGAGAAGTTGTGGCGATGATCAATTCTTGTGACATGGTGGAAGTAAGTATGAACAAGGAAAGGAGTTTCATAACTGAAAATCGGTTAGCCAGGTGAATTTAGAGATCTGTGCAAGGAGACTTACATGGCAAACATGACTAGATTAAGAATCATGAAGGTTATGATACTGAGTAGGCCAAACTTGAGACGATCGGGCGTGAAAAAGTTTGAGATCGCTTCCTTGACCGATGAGGGCTGACGAGCAGGCTTTGTTTCTTTTCCCAAACGCGCATCGTCCATCCACCAAATGATCGCTGGTGCATATATGAAGGGATAGATCTTGAAGTGAACTGACAGCCCCAGGATAATGGCGGCAAGGCTGAGTTTTCGTCTCTCGACAGCCCACAGCAAGCCCATCGTCAAGACACCCAACAGACCCTCCGAGCTTCCACGAGTGCTGATAGTTGCAACCATAGGGTTCCACAACCACAAAGCAGAAAATCCTCCAGCCGTAGCCTCATCCATGCCCCGTCTTCTAAGCACCCGCAAGATGAGCCATCCCGCAAGGAGATCCGCCGCAGCAAATACCAGTTTACCAAAAGCGGGGAAGCGAATGGTCGGTAGAAGGAGCCAGGCGAGAAGAGGTGTGTAACGGTATGTGTCGCGAGCATATGGTGACAGGCCCTCTGCGACAAAGCGCGAAGCGTCGGTGAAGACAAGATAGTCGATGTCTGTGTATTTTAGAGCTGAGTGAGCATCTTGGTAGAGGCCGTAGAAGAGAAGGCCCAGACGGAGGAGGAGAGATATAGTGAAGAGCGGCGTTGTGCGCAGGAAGGGGGCTATTGAGGGCATTGTGAAAGATTGATATTGGTGAAGATGACAGCTGGCGGTGAGTCTGTGCGTGAGACGGGCAGTAAAGATGGTTAAGATATTAGTAGATCATATCTCATAGATGATAGGCTCCTTATGAGTTTTCTTCAATTTGACTCAGTTTTGTCTGCCCGGAGCTTTTGTTGTGTGCCACTCAATGGCAGGTTGTGATTACAAACAATGAGGTTTCATGCTCTGACGTGAGTGAGTAACCTTTGAGGTAGGTAGGTGACTGCCAAAAATGGAGAGCTAACTTAACAATTTCACGTCATCCCTGCAAACCCGCACTAACAAATCAAGACCCGCCTTCGAACCAACCTCCGACATCATCGACCACCGAATCAAAAGAGCTTCTATCTCTTTTAAGGGCAGTTCTTTGTTCAGCTAAGCAGCCAAAATGTCAGGCGGTATCAAGAGAGACCGCGAGGGCAACGCTCGTGCTAAGAACACGGGCGCACCGAAGCAGTCCGGGCCAAGAGGGAGGTTTCATGATATGTTTGAAGGTTTTCGTGATGAGCTTGATGAGCATCATGATCGACGGGAGAGGATTGTGAAGGCGTCACGAGATGTTACGGCGCAGAGCAAGAAGATGTAAGATTTTTATATGAACTCCTACTCAATTGAGAAACTGCTAACGGAGTCATAGTATCTTTACTCTTCAGAGGTGAGCTCATCTAAGATCAATCTCAATGAATGTCTGCTTACCTATCACAGAGTCAAGCATCTCAACAAGGACTTCCCACCTCACATCCAACAAGACATGGACACTCGTCTTGAGGAAATAGCGAAACTCCTAAGCGGTATTGCTCCCGACCTGCAAAACGTCAACCGCTACCGCTACACTTCTCCCCTGCGATGCCTTGAAGAATTCGTCGAGGCCCTCTCTTTTGCACACTATCTCCGCCACCAAACCCTCATCACCCCCACACAGGCTCAAGCTGCCATGCCAATGGATATGTCTCTGACGCCAAATGACTACATGTACGGTATTTTCGACTTGTTTGGTGAGCTGATGCGATTTGCAACCGTCACGACGGCTCAGACGGGTGAGCTGGCTGGTGATGGAGGACGAAACATCATGGGCGATATTCAAGAGCTTGGATGTGCTTTTGAGATTCTGCCGGATGTGCCTACTAAAGATTTTAGGGGCAAAATGGGTGCGATGAGACAGAGTGTCAAGAAGGTTGAGAAGCTGGGCTATGGACTTGTGGTGAGAGGAAGTGAGAGACCCAAAGGTTGGCTGCCGGATATGAAGGATGACGCTCCCGAGCCTGCATCGCCATGATATTGAAGATTACGACTTGATGTGATGGAACAGTGGAGAAGTTGGCTATCGTGGGAGACATCATGTTGCTGCGTGTTGGAGTTGCCAGAGTTGAATGCTCTGATGTGTCTGGCTCGATTTAGGCTGGGTCATCGCCATTACCGAGAAATAAGTAAAACGACAGCTTTTTGCCAAAAGACCAAACAGTGATTTCTCTTGCTGCATGGGACTTGGCCATTTTGGGATACAAACCATACGAAACATGGCTCAAATTGATAATGAAAGAATTGCAAAGCTAGATATCGAAGTGCGATACTGTCCTTGCGATTATAACTCCACCGTTCTACAGTGATTGAGTACTTGGTACGATCCTACTGGCAGAGACTTCGGTGACAGTTCTTTCCGTTGATTGATTCAGCGTCTTCCAAATAATGCACGACTGAACATAAGAGTGTAGCCTGAATTGTTCATTGACAGTCACAGGCAGCAAATGTTACTCCTGTTGACAGGCAGGCAACAAAACCACGCGGGTCGGCCCCTGACAGTGAGAAGTAAAAAAACATGATAATAAACAATGATTCATGCCACGGAAAATAATTCGCTTTATCTAGGCTCCTCTTCCATCTACACTCTTCTTCTTTCATCCCCCACCGCCAATCATCCTGCCTGTTTCTCACACCACAGCGCACTCCTTTCATCTCAACCACGCGCAAACAAGATTTGGATCAAATGTCGTTTTGCACAAGACACTAGTTCTTCTCAAAATTTCAGCGGTATCTTTATCCCTTTGACTGCGCCGAAGGTGAACTGACATCACTACTCGTCTGCCTGTGTTTTCAGGCACTTTCTACAAAACTCATTCCATTTCTCCCTCCTCCAACAACAAACGCGGCAGCGATTTTCGTCCGCAACTTGATCTGAGACCTTCAAGCCGAGCAAAGGTCCTTTCACTGATGATTTTTGACTGATACTTTTATCTGCAAAGCCGCACGCCCCCCCACAGCATACTTGCACTTCGTCGTTCGTCTTGGAGCAGTGCCAACTCTTTGGGTTAAGGAGTTTTCTTCCATGGGCCTCAACCTATGATAGATGACAAGTTAGATATGGAGGGCTTCTCTTCAACCAAGGTCGAAAGGCCTAAAGAAGACCAGTCAAGTCTCCCGAAGTCGCCAGATCATGACCAGAACTTTCCACAAAATGAACATTCGAAGCCTCAACAAGAGGCGCCAGCTCTAGCAGCCGAAAACAAAGAAGCCATGTGCCGCCGAACGACATTCTACGTCAATGTCGATTGGAGAATGGGAGCAACGCTTGCAACGGCAACAAACATCGTTGGCCAGATGTACGTTGAGTGCCTTGAGCCTGCCGAGAGACTCTATCCATACCCCATTGTCCTCATCCATGGAGACTTCCATACTGGTCAGGTAATGCTGAAATCCTCCTTCCCAAAGAGGATCGATACTAACTTACAGCAGGTCTAGACAACCAAGCCAGACGGGCAGCCTGGATGGGCCTCGTTCTTTCTCAAAAAAGGGTTCCAAGTGATGATCGTCGATTTGCCTCCCTCCGGTCGTTCCAACTTTCTCACCACTTCTCACTACATGCATCGAGACGTGGGCATAAATTCGAGTTCTCTGAAAGCTCCAGCCGTCGAGACTACGCTCACTGCCCCCGGTAAACCTAGAGCGCCTAATGTGCCCCTCCAGTATGAGAAGGCTGTACTTCACGATAAATGGCCAGGCGTAAGTGAAGAGGGCCCGACCTGGATAGTTGGAACTTGCTAAATTTGTATAGACTGGACAACGTGGAGATCCCATCTTTGCCAAGTACTGCGCTTCTTTGGCTACACTTCACCTCAACAAAGTTGAGCGACAGTCCCTCGCCCAGAACGCCCTCCAGGCCCTCCTACGACATATTGGAAAGTCGATTCTGATTGGTGAAGGGGCAGGCGGAAACGCGACCTGGCTGGCAGCTGATGTTGAACCCGATCTTATTGCGGGTGCCATCGCTGTTGAGCCTGTAGGTCCTCCTTTTGGGACAGCATGCCCCAGAGAAGCAAACCCATATCACCAGTACAACCCTTTTATTCAGCGACAAGAGGGAACTCGCATATACGGGCTGGCCGATATCCCGATCACCTACGACCCCCCAGCTCATGCTCATGAAGGCTTTGATCCTCCTGCGAAAGATCCTCTAGATTTGATCAAAGTTATAGCACCCAACAACAAGAGCGAATGCTTTATGCAACGCACTCCTGATAGCACAGCTGAATATACTCGCAAACCGGGCAACAAAGTGCGCCAGCTTATCAATATCAAGAAAGTTCCTTGTTTTGTCGTCACTGCGCAGGCGAGCTCCCACGCTATCTATGATTGGGCAGTAGTTGCATTCATGATGCAAGCTGGTGTCGAAACAGATTGGACCAGACTTGAGGACGAGGGTATTAAGGGTAATGGACATTTGATGTTCCTCGAGACCAACAGCGACGAAATTGCTCAAGTACTACTTAATTGGATCTTGAGGAAAGCGACTCCAAAGTCGTTCTTGGACATGCCGAGCAGTATGGCGCTACACGATCCGCCAGATATTGCTGAGATGATTGAGCAAGCTTTGAAGCATGATTCCCCCATCCCCATCCCTAGGAATTTACAGTCACTCGCTCAATCGGTACAATGTTCAAGCACTCGGCCAACAGGTAATGAAGCAAGTGAAGCACAGTCGCTCAGAACACCTCAGCTCCCAAGCTTCGAAGTGGAAACAAGTCATGTCAGCGAGGCGCCAGACCTTCAATCAGTCGAGAACTCAAAAAAGCGATCGGCGCTTTCCTCAGGACAGACAACTGTAAGCTTCAAGGAGAACCATGAGTCTCCTCACCTGCATACATCCCCCGAGCAGAACCACAAAAGGCTTCGAACGGATATCCAGGCTGCGGCAACTACTCCGTCGTCAAGCTCTTCTTCTCTACACCTACCTAGCGGGAAGCCTGCTGAACAGCAGCATCATACTGTTCAACAAGTTAGTCAAGCTCCTCAGCAGCCAAGAAAACCCTCGGCCATCGAATACGGCATGCCTGACATCTCCATGATGAGACCTTCTCACCCAGGAGGGCCTGCTCGACTAAAACAACAGGGAAATAGGGATATACGATCTCCTTTGGAAAGTCCTGCATTCAGCCTTGGAACCCATGGGCAAGCTTCCGACCCCTTCAACAGTCGAATAGGTGATCTGTCTGACATACCCTTCGGCCAGCTTCCCCACACAGCGCAAAGGGAGAATCAGTGTAATTTCAGTTTCAACAACGCCCACACAACAGCACGGTTCGAGCGTGATT
Source organism: Fusarium chlamydosporum (assembly GCA_014898915.1). Taxonomy (NCBI): domain Eukaryota; kingdom Fungi; phylum Ascomycota; class Sordariomycetes; order Hypocreales; family Nectriaceae; genus Fusarium; species Fusarium chlamydosporum. The sequence continues at coordinate 41,396 of JAAVUD010000122.1, forward strand.
CTGGAACCGCTGAAGAGTCCATTGCTGCGATGGCCATACACAATCCAGGTCGTCCCAATTCCAACCTGGCATACACACCTTCTATGACAAGCCAACCAAATCGCTCGGCAATAGCGCAGCCGCAGCAGCAAATCCCCTATCTTGGACAATTGAGTTATTCGCCTCTGATGAATTGTGAAGGGGATTTCAAGCCAGTTTCGCTTTCTCCCCCCACCGGAACATCAATGACCATGACAGATATCGATCCACCCTTCACTCCTCTGCCACCATTTTCAGCTCTGGGTAATTGCGGACAGAGTCATTTTGGTGGGTTTCCACAGATGACACCCCCAAGCCCATCTCCTGCGCCGAGGCAGTCGTTGAACCCGCTCACATACGATCTCGACACAGGCTCTTTGGCTCAGTCGCAACAGGATTCAGCTCCCAAGTAAGACTAGAGATTTTCGGAAGACTCTGGGAGTACATGGAAGGTTTTGGTATGGTCAAATTTGCTAGCGAGATTGGCGTACTCTGGGAAGAATACTGGAGAAATGAAACCCACAGCGATCTGGAAGATTAGCGCAAGTCGGAGATGTAACTTCAAATAGCCTCTTCCAATCTAAGGACATTGAAAGCTTCGAAGTCGGTGATGCTGTAGTCGAACTTTGGTGCTGTATCCGTAGAGTGATATTCTGTACTTATACAAAACCTATCTTAATCTGTAAGGAACCAATCAAGTGAAGGGAATTCGATTGTTCTGGTAAAGCTCCGAGCTCAGGTTATTAGTGGGGCTGAGCTCATTGCCTACATCGATCTGACGCCATAGCTCGCACAGCCACAAGTTCCTGAGCTGCCTAAAACGCCACACTTTCCCCATTCGGTACCCCACATGACTTACCTGAGCGCATCCCTTGGGTGCCTCGCATCATCGAAGACCATCCCGAACTTTCCATCAGCAAAAGCACTTAAACCTCAAGGCAACCCTTCCATAATCCGCGCAAACTTTTCGACGACCTCACACTTTCAGATCATCAGCGACCCAAGGAATCTCTGCCTGTGAGCGCATCATCTATCGTCACCATGGCTTCGAAGACCAAGTATCAGGCTGCGCCCCAGAGCGACCCAGATGATTACACCAGCGCGCCCCCCGCCTATGCTGAGGGTTCAGCCTCTCGTGACGAGACACAGGGCCTTTTTGGTGCGCCTCGCGACAGCGAGGATAACCTCCCAGATGACTTCAAGGTAGGAATAGATGGCCTTCGTATATCATAATCGGCAACTAACTGACATGATCTTCAGTTTGGCGGCTCCGTAGCTGAGGCCACTGTCGATATCCGTAACCAATTCGTCCGCAAGGTGTATACCATCCTCACTGTTCAGCTCCTTGCCACTGCTGGTGTTAGCAGCCTCACATTCTTCAGCACTGGTTACAAGGACTGGATCCAGAGTCATCCTGGTGTCGTTTGGGCTTCGGTAAGTTCTAGTTCCGCATTGAAACCATTCTCGTAGATCACTAACACGCATACAGCTCTTTGGTGCCATGATCTTTATGGGTCTTACCTATTGGAAGCGCAAGTCGTACCCAACTAACCTTCTCTTCCTCTCGCTCTTCACTCTTGCCGAAGCCTACACTATATCCGTCATAGTATCTTTTTACAAGACCTCCATCGTTCTGAACGCCGTTGTCCTTACTGCAGGAATCTTTGTCTTCCTGACTCTTTTCGCCTGTCAGACAAAGTACGACTTCACCTCATGGATGCCTTACCTTTTCGGTGCCCTCTGGGGTCTCGTCATCTTTGGCTTTATGGCTATGTTCTTCCCTTACAGCTCCACTGGTGAACTCATCTATGGTGGCCTTGCCGCTCTCATCTTCAGCTGTTACATTCTCGTCGATACGCAGCTCGTCTTGCGTCATCATCACGTCGAGGAGGAGATCGCCGCTGCCATCAGCCTTTACCTCGATATTATCAACCTCTTCCTCGCCATCTTGCGCATTCTCAACAGCCAGTCAAACAACTAAGCACCAAGTAAGCACTGATGGCCTTAAAATTTCCATGAGAAGTGGGAGTAATAGTTATTGGATGATAGCATGATTCTTACTGTTTGTTTCTGCACTGCAAAGATTGTGTCGCGTAACGGTTGCCTCATCCGAGTCGTATCCTAATATGTGTTTGATGGAAGATTCTCAAGAGGATCGTGGGTATTGGCGTTTTCTGGAAAGTTTTGTTCCTCTCCTTTGCATCATAACTACTTGGGCAGCTTAGTCTTAGGCCAAGAAAACAAATCAATATACACGAATATCACCAAACATTCATGCATATCATCGGTTATGGGGAAAGCCTCATGACAACATGAAACAAGAAATCGAATTACAAGAAATATTGAATTTATTTGATATCAGCATTAGAAGGCCAGTAGAAAAAAGAAACAATCAAGGATGTGTCGTCCAAGCATGGACAACGTTGTACGCTCCAACATAGGCCTGATATGACCGCAAGATGGCACCAGAACACGGCGAATCTACTATCTGCCGCTTATCTGCATCCACCACATCGTAGCGCACGGGTGTCTTCATCCCCTCAGACACTTTCTGCGAGCCGTGTTCCAACCACAACCACGCAAATGGTAATCCTCCCTCGAATATGCTTCTAAAGGTTTTGCCGCTCGCCACCAGACTTCCACAACAATGCAGCGAAGGCATCCACAACCATTCAGTGGATTGCGGACGAAAAGATGGCGTAGCATATGTTGGCAGTGAAAAAAAGAAAATGACAACTCAGTTATTCAGCAGCAGGGGGAATATTCTCATCTTTCTCTTCAGTCATAGGAGAGGAAAAACCAACGCCAGCAATCGACAATAGTCCAACGTCGCATTTTTAAAGCACCGCAAAAGACCTAAAGCGGGAAGTGATAGGTCTAGTTGAGCTGTTCCTCGCCATTAGGCTCGGGTGTACCAGCGTTCTGAGAAGCAGCCTCTCGTTGCATGCGAGCCTCTATCTCGCGGAGCTGAGACTCGCGAGCAAGAAGCTCCTGCCGCTTCTCATTGATCTCACGCTGCACCTTGAGTTCGATTTCGCGGAGCTTCTCCTCCTCACGACGGAGTTGCTCCTCCTTGAGGCGGACTGACTGCGAAGCAAGGTCCTCAGGATTCATTGAGCTATCGGCACTAGAAGGGGTCAGCATCAAACTTTGCACTGGGTCTTGGTTAAACTCACTTTCCAGAAGCACCCTCCACGCTCTTAGACAGCTTCTCGGTACGGTAGTTCTCATACAAGAAGTCGTGGGTGATTTCCTTCAAGTCGGCCAGATGGCTGTGGAGCAACGCAGAGCGAATAGCGAGGAAATCGGAGTGACGAGGGTTGTCAACCTCGACAACACCCCAGGGGTAGTGGCGGGCGCGAACCTTGCGGCCACCAATCTCAACAACATCCTCAGAGCCGACAATGGCGAAGGGCATGAGGCCACGAAGCTCGGCGTTCTCCTCGACAGTATCTTCGTCATCTTCCTCAATGTCGTAAGGGAAGTTGTAGACAGGAATGCGGTAGTGCTCGATATCCTCCATAACAAGCTTTTTGGACTCGGCAAGCTCAGCGGGGGTGAGCGAATCGGCGCGGCCAATAACGGGGATAACGTTGACGCGGGGGGCAAGTCGCTTCATGAGCTCAATGTCGAGTTCTCGGAGACTTTGATTATCAGTTGGGATTCAAGATCTGGACAAATTATAAAGACATACCCATGGCCGGTAGGTGTAATGAAGTAGAGCATAGCATGCACTCGGTTGTCTCTAAATCGAGGGTTACGCTTGATACGGGACTCTTCAGCGAGAATGTCATCGTATTGTCTCTCGAGGTAGCCGACAATCTCTGAAAAGCTGGCCTCGTTGTCAATTTGGTCACCGAAGCCGGGGGTGTCCACAATTGTCAGAGAGATACGAGTGCCCTCCTCATCAAGCTCGAGCTCTGTTCCCAGGTCAGCAAAGTCTAACGAAGTTATCATGAAAATCATTGCACCTACCAACGGTGATGGGCTTGATCTTGACACCATCCTCAACGTGCGCGCTGCCAGCATCGTCGGACTCCTTGTGCTCGAGCACGCTCTTTCCGCAGAGAGTGTTGACAAAGGTGGTACGGCCTATCAGGGGTGAGTTTATTGTTTATATTCGATCGCAGGGAGGCGCCGTGTGGGCAATTGCAGTGTCTCCCATGGGGTAACGTACCAGTGCCTGAAGCACCGCAGACCATCAAGCAAAACTGGATACCCTTCTTGACATTCTTCTTTCGACGGATCATCTTCTATTGGGGAGCAGGTGTTAGCTGAATGCAACTATTTCATGGTAGGCGCGTGAAGGTTCGGTCCCGCGAACTATGTGGAAACGGTAGCTTTATCGGCGAGAGTATCCAACATAACGAACGGGGTCGAAGGGAGGTGAAACATACGCCCATGGACGACATTTTGAAGATCGGGTTCGGGGGTGACGAGATGAAACTGAAGGTAAAGCTGAGCGGCAACGGTAGGAATAGGTCGAGAACACCAAGGTTGAGCAACGACTCAAATCGAGTATGGTTTTGCGGTGGTTGAAGTGGAAACTTGGGGAACCTGAACCAAGGGGAAAATGTTAAAGGAGGCTAGGAGCCAGGAGAGAAGGATACGGGTCGTGTTGGACTTGGTTGCTCAAGGGGTACGGCCAATTTCACACCTGGCCAATCGCTCCTGCTCTGGGATTCAGGGGAAGTGCCTAAGCTAGAGTGCCAGTGTCCATTATTACCAGAGGGGGGACGGCAGGTGCACCCCTACAAAATCCACACTTTGCGTGCCCCGACGCCCTGTCAAGCCAGACCGCCTTCCCGCCCAAGGGACCACTTAGCGGACCCTCACAAGCCTAGTTGTGGCGCTTGCTTGCAATCAGAGCTCATCGTTTCGTTTCATCACGTGAGAATCACTTCCAGCATCAAGTGTAACATGCCTGAGGTAGTTTAGCCACAGCAGCTGTGAAGTTATTTGGGCAAGAGTGGCTGATTGCATCTTGTGGCTGCATGGTACCGTGACGCGGTTAAGTTCTATGCGCAGAACAAGTCAAGCAAGAGTAACTTTCTCTTATACCAAACATTGTCTTGTGTATGTTCCCGTTTTTGTACATGAAATATTTACATTGTGATACCCCTTCTCTTACTCTCCATGAATCTTAAGCTTAGCATTGCTTGACGATCCCGACATCCGTCTTCGTCTACTATATACAAGACCTTCGGTTACGCAGGTACCAGCTGCATTCACCAAACAGGTGGACCTGTAAGCGACATCAGATACATTGGCAGGCAACGCATAAAGGCTTTTGAGTTTATCAGGCTTCGAGATGCTGTTTTGCTTCCAATAACTCTTATCCAATCTTCTTTTTCCCAGCCTTTCATCTTTTCCTAAATTTGAGCGTCAACAAGTCAGATCCCCAGCTTTACCCCTCCCGGCTCTTACGCCGACCTCTACTACACGTACTTATATACATCAAGTCGCTCACCATGAACGTACGACCACCGATTGAGGCTTCAAGCTCTGAGGCTGTTCTGTCTGTATCTTTCAATAATGATGCGAGTTGTTTCGCTGTTGGACTTGACTCTGGTATTTGTGGTAAGTCATCAATTGTGGTCATTGTGTATAGCTTCACTGACGCTTGTGTCTCAGTCTTTCATACAAAGTCATGTCTTCTCAAAGCTTCAAGAGGTATGATTGCCCTGATCATGGTATCTCATAACTCCTCTCACAGACCTGCAGATTTCAATGCTGGCATCGGCCTCGTTCAGATGATGGGCACGACTAATTACTTAGCTCTAGTCGGTGGTGGTAGATCGCCTAAGTTTGCCATGAACAAGGTACACCCGTTCTTGGGATTCATTACAGCAATCGCTAACCAGACATCAGGCAATTATATGGGACGATATGAAAGGCAAGGTGGCTTTGGAGATCACGGCTCTCACAGCAGTACGCGGTGTTCAACTCGGTAGGGAACGTATCGCCGTTGTACTACAGAACAGCGTCCGCGTCTATTCCTTCAGTAAACCTCCAGATCTATTACATGTATATGAAACTGCGGACAACCTACCAGGTCTATGCTGCCTCTCCGAGAAAAAGCTTGCCTTTCCTGGCCGAACTGCCGGGCAAATACAACTCGTCGAGTTAGCAACTGGTAATGTCAGCATTATACCAGCCCACTCTTCTGCACTCAAGGCAATTGCTCTAAGCCCGGATGGAGAACTTCTAGCAAGTGCAAGCGAAAAGGGCACTCTTATCCGTGTTTATGCTACAAGCAACTGCGCAAAACTTGCCGAGCTTCGCCGTGGTATCGACCCTGCTACCATCTTCTCTCTCGCATTCTCTCACTGTGGAACGATGCTCGCCTGCACTTCCGACAAATCCACTCTCCACGTATTCGACGTTCCTCACCCGCGGAAGCCAGGCATGAACCGAAGTCAACAGCTTGGCACTTCAGCAACTGACCCTGGAGATGGTACGGGGAAGTGGGGCATTCTTAGCAGGATTCCCTTGATGCCTCGAATGTTTTCCGACGTATACTCCTTCAGCTCGACACATTTCGAGGCTGGAGATGAAGCTGCGATAGGAGGAATTCCTTTTTCAGAGAGCACTGTTTTGGGAACATCCCGGCCACCGAAAGGTGTCATTGGTTGGATCGGTGATGACAGTCTTGTGGTTATAGGCGCAGGACATGATGCGCGATGGGAGAAGTTTATCATTGTCGACGGCGAAGATGGAAAGCGACACTGTGTAAGAGAAGGATGGAAACGGTATTTGGGTAACACATGATTTAATGGAAGCTATGCCACAGAGCAAGCTAATAACGACAAGGAGTATGAACTTGAATGTTGGGCAAAGGGCGTTTGAGAGATTCAGAATAATTACAGGTATTTGGGTTCACGTAGCGTGTTGCATTAGATAATGTTCTACTTTTAATCGTCGCGCCGCCTTGGCGATTGACTCCTACTTCGTCTTCTTGGTCTTATATCAAGGTCTTCTTCTCTGCGCCGCTTATGTCGCGACTCCTCGTAGTCGTCCCTATGTCTTCGGTGTTCTTGGTGGCGGTCTCTCCTTCGATCTCGGTGATGGCCGCGGTCCTCGTCATCTTCATCTCTGTCTCTCCGCCTATGTCTGTCCCCGTCTCTCTCCCGCCTCCTCTCTCGATCAGGATTGTCGTCTCTGTGTCGGCGAGAATCGCGGTCTCGATGGCGCTCATCCCTGTCCGCGGGACTCTCATGCCGTCTTGACCTATGATGCCTATCCTCATCACCTCCCTCCTTCCGTGATCGATGCGAACGATGGTGTCTGTGCTTGTCTTTGCGATCCTTCTTGTCTGCTTTGCGCCGTGCCTCTTCAACTTCTTTCTTCTTCTCTTCGACCAAGAAACCCTTCATAGGATCATCGTCATCGTGCTCTTGCATCAAGAGCGCAAGCTCCCTCTCCTCGGGAAGCATCGGACGCTGTTCTTCCTCTTCACTGCTCTCTTCTTCCGACAAAGCTTGACCTTCCCGCTTAAGCATGTCCTCCCAACCGATCTTGAACTCGTCTGGGTCCTCGTCATCGCGCGCCTTGTATCGTGCGTGATCGACCTTGATAAGGCGACCGCCAATATCTGCTCCGCCAAGGTTGTCTACTGCCAAGTCGGTACTTCTCTGGTCTTCGTACTTGAGCCATCCGAACCCTTTGGACTTGCCCGTTTCTTTATCACGGACCAGTTTTAGCCAAACAGGTTCTCCGAATTGTGAGAAAATCGTGATAACATCGCCTTCGGATAGTTCGTAGGGTAAACCGCCAAAATAAACGTAGGCAGTGTCGCGGTAGTCGGTATGCCAGGAGGCTTCTGGAGTGCTGGGCGCGTTTCTTAGCAGTGCTCGAGAGAGGCTTCAAGAAATATGAGATACCTACATTCCGTTCTCGATTTCCTTCTTGTTAATCGCCTGGATTGCGCGTATTTGATTCATTGTGTGGTTTTAGCTGCTGCCTGGACAGCTTTGTGAAGGGTCAAAATAATTGATGTCGAAAGTCGCATTCGACGTCAGAACCAGTAGAAACACCCACTGAAGCTCCAGTGTGTCCGTGCGCTAAGCTACAGCGTGCAGTTCCTTTTTGGCGGGACAATTTCCGGACCGAACGCTAAATGAACGGGGTATTAGCCAAGTGCCAATGGGGGACGAATTGGTACCTGGTAACCCGACCCTGAGCTGGCCACGTTCGGGCTTTTTGGTGAAGGACGGCGGTCGACGATATCTACGTACCACAAACCAGCAAGACTGTTGAAGCACGACTTTTACCTGCATCGGACATTCTCAGGCTGAAATACACGACGGTTGATCTTAACGCCCACATTACCTGCGCTTCTGCGGCTGCTGTACGCAGTGTGGAAGATGCCCCTACGGCTACGCTAATACCCTGTCAACCTCCTTTAATATTATCGAGACAACCTCAAACGCGTATTTACAAGAACGTCTATCCGAGACAATCCTACCAAATCCTCAGATCCCACTTTCGGCCGGAAAAGCAATCCATGATCTAATACACCGCGAATTCGTTGTACAATCAGTCTGCCAGCGAGCTCGCTGAGCTAAGTATCGGAACCATGGCGAACAGAGTTTCGGTCTATACAACGGGTTCGGGCGATTCTGAGGGTCGCGATGGCGAGCAAAAGAAGGATCTTTGGACGTCTATGCTAGAATCTGTCGCTAGCGGGAAACGACTACCAGAGAAAAACCTCATCGTTTTAGGTATGCAGACGCAAGCTACCCATGTTAAAGAGCTCGACAAGCTGATCACGACCCTATGAATTCAGGCGGTACCCCCGAACATCAAAGAGATTTTCTTGACTCTCTATCCAGCTCCGAATCAAGGCGCAATGCGGACCGGCTTAAGATCCCCCCGATTGCCAATAACTTTGCGCTGGGCTACACATACTACGATGTCCTTGACGCCGACCAGGATGGTCAGTAAACACGTTCGATATAGCTTCGAGCGCCATACTAACATGTCTAGATACCCTGGCACGAGTCTCGCTCTACTTTCTTTCTCAGCCATCTACCGAGTTCGCTTCTTTAGTTGCGCCCCTCCTCACCCCAGAGACGATCCCCAACACCTCTCTCATTATTCTACTAGACTGGTCACAGCCGCACTTGTGGCTTCGACAAATATGGACTTGGGTTCAGGTGATACAGGAGGTTCTCAAGAAGGTCGACAAAGATCAACACGCCCTTATGGAAGAGGTCATGTCTACTTGGAAAGAGAGAGGTCGAGGAGGCGCGGCAACCAACCTCGATGGTACACCTTCTGCCACAGCTACTGGCGGCGATGGGGATAGTTCACTGCCCCTGGGACCTGGAGAATGGGAGGAACCCTTGGGACTACCACTATGTGTAGTTTGCCAAAATGTGAGACATCAATCAGTAGTCAATAAGGAAGTTGCTAACAGAATTAGGCACAAAAAATGGAGTTCCTTGAGAAAAACCAAGCATGGAAAGAGCCCGATTTTGATACAGTATTGCAATACTTGCGAACAGTGTTGTTGAGACGTCAGTTCATTTATTCGATAACTCATGGCTGGTCAAACCACTAACATTCTATAGATGGTGCTTCTCTCATTTACACGTCACAAAATGCGCCTTCTCAACTACCTTCTCTCATTCATTCCACTCTTGGGATCACATCTCTTCTCAAACGCCACCCACTAAAGCATAACGTTATCGACCGTGACAAGATTGTGGTTCCTACCAACTGGGATTCATGGGGCAAGATTCGTGTTCTTGGCGGGTCGTTTGATGCTGAGCAGATCTCTAATTCATGGTCCGAAGATATCAGCACCCCCCGCGAATCTATGCGCTTCAACGATGATGACCAAGCAGGTGAGATTGATGAAGCAGAGTTGGAGGAGCGACAACAGAGAAGTGCGATCGCGCGTTATGAGGGATGGTGCCGTGACCCCAACAGTGGCGGCCTGGCGGTCGTCGAAAATGCCATGCATGGCGAGAAGTGGATTACCGTGGAGAGTGACGATACTCAGGATTTCCTCGAGAAGCAGCTGAAGATTCTCGAAGCATTCAAAGCCAAGCAGCCAGAGAAGGGTCCAGACAACGCCATCGCTCGCAGCACGCGTCATATCGATTATAGCAACGACGAGAAGAGCATCAGCGAGCATATTGGTCCTGTGCAGTTCAATATGGGCGGTATTCAAGTTGACGCCGATGACATGCTACAGCGTCTTAAGGTGAGTCAAGACCATTATCACTATCCGATGCAGACAGGAACTGACATGAGCAGGATCGCAACGCATTTTCTTCCTCGCCTAGTAATGAAGAGGAGGAAACCGAAACACCTGCTGCAAATATGGCCAAGGACTTCGACAACGAGCAACTTCAGAGTTTCTTTACTGGTCTGATGAACCGCAAAGGCACAGCAGATACATCGCGTTCTTGAGTCAGCGATCCGTAAATAACCAGACTAAAGAAATGCGGTTGACTTGTTTCGTTCTCAGAAGATAGTCTACAACATAAACTCAAGTGCTCGATAACTGTAATGAACCTTTGGCGAGAGGGGGCGGTGGCCGATGTAGAATAGATACCCCTGAAATGACAAATTTGATCACATTTCGATTATGCACATCCAGGATTTTGCACAGCAAAGTGTGTCTATTCGCTTTCCAAGACTTTGGTTCCTTCGGAGATATGAGATTACGTTGCAAATGTCGAAAGCAATTCTGTGCTCTTTCGTCTCTAATCCAACATTGACCTTTTCCCGCAAACGCCTTGGGCCAGAAAAACGACTTCGATCTCCAATATAAGCTGCAGTGTCTCCAACCATCTTGTTAAGCCAACCGAGCTGGTCTGTACGTCACATTGACAGGTGGCTTCTGGCTGCCTAATCTCGCAGTAACGACGCTTCCAAGCAGGCCGGGGAACAACCAAGGATGTTGCCCAACTTCGACCTCAAACGCATTTATCGTCTGACGGGCCTTTGCAGCAAGATCCTCATCAGACAACAGGGTTGCAAGACGGAAAAGGTTAGAAACGCTGACGGCATTTGTCGATGGAAGCGATGTATCCATGCCATCCTTGAGGCGAAGAATTATATGGGGGCTGTGGTCTTTCGTCGTGAAGAAAGCACCATCAACATCGTAGAATAAGGAGATTTGGGTTTCTGCAGAGGTTAGCGGGATACTAGACGGATGACGAAACTAGGGGGTCGCTTACGCTGTAAAGTATCAGCAAACTCAAGATACTGCTGGTTTTCTGTCAACTCGAAAAGGTCCAGCAGGCCTTGGACCAGGTAGGCATAGTCATCTGCAAACGCAGCATTCCCTCTCCCCTCGGCCCATATCCTGTAGAGAACTTTCTCGTTGGCATCCCAAAGCTTCTCTTTAATATAGGCAGCGGCGCGTTCTGCTGCATTCTGACACTTGGAGCTCAATTCTGGTCTCAACATTTTCAACGCAGAAGCTGCCTTTGAGAGTGCTGACATGACCAGACCGTTCCATCCCGTGACAATCTTGTAATCTAGTTCAGGACGTACACGCTCTTGTTCTCGTTTATTCCTCAGGGCAGTTCTTCCCTTCTCAATGTACTCGTGAACCTTTTCCACGGGTATACTGAAGTGATTATTCAGTTGTTCAACACTAGACTTGACGCGTAATATGTTCTGGTCAATAAAGTCGTCGTTGGGGTCGTGTTCCTCGTCAACATTTCCATCCTTGTTGACGTTCCAATATGCTGCCAGAACAGGACTCATGTGGCTATCGATATCGTCCAGTACTGACTCAAATTCACGCCGTGTCCAGACATAGTAAGCACCCTCCCGCTTCTCTTTGTCACCCTGCCTATAATAAGAGTCAGCCGCTTCGCTTGAAGCAAACCCTCCGTCAGGTAGGGCAATCGGAGAGGTGGTGAGATATTCGACGAGTTCGATAACAACGTCCAGGAACTCATCCTGTTCGCCCCCACCGCTTGCCTTCCAAGCATCTGTATATAGGGAGAGTAATTGCGCGTTATCAGTTACAAGCTTTTCGAAGTTAGGAATGCTCCAGTCCGCTGTAACAGAGCAACGAGAGAAGCCAGTAGCTCCAATATGGTCATGTAGCGCTCCATCGCGGATCTGGCGTAAGGTATACAAGGCGATTTTGGTGGCGTGCTTGCATTCGTCTTCTCCAACCACATCTTGAACGGCTTCCGGAGCCGTCAAAAGGCTCAGTAAAAACGCTAGCTTGGGCGGGACCAGAAACTTGGGTGCTAGACCAAACCCTCCGTATACTGGGTCGAAAGTGCCAACGATGTTCCTATACGCTTCTTCCAATTGATCCAAATCCAGCTCCTCGGATACGGTTGTGTTCTTCTCCTTAGTAGCAGTCGAATTACTGGGAGCTGGTGCGCCCCAGCCAGCAGGACCTAAAGCTGAAGGTGCTGAGATACTCCTTGTACCCAAAGTGCCCTCGGCTACAAATTCCTTGAGCTGCCCAACGATTTCAGTCGCCTCCTTTCGACATCGAGCTTCCTGGTCAGTCCAAATGTCGCGTAGTTTCTTGAAAATAGTAATAGAGTCGAGGACTTCATCAGTGTTATCGCCATTGTGGTGTCGTCGTCCTGCAGGCCCAAACCAATAGGTCCCACCAAAAACTGGCTCCAGGTTCGGGGTAAGGAACACGTTCAGAGGCCATCCGCCAAGGCTGTGAACGGCTTGGACGTAGTTCATGTAGATGGCTTCTATGTCAGGACGCTCCTCTCGATCAACTATAACAGGTACGAAAGACTCATTCAGTACCGCGGCCGACTCATGGTTAGAGAACGTCTCAATTGACATAAGACGACAAACTTGAATTGTTAGCTATTGAAGAACAAAGCAAAGCAGGCCCGGAGATGATCACGCGACTTACAGTGGCATGCCTTGTAACCAATATGGAGGAAAATAAGTTTGTTCTCTTTGCGTGAACGCTCAACTGCCTCATCGTCCAGAAGTTGCCATGCGACCAAGTCCTTAGCATGATCCCGAATGTATGGGCTCCGACTGGCGGCCGCGCGGTTTTGCAGAGGCGAGAGGGGCTTTGGTAAGCTCGAACCCGACTCATCACCGCTCACAGGTGTCGAGCGCATAGCTCTGGCAGACGCGGTGAGCTCTGAAGCTACCATGATGAAGGTTGAGCCAGGTTTATGGGATGTGCGACTGGTTTTGTGATGGGTGACTCGGTTGTTGTTGTCGTCAAGCTGTGCGAAAAGCCACTCGAATCTACGATGGCCTTGGTGGGGAGGGCTACAGCTGTCTGTAGCTAAGAGCCGCGTTTGATGTACGAATAGCGATAACGCTTATGATGTAAGAGCTGTAGCTCTAGTAAAGTCTCGATAGCTAGGTATCTCTTGATGTCGTATTGATGTTGAAATTGATACAAGATAGATAAGCGAAACAGATCCATGCAGATGGTTACAGTTGCGAAATGAAAGACAGTTCAAATAAAATAATTGCTCGCTTGAAACTGGTTTATGAATTGGGGGAAGCTTCCCGACTTTTGGCTGGATCCCCGATAGAAGGAACCTGCCTAAGCCAAGTGGTGAGGCAAAGACAATTCAGCGGGGTCGTTCGGGTCATGGCAGTCGCGGGGCATCCAAGCAGCGCCGCTTCCGTTTTGGGAAAAGCTGGTATTCCGGATCCTCTTTGTATCGGCTCTCGTGAGTCAAGCATCAACAATGCCGTGTTCATGAGTCGTGTACAACGTTTCCACCTCGGTCCAGGGGTTGATGAAGTGAAACGATAACCCGAGCAAAGCTAGCAATGAGTTCTTTTCTTTCTAGCACTGCCGACCTAACTACCAACGCCTTCGTGGTTACTGTACATGCCGTTAGGTCGTAACAAAAGAAATGGAGATCAGCATTCGCTAGTAAATCCCGTGTAACCTAACTACCCTAGACCTACAGCCCCAGACCGTGTAGGCGAAGGGCAGCATGTTCTACAAGATCCAGAAAGGAAATTAAGAGGTAAGTGATAAGTTAGAGTTTGTAATTGATCGTACTACGAGGCGGCAAGTTCCATGAGTGGGATGTCTTTGCAGATAACACCCGATCGCAGAGAATCTGTCGAGCCTGTCCTGTATTCATGATAAAAATACTCTCTTGACAAACATCTTATTCATGGTCATCAGGGGTTTCCCAATGACAAATGAGAAACCAGTTCGAATTGAAGACTAGAAAAATCAATCTAAGATTTCCCACGGCAGATCATGAGCCTGCTTGAGATTCATGAAGACAACGCCTGTCTGATGATGGACTGAGGCTTGACTAACAACAGGCTACTTCAATGTTAGAGAACATAGATATATAGTACGAAGAAACAAAAAGGATGCTGATTCACGTCAGAAACCAAATAGAGTTGCAGCTGAAATTATCTTCGAAGATCAGTGATTGCGCCGTAAACGGTATGGAATGCTTGTGGAACGTCTCGGGCCAACTGCAATCCTAAACCCTATTCACAAAATCTGGAGCATTCACTCATCTTTCTTGTGAGCAAAACTATTGCAAGATGTCTAGCTTTGACCCGTCAGTCGTCAAAGCTGGCGAGAACCATACAACCGTCGAGGAGACAGAGAACCAAGTCAGCCTGGCTTATGGCATGGCCATCCACGAACTCGATGTTATTCTCGAGTTGATCGGCTTCTTTCAGGACCCTCCAGGGGACGACCATGAAGCTCTCAAAACCTACCGCGACCAAATGACCAAGGACGTCCGAAGGCTGCTTGCGAGAGTCAACATCAGCAGCGGGATATTGAAGGCTCGCGACGCTCAATTCCACTATCACGCCAAATGTCTACGCACAGCAGACCGTATCAATCGACTTCGACTCTGGCACCGAGAGAAGAAGCAAGAATTGGAGGTAGCCAGATTACGGGACGGAGAGAGAGGCTTTGAAGCTGCTAGCAAACGACTCGAAGAGCAGAAGCGGGTGATGATCAAGTGTTATAAGCTGGAGAGTTTATGGGACAAGGCGATGCAGAGGGAAAAGTCTGCCAGTGTCCATGGCGACGATTTGTCGAGCGATTGCGAGACAAGCATGGAGGAGTGAGGTCTTGACTGACAAGGAGTCTGCTTTCAGTGTTAGAATCATGACGGCGACTTGTTCGGCACAGCGGGATTTGACACACTCTATATGCAGGTACCCACTAAGCAAAGACAGTGGTGATTCTCAGAGATACTAGATATGTCAAGAAAATCTCAACGCAGTTACTGAGTGGGCGTACAAGTGGAATTAAACAAGTATTAACGGGTAGGGATGTATGACATGATACGACTGATTGTCAGAACAAGCATAATTGAGACCGTTTCACAGAATGATATAGGTTTCAGTACTGAAAAGAATTAGAGTAACAATGAACGTATGTATGCCTTGGAGTGGATATAACAATGTTTGAGATTGAGCTGAAAGTGTTGCGCTGTTATACTGGTAGTGCTGAGCGTTGGTCATGGGCCATGGCGTCGCGAATGGTTGTTATGGAGGAGGGTGTACCTGAAAAAATGGCAAACATGATAGAAGTGGACATGACGAGCGATCTGAATGGCTTTGTATGCATACCTAGTAGTTGGAATGGATCTCATGAAGTCGTGGTGTTGTGTTAGATAGGTATTGATAAGTGATTTAATGGTGGACGCTTATGTAGCACTGTAGGTACATATATAAACCTTGAGTGGCAGCAAGAGTGGACCAGACTGCCTTGGCGGTCTCACCCCTCCAACTTCCAACTTCCAACGCTAGAACGGCAACTACTGAGGTAGCTTATCGATAAGCCGATCGCGGAACCCTTGCAACAGCTCTCAAAGGACTAAGAGCTTCGTCTTGGTTGCCTACTTTATACCTTTCATCCTTTTCATCTACTTATCCTCGTCAATAAGTAGGTATCGAAGGACCATGGCCGAGCCGACATATACCGTCTTCGTACGGGTGCCCATGCCTCGGGGCGACTTTGTTGATCCTCCACCGGTAAGAAGCTCCCTAAACCCGGTCATCTTAAAGGCTATCATGCGCGCGCATCCGAGTAGTCATGGTGAGGCTAACTAGAAGCATGACAGGTGAACTGGGACTCCGTTAAAGATGAAGCTTTGTGGAAGATACTTTCCGGAGCCGCAAAGAAGCAGATTGATTGTAAGAAATCACACCATTCTCTTTTATTTATCCGAGCTAACCTGAACCAGGGGACGAAATGTAGGTGTCGATCTTATATCACAAAGTGTAGACAATACTTACTGAGATGCAGCGCCGATCGCTTTGAAGTCCCCGTCGACTTCCTACTTCAGCAAGTTGCATGGCTTACCGAACGACATGCCTCCCAAGTCCGCGCCCAAGTTCGCAAAGCTACCGCTGCTGTCCGTGGCTCTGGTCCCTCTCCCGTTCCGGGCGGCGACTCCGCTGGCCCGGGTCATCAACGAACGCACTCCGCCCTATCCTTCCGACGAGATTCGCCCATGCCGCGCAATGAACTTGGAAGCGGTGTAGGCACACCTCTTAATGCATCGATGCGACCGCTAGTCACGCGGAATACAACTACCAATACTACAGTTCTGAGAGATATGACAGGAGGACCAGCTTCTCCTCGACCAGGTGTTGGATTGCCATCGCGAACCGGCGAGCGACGTCGTCTTTCATCATTACCCATCACATCAGTTCCCGCCAAGTCTCCAGAGCAATTAGCCCAGCCAGAACCTTCGCCAGATGAACCAAGCCCATCGTCACCGGGCCCAGCAGAGGATAGTTCACCAACATCATCCGATGATGAATCTGCCCCAGCTCAATCTCGTATCATTCGCCGGCCCCCACGATTTCAGCAGCCTGATGGTGGACAATACGAAAACGACGACGACGATGAATCCGAACCCGCTTTCCAACCTTATACATCTCCTTCCAGCAAGACCTCTGCTCAGGACCTTGGCTCAACTCTTAGGGGGGATGGGCGTGGTTCTGGCAAACGACATCATAGGCATCATGGAAAGCCTATTCATCAATCCAACACATCCGACTCTTCAGCCAGCTCTGCCGCTATGATACAAAAACCGGACAGCACTGATAAAGCAACCGAACAGCGGACACCCGGACCCCTCTCGCCGCGTCGGACTGCCGAATTGGCCGGACGTAGCCCAGGAAGTAAGAACAAAGGCTACTCTCATGAAGGCAGCGACGGAACCCCCAGCATGGGTAGCAGTTATAGTGACCTCGATGGTAAGTCACTTTTTAACCTTTCCAGAATCGCCGAGCTTGTTGATAACACAGCGTTAGATGCCTCTGTTACTCAATCCGCATTGGAGGAAGCATTGGCCAGCCACATGAATAGGGGAGCGGGAAGCCGCTTTAGTATAAGCCAGGCTTTCCGCAGCCGATACAACCCCAGCTCTAACCAGTGATTTGACCGAGAAATGTTTGTGACATTTTTTTTTTTAATAATGCTTGTTTGGCATGGCGTTTGGAAAATCTGGAAAGGATTGTATGCATCAAGAATGGCGTTTGCTGTACGACGTAGGCTTTGCTATTTTCGATATGGAATCTGGATATCCCACCTCTACTGTTTGACGGAGTATAGAGAAAGCTGACAATAACTACCGTGCTAGCTCTCAAAGAAACTGTATATCGTGATTGTGCTTTGATGATTGTAGGTTTGGCGATGCCGCTCATCATGACCAGAGAGAACTCGAGGAGTAAAATTATACAAGAAGCGCAGATTTATCATACGAATGTTCTTGGCTCAATACTTGAGAGTACTGATCAATAGGTAATCTAAGGAAGGGAGTACCTGCTTTCGATAAGCGTCAGGTACTGGGCTGGCTCAACACCTCGGCCGGCTGCCTGCAGCTGCTAATGTTCTTTTCAATGCTTTCCCGAGCCTCCATCGCAAACACTCAGAAATTGCAACCCTGCTCCTTTCATCTTCTTCCATTCCCCTCATTCGTTCCGAACCATCTACAACTCATAACGCCCAGCTCCTGAACACTTGACGACTTTCTTGTTTCTTATCATGTTTCGCCGCCACTGGTCTGGTCTTCCCAAAGATGTCTCCTTTCCAAAAGGCCTCGCTGGTCTTGGGTTCGTCGCATAAAGTCACTTCGAGATATTTCTCTAATATCTAGCAGATATTTTGTGAATGACCAGGATGAGATCCGCTCCATCAAGGATCCGGATTGCTACTTCAAGTTCCATATCAACAAGAACTCTCGTATCAATGACCGCCAGAGATTCCAGTTCCAGCGTACAGTGGCAAGGCTACGGTGACAAGGACAGTATGCTAATCCAACCTAGGTGCTATGGAAGATATCATCCATGAACGGCTCGAGAAAGAGGGTCTCCAAAAATTCCAACTCTTGCCTGGAAACAAGAACCACTGTCCCATCTTCTTCAGTCCCAGCATTACCAAAACCGAACGCATCGTCATCATCTTCGGTGAACCTACTCAAGACTTGGGTTTCATCGCCGGTCGCGTCGTCAACGGACCTGGAGGAATGATCAAGGGAAGTATGCTTTCTGTTGTACAAGCACTCGCCAAGCAGCGTGCCAGTCCCCATGATGCTGAGCCTCCATGCGTGCTACTCGCCAACATGGGTCAGAGGTTCTGGTGGCCTGAAGAACAGCGCGCTCTCACTATCGAAGATGCCGCGGATATTCCTCTTCCAAGTCTGGTGCACACCGGATGGAAGTACAGCAAGGAACTAAACGAAATTCCCGGAAGCGAGAGTCCCGATGCGCATATGGCGACTATTTTCAACAAGGTCCTTGATGTGAACAAGAACGCCAAGATCGACATCATCGCCATTGGGCAAAGCTGCGAGGTAGTCCTAGGATTCTTCGAGGACAAAGAGAACTGGGCTCAATGGGGTCGTCGTCTAAGTAGTATGCTTTTCATGGGGACCGTGTTCCGTACGGACTCGCTCGTCAATGATGAATTCAAAGACTTTCTCGCCAATGTAAGTTGCATCCTGTCATCTGTGTATCAATTGATTGCTAACTGTCGTAGCGCACTCGTGGCTATCTCATTTCTGAAGATCCTCTTGACACTCCCTTAGCTATGCCTGGTGGTAATCCATCCCTCATGATCGACCCCCTTGGCTGTCCTTGTTTCTCTAGCGGAGAACATCAGTTTACTGAGATGATACTCATCAAGGCTCTCGTACCAGCCCTCGCCTACTTGCAGGAAGTTGCCTTGACCCCCAATTATGTAAACCCGGACATGGCTGTCGCAGAGCGTCTTCCAACTGACATCACGGACGCGCAGTGGAGCGAGGTTCCTGAAGAGGCTAAACCTGAGGTCAGAACTTTGGATCAGAGTTGGATCGAGGAGGAGGTCAAGCAGCTCAGACGCTGGAAATACTTTGAGAAGCACGGCGTGGCACCTCCTGAAGAGGATGACGATGAGGATCTAGCATAAGATCTTACAGACGAAAGGCTTTGAACCCGGTGCGGCGCTGATTTGTCTGCGGAGGCAGCATAAAGAGGATCACAGTTGCACGGTAATGGGGCATTGAAAGGGGATATCTTGTTCATTAGATGAAGACTAGAATCAATCTCGAGTCTTGAGCAGTAGCCAAATGAGATACACAGCATGATCTTCTGCAGCTTCTAGCATATACCCACATTATACTTTTTTTTCTTGTTTTTAGATTCTTTTTTTTATGCCTTGAACAGCGAGGCCAGGTTTGGACCCGCTGGTGTCAGGTCCTCAATGAGCTCCCTTGTCCTACGCACACGCTCCTTCACGACAGCATCTTCCGCGGTCCATCGGTCTTCGGTCTTTGGCGGAGTGCCGCTCCAGAAAGAAAAGACACCAGATTGTGTAGAGGCCTTTTCTTGACGCTCCTCCTCCTCTCTAGCAAGCTTGGCGACCATCTTGCCCCAATTATTAAGACCTGCGCTTAAGCACTCGCGGCAAGTCTTCTTAGCCGCTTTGTCGGCAGTCAGGAGATCCATGTTGCGCAGCTGCTCCTCGGAAACGTCGACGCTATCGCGTGTCCATGACAGTCCGTCGTCCTTGGAAGATGAGGAGAAGAGAATCTCACCAATCCATAGACTAAGGGAAGCTTCCTGACAGCGCTCATGGGGGCTACGCCAAGGAGGCTGGGTGCCATCTGGTGGGGGAGGAGGGTAATCAGCTTGCGAGAAAGTTCGAACTACCTTGTCAAAGACGGAGCTGGATGTTGGCCTTACGCGAGCAGCAGGGGGAGGGTCGTTGGGGAGGTAGCGACGGGCCTTGAGGAGTGAGAGATAGATAGGGAGGGCAGTATCGACTTTGCCGTTACGCGCCTTGAAACTTGCGATAGCAGTGACAGCATCGAGGACGTTTTGAGAGGGTGGGCCAGCCTTTTCATTGAGAACAAATGTCTTGGGGTTGTAGAGGGGGTTTGACATGTCGACTCCTTGGGTGGCTTCGGCAAGCGCCAAGTTGTACAACGCCTCGGCGCCTTCGGGCTGCTTCTTGAACTCCATATAGCTGGCATACTCGAGTGTCGCCTCGAGCTTTTGTCGTGAAGTGAAGCCCTTTGTACCTAGGATCTTCATGTAAAAGTTATCAGCGCTGGGATAAGCGACTTCACAGTCCTCTTCCCGAGGAGCGTGGGGTTGTCCTGGAGGGATCGGCGCGGGTCTGGGGTTTGATGGTCCAATAACAAACTCCGGAGGTGATATGATGTTGCGAGAGAGATCGCGCACCCAGTTGTCGACATGTTCGGCACCTTTAGCCGCAAGCATAATGGCCTCAAAATATCCTCTCCTCCATTCCTCGCTCTTACCAGAGATATCGCAGGGGTTGAACTCCCCAGGAATCTCCGCTTCAGGATCAACCCTATCCGTAAGTTTCGTAACGCCCTGGCCGTCAACCTTGGGATCCTCCAATCGTAAAACCAATCCTCGAGCCAATTCGAACGACCAGGGCCAGTTGATTTCGCCGTTCTTGGGAGCCTTGCTGTTATTCGAGTCCCTTAAGAATTTTCTCGTCATCCATCCCCATTCGTGCGGCGTAGGGTATTCCTGTTCCAGCTTTTCTTCATTGACAAAGAACAAAATAACGCCCACGCAGGCTAATAAACCCCAGAACGAAGCTGTGTATCGAACTGCCAACTTGGCCTCGTGCTTCAGCCATTGTCGTCGCTCCGTTGTGAAATATCGCACACTACTGGAAGTTACTGGTATTGAAAGAAATGGGAGGTTCGGTCTTGATTTCGTCGTAAGTTGAGTGTGATGTGTGAAGGTTCGTAGAAGGCATGGAGTTCGGGTTCGAAGAGTCGGCACTCGGGATGTGAGAACCCTGACACGGCGGCCAACAAGCCGAGGACGCATGGCGCCGACGTCGAATGACTAAATGATCCCCCTTGCACTAGGTAGATGGTATCGTCGGTTGTCGTCGATTCGAAATTGCCGTCAAAATGATGCTATATTGAGTCGTTGAATGATGAGATCTCGCGCTCAGTGACGATATGAAAATTAAACCAATTGGAGTCTCGAGCGGCTGACTAAGGCGGCGGCATATTCTGTGTGCCAAGACTTTGCAAAAACCGGAGGAAGTTGCATGAGCACATCGACTTCGAGATCTCTTAATTGGTTAGGACAGGGAAAAAATTTTGTTCTTCAGATGTCCTAAAAATGTCTTCCTTCTTATCTTCGGAAACACTTTCGAATCCTCGGTTCCAATTGTTTGCGACAGCAGTTCTTTCAGGAGCCACTGTCGCATCTCTATTACTGGGGTACCAAGCATTGGAACGAGAGGAGAAAATATATGAGCTCAAGAACTCAATCCCTGCAGATGATCCTAATCTACAACCTGTACCGTTTCCATGTTCATGTTTCTTCCTGTGATCCAGGATTACTAACCAGTTGCAGTTGAACAACTTTGGTGGCTCATCAGCACCACCAATTGATAAGGAAGATGCCAGGAACCAGGCAATGGCCCGTCGTGCACAAGCAGGGGATTTTGATGAAGAGCTCATCCTCGAGCAATTGGCGCGAAACCGCGTCTTCCTGACAGATGAGGGTTTAGACAAGCTTCGAAACTCTTTCGTTATCGTAGTTGGCTGTGGTGGTGTTGGATCTCATTGCACCGCCGCTCTCGCCCGCTCAGGTGTATCGAAAATCCGATTAATCGATTTCGATCAAGTGACTCTAAGCTCACTGAACCGTCATGCTGTTGCTACCTTGGCTGATGTCGGTATCCCCAAGGTGCAGTGCCTAGAGAGGCGCCTAATGGCCATCGCACCCTGGGTCAAGTTCGATTTGCGACAAGAGCAGTTTAATGAGGGCGTTGCGGAACGACTTCTTCGACCTTGGAGTGAGGATGGACGTACTCCTGACTTTGTCATCGATGCCATCGATAATATTGAGACCAAGGTCTCGCTTCTCGAGTACTGCCACAAGAACAATCTGCCAGTCATCAGTGCCATGGGCGCAGGCTGCAAGAGTGACCCTACTCGCATTATAGTAGGTGACATAGGCTCCAGTAAAGACGATGGCCTTTCGCGTGCGACTCGAAGGAAGCTCAAGTTGAAGGGTATCACAAGCGGCATTCCAGTTGTCTACTCTACAGAAACGTCAGGCGCTGGCAAGGCCGAGCTACTTCCTTTGCCTGAAGAGGAGTTTCAGAGGGGTTCTGTTGGCGATCTCGCAGCCATGCCTAACTTCAGGGTCCGAATTCTCCCTGTCCTTGGTACTATGCCTGCTATCTTCGGACTTACTGTCGCCAACCATGTCATCTTGAGCATTACAGGTTATCCTCTCGACTACGTGCCCGCCAAGGGGCGCGAGAAGATGTACGAGGGCATGCTGGCAACAGTTCAGAGCTCCGAGGAGAAACTGGCACGTATGACCTACGAGGGCGACACAGTCGGCCTCAAGGTGCCTATCACTACTGGGGATGTCGCTTTCCTCTCTGAGGAGCTGTACCGTGGCCGAAGTGCCATCAGCGGCATTCCTACAAAACTAGTTCTTATCCGATGGGAGAAGCCTGACGGTCCCAGTATGACAACGTTGGGCGAGGGCAAGGATATTCAGAAGTGCTCAACGGTAAAGCTGAGAGATCTTGTATTGATGACCAAGGAGGAAGCAACACGCCACGAGAAGGAGATCTTCAAGGGCGGAAAGTCTCTTGAAGAGGTATACGATGCTGAGACGCTCTCACGGGTGGAGGAGAAGAGAACAACGGCTGAGAAATACGAGGCTTTCCGATCATGAAAAGGGGCCCCGTCCAGATAGTGTATATCTATTAGCTGAGTTCAAAATGGCTATGGACGCCCATTCACATCAGATACTGCTTCAGATGACAGTCTGGGGATCTCATTTGATGTGGTTCATGAATTAACGAGTATTTCGAGAAGAACTCCCTCCGTGCTTTTCACTTTTCGCTCAGGCATACATTTTCCGGAATGTTACCCTGTAGTGTCATATTTCCGATTCCTCACTATCTTCTCGTCCTCTTGCAGAATTCCTGTTGACAAAGGCTGGCTTCCAAGATAATCAGCTAAAAGCGCGTCTCGATATGACTCCTTGGGTAATTGATAGCACTAGGATTTGATTCAATCCTCTCTATCAGATATTAGGCGATGAGGAGGATTGAAGAAGCCAGCCTTGCACTTTCTTGAAGCGACCCAATTGCCTCGCGCCAAGTCAGACCTTAAGGATGTACTGGGCTTAGTTTGCGATTCCCATTCTCTACTATTGATACTAAAAGTCCTACTATTTCAATCGAGGTAAAGTTGTCTTGGAGTCGTGGCAGTCCACCTGCAGATTGGTACACCACTATCACTGTCTGCCAGCGATCCTTTCTTGATGTTGATCAGCTGTGCTTATCTTGTAATTTCGGTGTGCTTTCTTTGCAGGCCTCACGCTTCAAGACTCGCCGGCTTCGTAACCGGTTTGACAACAACAGTAGGCCAGCAAAATGTAGCCCATTCTGTTGCGTTTGCTGTCGCAACACATGATACACCGAAATCAACTGACTACACTTCTGAACCCTGCTCGTTGCCCCATAACGGTGAAGTCTAGAGCAATTATGTACAGGACTTCAAGTCGTCATGCTGTTTGATCGCTCGCAAGGATAGATGCAGCCATATGGCCTCAGCCTCAGCGACTGGCTTACCTACGCCCGTTAGATCCAAGCAATATCGTCACAACGAAGATAGTTCCAATCTGTGGCATACGATACAACCCGCCCTCTGTTTCAATTGGCAATCTCCAACAAGGCAACGGCGTCACAGGTGCTTTTCCTCCTCGATTGTGGTCTTCCAAGCATGTTTAGGAGACTCAACGGTGCCATGCATCCTGCCGTTGAGAGACATGGCTTAGTGCAGAAGACATTAGGATGGGACCAGGTTGGCGACATTGGAAAGGTACGTGTGAGATTGTGTTGTTTGCGTGTTAGAATAGACAAACAATCTTTTGACCTTGTTGGCTCTCACAGCAAACATTGGTATGGCTTGAAAGCTTCAACGTCTGTTGGGTTGCTTCTTGACCGCTCTTATGACTCTCAGCCAACTCGCGAAGAGCAACATTAGCAAAGTCTGAATGCAAGCTATTCGATACTAGCTGAGACTATATGCAATCTGTAGTCTATACGGGATCTGAGGATCGTGTAGCAATTTGGCCAGGGCAATCATCTAATAGTAGAAAACCTGTTAGATGGGCGCGATGAGAGTGCTTGTCAAAAGCAAATATCTGACCACTCACCGCAATGCCGAGATTCCCCGAGAGGCTTCCATCTGTAAATCACTTCTGAAAATTGATGAGAAAACACGATCAGTCATTCGATGACTTTCCAAGCATCTGTTCCTACCCGTCTGCAATATAGGTAGGCGCAGGATAGCGCCCAACACGTTGTCGCCTTATGTCTTTAGAAGGCGCTGTATGGCTTGAATAAGCCATGTTTGGGAGAGGCCGACAATCAAGATAAATATCAGCATCATAGTAGATAGCCGGCTGGGAAAGTGCGGTAAGGATATCTGAATAGCAGTGAAAATCGACGAAAAGTGCAGACCAAACAAACGTTCTGCAGATTGCTGTGCGTTTTGTCATTACTTCACCATCCTTGGATGAAGTTGCAAGAACGCGTGTGCAATACGTTACACTGCTGTATCGTATGCGCGAGCCATGGGTGATTGCAAAGACCTTCTTGGATAAAGGAGGAGAGAAGAGGAATGGGGCTTCGTCTAAGATTTATTTGAGAGAGCACAAATTACGGCAATGATCTCAGCCTGGCACGCCTGGTAGCACAAGACGGGGTTTCCCAGTAGTTGTTGCGAAGGACAGCAAGTAAGTGATACATGTATACTATTGATGACCGCAGAAACAGCGGCTATATATGCACATCTCATGCCAATTTTCCGGCAGGCAAGAAGATGGCCTGATTTTCCTTCTTGTGTAACTGCATATGATAACCATGAGCCTCAATCTGCGTTCGCAGACACGAGGGAAGCCAGTCGGTATAGTTGTCAAATTGCGTACCACCAATAGTGTATGAATCCGAGACGAAGCTGTGAAGCCACTGATAATTCGAGGAATACGAATTCGGTCGCTCCATGCAGCATTATCGGCCTGGAGCGAACGGTGTAGCCGTCTTGAAGTTGGACTTGAACGACGAATACTGGTCATCTGGGTTGGCGCTATGCTACGTAGTAGGCTCGAAATCGGCGTGTTACTATTCGTAATTAACCTTTGTGTACGTACGTTTCTTTCAGCTCCACATGAGCGATCTTTGCCTTTCCGCAGCACCGAAACCATCACACTTGGTGATACTCGAAGCCTCAGAGGTGTCTTTCCATCACAAGGACATGTTTCATAGAAGGTGTGCTACCATTGTCATGCATGTGTAACCTTGAGAGCAAAGGTTTACGGGGTGCAGATGACACTGGAGTACGGGCTAGTACAAGTTGACGTGCACACAAGAAAGCTCGTGGTTATCGCAAACCATGAGGCTCAAAATATTCCGCGAACTTGCGGCAAGGCGACAACTGGGGCGTCTAAGTTTGGGGACCTGCATTCACGCAAGATACCAGATCGAATACCTCAAGTTGATCAACATACCAGCAGGACGTGGATGATCTCTAATTATGGTATGTATCGAGAATAAGGCAGTAGGCGACATTTCAGTAGGTCTAGGAAAGTGACCACAAACAAATTTGACTTCAAGCCCCTTGCTTATGAGCTGAAAGCATCTGACGCAGAATTTACATCCTATTTGATTCCTGTGATCCAATTGTTCGAATCCCACAGGAGGGAGGGCTGAAAAATGGCATCCAGTATAGATTCTGCTGCCTACAGTAACGAGTTGTCAAATACCTGACCAGTCGCATTAGCATATTCGGGATGACATGCCAGGGCGTTCGGTGTTCCCATTGGCCGCCTCGTGGTAGGCTGTGCCAGCCTTCTCGGACCTGATTTGAAAGGATGACCTTGACATATAGGTTCTTTTTTCAAGTGGCTGACCAGCCGCTCACATCAGGTACTCTTCCTGGAAGTTCTTTGGACAGGCAACCAACCAATACTGTGATTTTTATCTCACTGAATGTAATGCGAGAGCCGCGCGCGTGTTATAGTAGCGGCGCATCCGGGTCTATCGCCCCACCTCTCGCCGAGGTGGGGCCGATTAATCGACCGCGTCCGTCGTGGAAGGTTCGGAATGACGGAGGGTAGACATCTCCTTGATGTGTCGACGATGAGCTGGCAGTAACGCCAGTTGTTGAGAGCGAATTTTTGGCTTGGAATTCATGCAAATGCTACGCTTTCATGCTGGTGAGAGTGACGTCTAACTAAACCACTAAAGCCGTTGTGCGTGCGTGGCCTTTCTCTGGCTCAGTCTCTGGCTGGCCTTAAAATCTCCCTTTCATCCCTACTGACGGAGACTTTGTCATTCTTCTTTCCCTCTCTCTCCAATGTGTCTCTAGCCAATTCCATTGTGCGTCTGACAGTGCGGCCAATTCTCCTCACTTCTGCCTACCTATGTCGCCACTTTAGGCAAAAGAAAGCTCCGCCATGGCGGTTACCTGGCCGAAGACTCATCACGTTAGACGAGAATTTTTTTCTTTTGTGAACGTCAATTGGGTCTCGACAGGGAATCGAAGCCTGCCTGCGGCGTTTGTGAAGGCAGCTGAGTTGAGCCTGGCCGAGAAGGTCTATCTGTAGTCAACCATACAGGGCCCGCAGGCTAGCATGACTATCCGGTCCTCTTGACATGGCCTCGCACAGGCATCGGTGAAATGAATAGCAGGTTTCGGGACGCTTAGTGGTCTTTTCTTGAGAATAATCGTTTCAAGGATAGTGTCGGCTTAGCTGCTGCCGCAAATCATCAGGAAAAGGGGCTCGGTGCCAATCTATCAGCGTAAGTGACATTTTGGGCATCTACCAAATGTCATTACTCGCAGAATCCCATGATGAAGGCTTATGGGTGATATATGACGTGAAAGCACTGGATGTCAGTTGTTGCCGTCAGTGAGCTGACAGCAGCCATGGTGGCCAAGGAGATGGTAATCGCCGAAGGTGTGTCAATATCTGCACATAATCATGGGCAAATCGGCTAGGTCATTTGGAAAAAGAAGCCTTTTGCGTGTAAGAGCAAAGATCTTTGGGAACCTGTACCATGGTGAAAAGGGGAAGATGGAAGGTGGTGAAGTTGGGGGAAAGCTAGACCCCCAAGACCTCCTAGACACCATGATGGCCCATGCGAACTACGGGCCATAGAATCCATTTCAACCTCCCAGCTTCAACCTGGCCCCCATGTGTCAGTTTGGCGGGTATTCGTGTCTTATTGCACTTTATGGACAAATAGCCTTACGGCCAGGTATCTGCGAACCCGGGCGACTTATCAGATATGCTAGCAGTTGTACAGCAATTAAGTGGAAAACCATGGTTTGACTGGTCCGCATAGGCAATCGATCGATACTGTATAAAGGAACTTGGAAAAGCTGATCAACTCTGAAGCTCGAATATCCAGTTCTAAAGTCTTCGCTCCTTCTGTGTGCCCCGATGCATTACAATGCATTGCGTCATTGATTGCACATATCCAATTTCATCTATCTATCTGTTTATTCTCTCACTCAGCCGAGGCACTTATAGTTGCTTTCGTCGTTGAATTCGAGAAACATCACTGCATCACCCCAAAAGGGGTGTGATACGCTCACGCAGAGTTGACCGGGGTTCGCAGTATAAATACTGTCTAATTGATAATTCAATTGATTGCAATCACAATAAAAGAAAAAGAGACTGTTCTTTGAATATTTTGGTATGTCTTCTCACAAAATGAAAGCCTAGGAGCTGGGGTTTTCTGTCAAGAGGGGCAATAACTAAATTGGAGCACGAGCAGAGCCGCATGCAAGGCAGCGGGCGAACCAGGCAGCCCGTCACCCCCCCAGCCTTCCCCTGATCGCATCCACATTTTGAATTGCGGCAAGACAAGTATTATTGGAAGACGTCGCGAATCATAGTGGTAAGTTAATCTACTCTGCATTCTTTACAAGGAAGATGTGCCATTTCGAATTATGTCTGCATCCATTTCGTGGGTCAGTTTGGGCGAACCACATGTCATGTCGGGCAGGTAATTGGGGTTGAAGGGCTTCGCACTTGCCTTGCTTTGCCCCTCACGTCAACGACATACCTTGGTGGATGCACGACCAAGACACCTAACCTCCTTCCTTTCTATTGCTCTACCTGCTTGCTGGCTTTCAGCTCGCCACAATCTTTTTTTTTTCTTTCTTTCCTTCTGCTTGTTGCTCATTTTCAAGTTGTTGGACGATTGGACTTGGCCAAAACAATGAATGGATGACTGAGTTTTTCTCTGCCGCAGATTTAATTCTCGTGTGATTTTCCTCACCTATAGTCTACGGACTTCCAAAGCTTCGCTGACCGGCCTCGGTGCGGTCTCTATGCTTTGTCACAGCCAGGGGCTCTATCATAGCCAAGGATGGCTGATATTACCAACAAATGGGTGCGCCATCTCAGGACTCAGGATCGCCAGGATAAAGACAAAGATAAAGACAGAGGAGAGCTTCAATCTTTCACGTGCGAAATCTGTGGCGACGAACCCAAAACTTTAGAAGCATGGCGCGAACACACTCAGGTTGATCCTGAGCATCGTAGTAAGTGGCCAACTCCGCAAGCAGCGGATGAATACGTTAAAGGGTGAGTTTATATCCCATCCAGCTCGTACGCTACATTCATGCTTACTTTGTACTCCTTGCAGTGGTGCCAATAGACCCAATAGCCAGGACTCGAATAGTAGGAAACGTCGGGCAGACACAAATATTGGAACACCAGCGGATCAAGTCCATTCCGGGACAGCAGCCGATGAGTCCGATAGCCACCGCGACAAGCGCTGTTCACCCCCGCCGGCAAATCCGGCGACCGGCAGCTCGCAAGTTGGCGTCAGCCGTAGCCGCGCACGCAATGACACGCGGGTCGACTTTGAGCGCCGGCCCCACAAGAATACTTCAGGCCGCCAGCTCTGGACTGAAGAAAACCCCCAGCCAAAGTCACACAGTCAAGGCCGCTCTGTTCCTCTTGGTTCAGCCAGGCAAGGGCCATCTCCCAAGGCTAATAGACCTACCCAGCCTGCCACACAACAACCCCCTCAACCTACAACCAGCGATGATGACACCCCCTCCAAGATGATGCGTCAACCAGAGACTCGACCAATCTCTCAAGATCAACTTGTCGCAGAAGTCAAGGGTATATACGCTGGACTAGTTATGGTCGAGACCAAATGCATTGAAGTCGATAATGCACAATCGTCCAACACCGATGCCAACTCAAAGCTCAACAATGAACAATGGCAGGCTTTGATTGCATTACACAGAACACTTCTTCACGAACACCATGATTTCTTCCTCGCTAGCCAGCATCCTTCAGCGAGTCCGGCCTTGCGCAGGTTGGCCTCCAAGTACGCTATGCCCGCTCGCATGTGGAGGCATGGCATTCACTCATTTCTTGAACTTCTGCGACATCGATTGCCAGCCTCTCTCGAACACATGCTTACTTTCTTGTACTTGGCCTATAGCATGATGGCTTTGCTTTATGAAACCGTGCCTGCTTTTGAAGATACTTGGATTGAATGTCTTGGCGATCTTGGTCGATATCGTATGGCTATTGAAGATGATGATATTCGCGATCGCGAAGTTTGGACTGGTGTGAGTCGTCATTGGTACAGTCAAGCGTCCGATAAGTCTCCCACAACAGGCCGGCTTTATCACCATCTGGCGATCTTGGCGCGTCCCAACGCGCTTCAGCAACTATACTATTACACAAAGAGTCTTTGTGTACCCATTCCGTTTTCGAGCGCCCGGGAAAGTATCATGACATTGTTTGATCCCGTACTTAGTAACAGTCCTACACGTCTTGCTCCAGTTGACGCTGCATTTGTCCGTGCTCATGGTATACTCTTTTCTAAAAAGTCCTGGGACCAGCTTCAAGACTCTATGAAGAGTTTCAACGATCAGCTGGATGGTCATATTGCCCGATCGACTAAGAGATGGCTGGAATCAGGGTTAGTCGGTGCTGATAAAACTTATGGACTAATACTAATTTCCCCAGATACTATATTGGAATTGCTGTGGCTTGTTCACTTCTTGGCTATGGCGCTGAGTCTAATGTGCTTATGCGTGCCATAGCCAAGAAGCCCGAGGAGACTGATGTTCCTATGGAAGAGGGCATAGTCTCCGAGGGCACCCCGGACGAGACCTTCAACCTTGCTCTTACTTTCGCAGTTGACACGATTGAGGTTGTAGTCCTCCGTTGGGGGGATACCAATACGTTACCCTTCTTGCATACCATCCTGGTATTCATAAAGTATATGACTCGGTTCCCGGCGGCTATTTCCCACCTGGAAGGTAAATATCCCTGGAAGCTTACTGCTCTCATGCTCAATTCGCTATTGGGTTCTTGCGAGCCTGGATACGAGGTGAAAAACGAGTTCCGCCTTTGGGAGAAAGATCATCAACCACGTCCATTGCCGGAGGACTTTGCTCTGCGGGGCTTGCTTTATACCGAGGACTACTTTCCCAATGGATGGTTCCAGAACGACAAGATCGACGAGGATGAGAAGTACTTTGAGTTGGCCTCCATGTCAGAGGAACGTAAGGACCGCATTCTGTCTCTGGGCTGCAGTATCGCCACTCCAGGAAGCTGGTTGATTTGGAATGAGGAAACCCGCAAGTTCTCGGTCCCGGCCAAATACGATATTCCGTTGGATAACATCCCGGCATGACTCCCTTTTCCCACTGGTCTGGCATCTGATACTGTTCGGACCTTCTTGTGTTGGCTGGCCGGCAACGCAGTCACCAAGCCCTGGGCGGGCTGCTTGCTTTTGTTTTCTTGTGTATTGTTTGCTACTTCCTTCTCTATCCTGTTAGAACTTCTTTGGTATCAAATTGTTCATTACGTCGTCAAGTTTGTACATATTCCTTTTACTTTGTCTGCTTTCCTTTTTGCAAATCCTGTGTCTGGGTGGCTTTCTGTCAATTACCTAGGTGTTTGGAGTTTTGATAGAAATGAGAGCAAAGTAAAGATGAAATTATCAGTGGATGTAAAATCTGGACACATGATGCTGGACAGAGAGAGATATTCATACCAACTAATACCGAGATACGATTTGTTGAAAATTACTGAGATTAAGGTGCTGTAGCGTCAGGATGTCGAAAAAGAGCGGGAAGTGAGTGGGTCTCCCGCTTCCCGCTTCCGGACGCTTGCATAGGCGTACCGGACTGTCGGGTCAAGTTGGGGGCTGAAAATGCAAGACCCGGCCGCATTTCAGACCTCATTATACCGTAAAGGGTATCTACAAGATCGTCAACATTGCACATTGACATTAAAACATGTTTGATTTTTATAGGCTGGAGAAAATAGTTGTAAACACCAAACTACGTGTCGCGTACTCTGTCGAGGCGGGAGAAGAAGGTGGGCATTGTGATTTTGTATGATGTCAAAACGTCATTGGTCTAGGCTAGGTATTCAATATCTCACGACGAATCGGGGATTAAATGAGGCCTGACGTCTTCATGCATTGACAGGTTGTACAATTTTGGCTTAATTCCGGGTTGAGATTTATAGAGACACGAATGGAGGTGTTATTGGTTTAATTTAGGTGTCGCTGAGCATCGTGGTATAGTGCATGGTAAGTCAAATTACAATTAATGGTTCTATTAATTCAATGAATCTTTCAATTAAGATGCAACGCTAGGCGGCATGTTTTATTTTTTACTTTTTTTTTGCTACAGGGGTCGGTGAGCGCTAATCATGGCTGAAGCTGAACATCTTTTGGCGCTTGATAAAAGATTGCTTGATATGCTGTTCACGACAGTACAGTTGGTCGTCTTGATTGACAATAGCAATCCATACCAGCTTGGCCATAACCTAAGATATTTCAACCGGTAATCGAGCTCTCAGCCAAACCTAACAACTTCCAATTACGATTTTAATTCAGGGTACTGCATTGAGGCATCCGATGTCGGTATAGTTGGTTGATAGAGGCTCTAGGCGACAATTTCGGCAGATTCAGTAAGTTCAGTCACAAGGGAACATATGCAATGAACCTTCCTCGGTTAAGCTTCTCATGAGATTTGCCAATTTAAAATTGATATCACATGTGAGTTCAAAGACACGTCGTAAAAGTAAGGCAGATGTGGAAACAAACACTTGTAGTCAGTCATCAAAGAAGATGTCCGGCATGACATCCATTGTTATGACAAAAACCATATTCCTAAACAAGGATTCCGGAAGGAAGTCACAAGTTTGTGGCAATTTTGTTTAACAAAGCATCTATATCGGGAGGCATGATGGTAGGCAGAACTAACCTCGGGTTACCTTGATATCGCCTTGAGGATGGCACGGTTCTAGAACCACGATATTGCACAAAATGCCCGTGCAGTTGTAACGTTGTTTCCATTACACATTTCGTCAATAAACTACCAAGATGGCAAGTTACAGCTTGTGTTTGACTTTGACGTACAAGATTCTGCAATAAAGGGATACAGAGAGTGCTACGAGGGAGGCAGTGAGTGCCTGGACTCTGAGAAACGTAACTGACTGATTTTGAGCATGTGAGTGTTAGTTCAACATTCCACATGTGAGATTATCATTTAAGGAAATACTATAGAAATTCTACAAATATTCCATGAGCCTTCTAGAAGAGTTCTAGAAGAGTCCCGTCAAATTCCGTGCTTGAAATCATTGCACCTCCATCTGCGGTTGCCTTACATAACTATAGCCGGTCCATTTCGGAAGCCGACGCCCTGAAAAATCATCAAGACAATGACGGCAGATGTCCGAGGGAACCATGGAACGCCGCTTACCCGATAGTTGGTGATCTCGTGTAGTTCGGATTTCCGGGAGTTCCGAAGATTGCTTTAATTCTCAATTTTTATTACAGAATTCTCTTGACTAATGTTGGGCATGAAGCCAGGATTGGACCCCCAAGTATGGCAACATCGATTCGCGAAATCCTTGTCGAAATTACAAGGCAACCAACTAAAGAGAAAAAGAAAGAAAAAAAAAAGGATGGGACGGCACAGGCAACAGGATTTATCAACACGCAGAGGTAGTTGGCCATGTGATTTGTTGGGCTTACTGTACTCAGCCTTTCGCTAAGGCTGAGAGTTTTTTTTTAATGGTAGTAGTACAGAGTAAATGACTCGTTGATTACAACTTACCATTTGGGGCTTTGAGGCGGTGATGAGTTTGCGTAATGTCTAAGCCATATCTGATCTTCCTTCGTAAAACAATACCCCAGTTGGTATTTTTATCCCAAGGCGACCGAAGACAAGGCTGGCTAATCGCGGTTAAAAAAATTAATGCTTGATCTGGCGGTAAGACAGGTGAAGAGGCAGCTAATCAGTACTGGTGAAAAGAGCATGTGAATATGTATGTCTGTCTTGACAAGAGAGTACCATTGAGGCCTTCTTCTGACTTGATCACTATTTGCGAATTGTGCATAATGTGAGGTAGTTGGATGTTTGAGGCCCTCAGAATGTGAAGTAGAAAGACGATCTAGGGTAGGGCTTGTAGAACACAATAAAGTAAGCAATCAATGTAGGTACAGTAGGCCTTGTGGCCTTGTATCCAAAACACGAGGCACACAGAGTAATGCCTTGGACTTCTGGAAAATTGCTAGACTAACATTAGCTAACAAGGCACCCACATACATTACATGATCTGCAGGCCATTGTCGTGCTGTCGGTGCATATTATTGACTTTCTCGGCTGCCGGGGACCCTCACGCGGGGAACTTTGATAAGTGACATGCCAATAGCATGTCGCTGTGTATGCGCTGTGTATGCGCTGCGCACGCATTCGCGCGTTATCTTTGAGGCATGCCATGGGCCGATACAACTGCAGTTTCGAAGGCAGACTAAATTATGGGCCTACAAGTTTTGATATTGAAACAGACAATCAGCGGCTTGATGGCTATACACTATGCGACGTCGGTCAGAGCATGAGATCGAATGAAGAAGCCATGTGATGGATGACAGGAGACAATGGCTGATAATCATGAGCTCAACATAGCATAATAACTTGCTCATATCAAAGACATGGTGATTGTGTATAGTGCAAGTGTGCTGCGCTGTGCTGTACTGTAGGTGAGTGTGTGTGTGGGTGGGTGGTTGTTGAACGAGGACCACCCATCAGTCGAATTGCTGCCGCCTTTTTATCATGGTTCGCTGTTTGAGGCTCTGCACTTCTGCCGGTAATCGTGGGGGATGTTCATGATACTCATGCTTGTGACCTGTTTCATGGACCCTCCTGATGCAACTCTGACACGAGTGTGAGTGAGGGGAGAACTACTGCGTCACTCTCAAAGAGGTAGTAAGTGGCAGTTCGAGTTCCTTCTCATGCATACCTACCTGTACCGCATCGGCGCGTAGCCGAACCACCCGTATAATCTGCCTCGAATGTAGGACAACCGGCTAAAGGCAACTGATCTTTTGAGTAACAGAATACTTGTATCTCCCAATTGCTATCTGTCATAAACGAGATCTTGCAAATCGGGCTACGACTAGTTCGACGGGCCGAGTATGTCGTGTTCTCTTGGTGAAAAGTCAATTTAAGTGCGGCTGAGGAAATACTATGTACGGTAGATGCGGGTGCCTTATTGGGGGCAGACTCTTGCTTGACTCGATTACTGCATGCCATCATGTATCCGAGTCAATGTCGATCGAGGGCTGAGGCTGACATGGAGGGGAAGAGCCGCATTGGGAATATACCTTGGGTACTAATGTAAAATGCAACTGTGGTGAGACAACGATTAATAGCCAGTGATAGACAAGGCATTCGGACGCCTTATATTATGGTGTCTACATAG
Organism: Fusarium chlamydosporum; assembly: GCA_014898915.1. Taxonomy (NCBI): domain Eukaryota; kingdom Fungi; phylum Ascomycota; class Sordariomycetes; order Hypocreales; family Nectriaceae; genus Fusarium; species Fusarium chlamydosporum. The sequence continues at coordinate 76,685 of JAAVUD010000122.1, forward strand.
CGTCATTTTTCACTATATCGAGCCCCTTGCAGGAGGAAGTCTGTCTCAGCTCCTCTCAGATAGAGAAGTCCTGCATCCATTACCTCCGGCTCTACTTTCCCTGGCTATACCACTGAGGAACATAACATCATGAAAGTCGTCGGTTCAATTCGGGTTAATGGTCTTTTGTAATTTATTGTAATTTTGGGTTACAGTCTGGAGATTCTGATGTAATACCCAAGACTCCTAGATATGTAATGATACGGAACGAGGTAATTAATGATGCGGATCCGCAGGGGAAGGCACTTGGTTGAAAACGAATTTGTCATCGTATGATGGCCAACAAAAAAAATACCCATCAGGCTGCATAATGCGGCATTTCTGCGTAATTCGACCGAGGATCGAAGTCGGCTATTGATCTTGGGCATCATGTTTGGGCTCCTGAGATATGAGGCAGTTGTTGAGCTTAACATGTGAGGTCGCTGTGAATTGCAATGCAAAGCCAATGTGCACTCAGTCAGCCTGTTTGATGCTTCTCTTTTTGCCTGATATAGGAAATTGTCAGGTTGAATCCACCGAGTTGATATGATGCCGGACCATAGCTTGAAACACAAGGCATAGCTGGTGTAGAAAAGAGTTACGGCTTTCAGATGAAAAACAAGCCCATCAAAGATATTATAACATTTTTTATTGATCCCATACTATCTCTGTACTTGTGTTAGTAGTTGCATCAAAGCTATCATAATGGTTATTCTAAACCTGTAATGATGGGCATCCTGAAGGCTGTCATGAAGGCTGTCATGAAGGCTGTCATGAAGGCTGTCATGAAGGCTGTCTTGAAAGGTCTCCTGTCTAAATGATATAATTTAGGTAACTGTGAACTCACTGGACACAGTGTAATCTGTAGGTACAATTTGTACGCCAGTTCAGTTGTGACTCCTTGAAGAGGAAGACCATTAAGCCGCAAGCAAGGGCGTATATTCACCCCAGAGCATTATCCAGACAATATTTATTGTCTTCTGCCAAAACACAGAATGCTTTCTTACTTTATCTTTGGTATTCACGACGACTCTTGATGCTCAGGATGTCAACATCCATCGCTCAATGTTAGGAGTAGCCCCTGACCTTCACTTATATGCATAACACTACAGGCGCAAACAATGAACTAATTATCAGCTTCGCCAGGAACAGTAAGCATGTGAAATAGCTTTAAATGCTTCTTTTGAGCGTAGAGTTCACATGTGTGTACGTGTACTGTCGAGTTTCTGGCGCTGTTACAAGTCAAGCTCATCAAACGGATAGATGAGCAAAGAATGGGAACGAAATACAGTCCTAAGCATAATCTAGACTCACTTGAACGGATTATGACCTCTGTTATTTATCTCGAGTATTTTATCAGAGCTTATATAATTCCGTTGTGTAGAGACGTTTGGAAGTTGTATAGACAAGCCCCTATCCAACACTCATCAGTCCAAAGCTGTTCCAAAAGTTCACCATTAGTTTTACCTGATATATAAAGAATATATCTTTTTATTCCTTGACTCCATTCTTTGATTTATGATTGGCTTTCGTAACAACAAGGCTGTGGTCTTTTGTTGGTGTCTCCTTTTGGCAAGGAACGACAAGGCTCTGAGAGCTTACCAACAACTCTCATCTGACAGACTACATAACCCATTAAAGCAGCTCAACATATCACATACGACCAAAGCTCGAAGAAAATACGGGATCCCGTCCGCTCTCCCNNTTAGTAGTTGGGTCGGTGACGACCAGCGAATCCCCGGTGTTGTATGTTTTGTTTTTGCTTCTCGATGTATTTTTCTTTTGCTGTGAGACCTCTCTCTCTCTCTTGCTCACCACTTACTACTTCTCAAGCTTCTTAAAGGTCTTTCAAATATCATAATCACAAGTTGTTTTTCTGTTGGATTTGTTTCTGACATCTTGCCTACGCACTGCTTTTGGAGAGTTCGAGGTTAACGTTACCTTTGACCACTGAGTATCAACCACGTCAGGTTGCCAAAAGTTTACCTGGATCAAATCACCGAAAACGATACTTTCCTTCTTTTCTGGTCTACAAGCTGGTCAGTTCGTATCAAGCCGAGTTGTGGCCGGCCATAGCACTTATCGCAGAAACCTACGAGGACAGGGTCGACCAACCACATGATATCCAGCGCCTGTGAGCGAATGCGATTTCACCTCGCTATCAATGGGGACAGGTCCAAATAAGCGCGCCGTTTGCATGGCATCATCCTATTTAGTAGATGTTGTTCGGTGTACCCCGTTTCCCAGATCAGCCTTACGACTGGGCCTCAGCTCTGTCCTCAAGCCCCAAGTCCAGATCCCTCGGCGTCCGATCGGACTTGCTCTTAGACCTAGTTATTGACCAATGCATCATAACACTTATGTAAAAGGCTGAGATGCCTCATCGTAATCGCCGAGAAACGAACAAGCCGTTGAAGTTTCAACGTCTGTTCTGTCCTGTTACATCGTCCCATTCTAGTGATCTCACTTGCCTTCTAATTGACTACCCTGGAACATTTTAAAAGGCTTATAGAACATCCGGCCGTGTGATCAAGTCAGCCACTCATATCAAGTTGTTCTTCATTTAGTACATTTGGCAATGTCTCCTCTCATGGTGAAGGGGGATGGAAGTCTGGTGCCGCCATCGCATGATATATACTGCTGCACCTCCCACAATATCAACGTAGACTCTGAGAGTTCCTTTTTATGCCAGTCTCATTGAACGCAAAAAGCCTTCCCTTGTATACAGAAAGCTTCTATCTTTTCTCGCTAACTCAGTACATAGACTTTCGGTCATTACCAGTGTTGTCCTCATTTGAAGTACTACCGATGTTGCCTCAAGTATTCTAGATCATGGCCGAAAGGGCGCCTCCCCCTGATGCTGTGGCATGGGCCGGACTTGATAACTTGGTAGGCTACAGGTTCTCCCACACAATAGATCAAAGTATTTAAGCTGGGACTTATTCCGCAAACTGTTCTCGATTCTCAAATAACCATAGTTACTAGTAGTCAGAAACACTGGCTGCCCTCCTTCATAGTACTCGATCGTCATAACCTCAGCCACTCTGCAACTGCAGCTCATACTATCAAGTAATCTTTCCACTTTCACCCTTAGCATGTCGACATTTGTTGTTACCACCAGGCTACTTGCTGTTACTCGTGTTTTGTCGGTCCTTTGGCTCAAAAATGCGGTTCGATTGCTTGCCCTTTGAGCCTTTGTCTGGCACGGCTATGAAGTAGGTCCAACAAGTAATGCGGTAGTATCGTGCATATACTGACTCTGTTAGAAACTTGTCACAAGAGCTCGTCCAGCAGTCTTTGCCGTCGCTGCATTCACAATTCGCTGAGCTCGATAAACTGCTGCTTCGCTACAACCTCGTTGAGGTCTCGGTCAAAGAGAGTGATGTACTCCTCCACTGCCACATTCTGGAGCATTTCGTCGCCATCAAGTCCAAAGTCGAGATATGGGCAGCGAGAAACAGAGTTGACGAGGACGCAGCATGGATATGCTACATCAATGCGGGTATAAGCCGACTTATGCAATGGTTTAAGGCGTCACTTAAAGGCGTTATCAGCCTGGATGCGCATACTCCTCCGCTCGATGTTCTTCTTGTATGGCATTCGTTTCTTCAAGACCCAGTTCAGTGGGGGATATTTGTCCGTGCTACTGGGATCGAGTTCTCACGGTGGAATGCCGATGCTTTGGTGAGTGCCATAGACTGTGCTCCTGTTACTTAGATATCTGACTCTGTTGTAGTCGACCGCCCTGCAGCGTGATAAGTCTGGAGAGTTTTGTCCTTCATGGGACTGCATGCTCAAAATCCGCCAGGTGTATAACGACGAAGATGTTCTCACTTTTATGGGCATGTCGATTGATTATGTGTTCGACCGGCAAGACACCAATGACACCACGAGAGCAGTGACTCGCTTGTTCGACAGCAAGAGATTGTCACATACCATCGCAACAGCTACCGGAGATTGGAACTTCGCCTACAACTTTCACTCGGCCGTTCAACGCCAGCTGGACTTTGCGGAGCGAGTTCTCAAATTCTCCTGGCATCGCATGTACCTGTCTCCTCTAGACAATGAATGCGTGTTCAGACCTGCTGTCAAGCGCTACAGGAGGCTCATGACTCTAGCGCAGTTCCGGGGGCCAATTGAACGACTGGACCTTGGGGCTTCAGTTCGTTCAGGCTTTACCTATCTTGACATTGATCTTGTATGGAGAACACATATACTCGCACCCAGAGAGCACCGTATATTCTGTAATGAAACATGCGGAGGTCTGGTACTCAACATTCCAAGTCCGCCTGTTATCTGCGAGAGAGAACCTGGCTTCCTTGATGACACATCCAAGATCTACGAGCATGTATTTGGAGAAAAGTATGCTGTGTGTCTCTGCTGGCCATGTGTCGACGGGCGGCGAGCAAACGATTCAGGCACATGGAGTCTGAAACGGTTTACCGGACCAACGTTCAGGACAGAGTTATCAGAGGAGAGGGACCGCCGCCAATCTGCAGCTGTGGGCATTCCTCTCGCATTCGCGAATAAGCAATGTCGCAAATGTGGCTCTCACCCAAGGAGACACTGTCGAGGGAAAGACATTGCTAAAAGCCTAGAACGTGAACCACTACTCCCTGAACGTTGTGGTACCAATAGCGTTCTGACGCCTTCAGCATCAGTTGCCGCTTCCTCTGCCCCTCGCGGACAGAACATGCTCCCGTTCAATCCAGGCCTTCAAAAATGCCTCGGTTTCGTTCCGAGATCCTGCACCAAGCCCCTTCACTGTCTTCTTCCGCGTCGGTATGCTCGGAAACCTCATTACCACACATTTGGGACATGACCAGGCCCAGTACCGGAGCCATGGATTTCCATGACAGCAATCGGAGCAGGTCCGCAACCCCTGATCTCACAGATGGATCTACATACTCTACCTACAGCGATGAAGAAGAGGCTCTCAGTCACTACAGTTTCAGAGGATGCAGGAGCTTGTGTCAGGCACCTCCTGCATAGCGCGTATTCACTAACCATAGCGACAACAGGAATGACGATACTACGACAGATGGCCCGCGGAGCAGATCTCGAATTAGCAGGATGAATGGACCGGAACCTACGGTGTGGTTGGCTGGTTGAAGTTTGTAGTTAGCGACGAGCCAAGACTGAGACTATTTGCTATGAACGTTTCACCAGCATTACTGGGGGATAGTTGTAGCCGACGCAGATAGCCTTGAAAGTCTTGGTACTAGTTCACGAGCTGGACGCCTGATAGAGTGCTCGTGTTTCTGGCCCCAGCTCGCAATAAACGAGTCTGAGTCTAGGTGAAACTGCGGAGGAACGTGGAATATTGACTGATCAGAGTATTTGTTTCTGGTCCCACGCATCGATGATTCAGAGTGAAGTCAACGATGGGACTTGGCTCAGCGCCGTTGCTGTTTGTCAGACTAAATAAAAGTCTCGATTCCTGTTCCCTGCCTATCCACAAGCTCGCATTCGCTGCAAGCTGCATTAGTGTAGGTATATGTGGCTGTTGGGGCTATAATACAGCATTTCACAAAACTTACATATCACTTGAGATCTACATGAAAAGTCTCAAGGGGAATAATCATCGCAACTAGTACTGTAGACTAGCCAACGGCTTAGGCCCTCCCCGCCCTTTCTTTCCTCCCTTACAGGTCCATGTGATATCTGAGACATGCAGGCCGCCGAGAAAGCATTAACACGCATACATAAGAGCTGGACTATCGATCGGTAGGGCACAAGGCCCGACCCATCAGCGGAAACAATCACACACATAAACGTTATGTATATGTAAGGAGGTCAATGCGTGCCGTGTACTACACAGCAGCACAGACGACTCCCAAGGCGCGGTAAAAAGCAATATTGTGCATTCGTTAGAGTAATGTGAGCCTGCTTTTGAGTGTGGGCGGGTTGCACCGTTTCACCCGCAGGGTGTCGCTGATCTTTCTTTTTACTTTGCGTTTTCCCTTTTTCGCTCATCGGTCTTTTTAGCCTTCCAATTCGTAATAGGTATTTCTGTATTCGTACGCCTTGCTGACAGACGATGCAACAACGGTGCAGCAAAAGCAATATGAGGTGGTCGTACGATGGCCCAGCAATCGGACGGATATGAGCAGGACACACCCGACAAAAGCAAATATCACCGGTGGACTCTTTGATTCAGACATGGGGATTTTTTTCAGCAGATTGCCAATTGTGGTGAAACCTTGTGGCTTGTTCTCTCTTTTGGTGCTTATTATGTACGGATTCGATACCCTCGCTTCGGAATGCGTCTGAGAGATAATTGTGATGATCGACAGCTATGAATAGTAGTCGGCGCTAAGCATGTACAGTACTGTATCGAGTAGTTGCATCCGCTCCATCATCACAACATTCTTCTGAGGTCGTCATTTTTATGCCACTCCACACGATTTTGCCACACCCTGCCATGAGGTGGCTGGCAACAAGCGTCTATCACTTTGCTCGAGATTGTATGTGTCTCAAAACCATGTTTTTCGTGTAAATATCTCTGACTGCTAGTCACAAACTACATGGGAAGCCACATGGAGAAGAATCCCAGTAACGAAGCAAGGGGGAGTCGCTCAACGGTCCGGAAGATACCCGTCAACGGACCGTGGCAATCAAAGGTAATAAACACCGTCCTCCCTTGCCGGGTTGGGTCAGTAGCAAAATGTACAGTCATCAAGCTGTTGTTACAGAGTACAGCTGTGGCAGCAAATCCTGTCGGGTCACAGGTCCGAAATCCGTTGAGTTCCCTGGGCTTACATCCAGGGCCTGGTAAAGCGTAATTTCAAACAGACATTGTTTGGATACTTTAATAAGAAACCAAATTCCCGTAAATCGTGGTCGATACTACATAGGTAGTTATTTGAAACGATACGACCCAGTAGTGGATTTGGTACCTAGCAGGGTGCAAGACGGTTCACCTTTGGTGGAGAGTACTCATGAGGCGCTTAAAAACACAGGGAGCTTCGAGCAACCCCTAAAGCTTACGGCAACGAGACGCATACATGTACGCTTCGTAGGTATGCGGTTATGATGAGACTGCTGAGTGGCTGTTATTACGGACAAAGAATGCGGCCTGTAGGTCGTGCTAGTCATCCTCAAAGGTCTGGGGAGGTGTCGGCTCTGGCCACCTCTCCCTCAAGTCAATGGGTGTCAGCAAGGAGGTATCCGAAATGTGATAGTGCTGAATATCTGGACGCTTTCCATCCCCGATCGTCCCCCGCCTCCCTTTTGAGCTGTCTGTTGGTCCAACAAGATCAACAGTCTCCGCCATGATGGCACCTCAAGAGATCATGGTGGGACATACATGCTCTTGTGAGCGGATGATCCAATGTACTTCTCATAAGAGGGTTGGTATCGAAATCATACATCCCTACGCGATCTTTGCCTTCTATGACAGCTCCCGGGCCGTGTTGTTATTTAGCCGTCAGGCTCAAGTTGGAAGAAAAACGACACATGACATTCTTCGCAGCCATCGGCAGAATCTCTGTGATCCCACTGCAGAAAGCTGGTATATGCTTGGCAAACCATCTAGACTCTTCGTGATTCTTTAATCTCAATTGTCATAAAGGGGTCTCTGGTTTGCTTTGGTATAGAACATTCATATCATTGGTTCTTCAGTGTTTGGTTTTGCCCCTCAGGAGACGCACGCGTCTTTATCTGTCGTTTGAAAGCTAAACATATTGATCTGAATCCATCGCCTGTGGTGTTTGTGACCAGGTCCTCAGCGTAAAATATGACGTGAAAGATAGGTTCATTCCCTTAAAACGTTTCTCGGGGGCACCCCCCTGGTCCTGATCCTGCTGCAAAGGGGATCACAGAATGTCGCACACCCACTATTGATGGTACAGTACTGTATAGTATCCTCAACGGTCCGAGTTTGAGCGTTTGGGGGTTGCCATCAAGGCAACGACTGGGGCGGGTTGAGAACAGTCAAATACACCGTCCTTGTCTGGTCAATATCTCCAAATTGACAATAAGAACCTTAGCATGTTCTTCTTGAAAGCATGTCGCAGCGCCCATTCAAGGCCCTTCCTATTGTTACCAGATCCCAGGTCCGGCAAAATTGGGTTAAGGGTCTGACATCCCGACGATCCTTGGGCAATGAACTGATTTGAGGTTGGACAGGAACAAAAGTCATGACGGGAAGTTCCGGTCATGGAAACCCTTGCAAAGAAATGCTTATGTTGCGCTTTATAACATGGGACGAAGTCGATCAAGTTTCCCTGACACGGACCAGAGTTACTTAAAGAGGCAATCTCATCGTCGTGTGGGGAGTGATAACGGTCACCAAGTTTAGGGGCGCCAGACTCTCGGGCCAGGGATCGAAAGCTGGCAGATGAGAGAACAAACTGTAGCCTCAAAACTACACTATAGGACAAAAGAGCAAAACGGAAGAAGCCGTAGTCAGGAAGTGAATCTATCCTCAAACCGGGATCCTGTTCGCCATAATGGAGTTGGCTAAGTGGGTGAAGCCTGACGATAGTGGTCCTAAATCGGAGGATGCGGACAAGAGGCGTAGTCTTGTGCTTGCAGCTTTTGCTGACTTAACGCTGCATGCAAACAATGTCCAGAAGCAGAATGCCCTGCCACAATAGCGATGATGACAGGTGAGGTGAGGTGCTTTGAGTTTGAAGGGGCCTGGCGTTGTCGGTCCGTTAGTTACTGATCAACCTCGGCAGTCGTGCTAGCGGAGCCAGTTCACAAGCCAGAAGCCCAGCCGAAGCCTTGGAGCCAAATGCTAATGCTGGTGACAGTTAGCCCTGTGCTGTAGTGGCTTCACCCTACTGTACAGTAGTCTGGTGAATAAGCCTCAACCCCAATAACGCGCCCGCGTCTCTTTGGCCAGGCTAGGTCAGGTCTAGCACGCGGGACTTTCACCCTCGACAAATTTAGTAGATAGGCAAGAGATTAAAAATCAGGCCATCATGACGAGTGGATGCAGAAGAGAGGGGGGGTGCAGGGCGTGTGGTACTAAATCGAGTATAAATCCATCTCGCGTGGCCGGCGCCTTGGGATAGCTAGGCAAGGGTAGCCCCTGCTGATCGCCGCCGTCTTTGAAGATCACTGGAAAATCCTCGTGGGACGGTTTGGTGCTTGGGTATTCTTTACCCAAATCAGATGCTTCGCTGATCGCTTGGAGGCACTGGCCAATGACAACTCGGAGATATCCGTCAGGGTTGTTGATGCAAACGAGTCCGTGGGTAGGTATTCGTAGATGCGCGTGCTATATGATGCCTCATTGTACAGAATATGTACAGACAAATATGATAAATAGACGTTGAGACAGTGATCGAAATAACCAGATGGTGCTTTCAGTGAGATCTCGATAGTGGCTGAACAAGGCGCGTGTTCTCTTGACCTGATTAAGCGGAAGAGGCGGCTATCAGAACCAGGAAAGACCCTGATAGCAAGCACCTGAAGCTACGAAAAAGTTCAGGCAGCAACGCTGAACAGAATTCAGTCTGTGAGGCTGTTTTGAGGTCCGTGTTGGTACCTATTGTGCAGTCTTTCAGGCTCCGTGTTGTGTTGACTTGCTATCGTTGTACCAAGGAGTATCCCATCATGCTTTGGGAATTTAAGCAGGTGCCAATTGAGCCTAAGAAGCATGGACGATCGTTTGTGATGTCGTAAGACCTGACTAATAACATAAAGGTGATTCAAATCTCATTTTTGCATCAGCCCGAGTTTGAGGAGTCATTAATGTCCGTCAGCTAAGACAAATCGCTGTGCTGCACTACAGACACCTATAGCTATAGGCCTGGTAGGGGCTCGCTTCGCCTAGACTCCCTCGGGACCAGGCGTTTCAGGGCGTACCTGCCTGCAATAAGCAGGGTCGCTTAAATTTCGGGTGAGACATGGCGTGTCCCAAAAGGGTAGACGAGATGTCGGCGTCGAATGGTCAGTGCCTGCCTCCACAATCGAGCGGCATTTGTGCACGCATCTCCTTTTGGCTGTGGTGTTGATGATGGGAAAGAGCTGTCTCATGCATTCCCATGATTCAATGCTGTCTGCTCGCCGTGCGGCTTCCACAAGTCGGTGCATGCAATGGACTGCAGCTTTCCTACCTACCTATAGCTACTACACCTGCCTGGAGAACGGAGAGACGGTGCAACTGCGACAAATCTCTGCAGGAAATACGTCAGATCGGTAAGCACTTTCCTTATTTTTGGCTTACCTACCTACCTACCTCTTGGGCCAATACCAACCTGTCTGTTTCACCTTTTCAAAGCAAGATCATACATTACTTCGTTGACACTAGGTACCTCGATTAGCCATGCAGGATGCTGTATGTACCGATCGACGGATTCTCCTCAAGCCAAAAACCTTGTTCTGCCATAAGAAGTTCTGGAAATGACCCTGACCAACTCAATCATCCCTTATTCACCAATCAGCATCTCCACCGCGACCCAGATCCCACCAAATTCATCATCCCGCTATGCTTGCCGGTCGGCTGGTACCCAGCTAATTTCGGTACATACGTAATTGAGGTGACCTGTGCGCATTGATGCGAAACTAATGCGTCAATTTGTTCATTACTCACCATCAAGTGATGGTTTTCTACAGATTTGCAAAACAAATGCCGAAGGCGCCCTCAAAGCAGCTCCCAGATACACCTTGACTGAGAACAAGTTCGGCCAGCAGACTGCCTGCAGAATTTCTTTAACCCGCGTTGACAGTGAGGTAGGCAGATTTGCGTCATCTCCTAGGTGACGCTTCGATCCAAGACAGCTAACTCTAACTATGGACGTGCTCTGATACATAGCAGCATACAACCCGAATTCTGAGTCCGGCCAGCCCGTTTTCACACAATTCGCCCTATCTCTAATCGTGCTGTGTCATGCATTTCAGCGATACGGCAGCGCTATGCAATCAGCTCCGATTGTATCTGTCTGAATCGTCTGGTCACCGCCTTGGCGAAAGCCACAACCCCATCCACAACTAAACACGCCAGCCGCACAGTCAGTCTGATGATCAGACCAGAATTTGGGGACTTACCCGTTTCTCGCAGGAAGATTCCAAAACCACTTGACGCTGGGCCAAGGCGGCATCTATTGCTCTGCTAAACCCCACTCATGACTTTAAGTTGCGTTTTGCAAACTTCATACGAAGAAACCATAGCTGGTACCCCGCTGATCACTGGCCATCCCACATCCCACATCCCACCTGCCACAGACCATAGACTACTGACGGCCAAGCCGACTTTGCCTCGATAACAGTGTTGTTTCTACATTACTTGGAAGGATTAACAAAGATCCAGCAATGCAAAGGCGTGGTAATGACGTCGACCGGGTCAATGGAAACCAAGAGATGTAAATCCATTCGGCCAAGAAACGCTTCTCAAGAGCAGGTGGACAAATATCCAAGATGTCACATTTAGGCCGCAGCTTTCTAGCAGCATCTGGAAGTTACGGGGGGGAGATACTGACCAAGCGAACGAACTTCTTGGAAGAGCATGCACGAAACCACCAGCCATGCATATCAGACATTTCATTCACCCTTGAACCATTTCGTAATCCGAAGAATGCAAATAAGTTGTTCAGAGGAATTTCCAGCCCAGCCAACAACTATGCCTTGATCGTCAGCGTCCATCGTTAATATGCTGGAGAAGACTAATACAGCTGCGGAGAAATTGACGAATGTCCTTTTTTGACAAAACTTCATCATACAATTATGACTCGACCCAGCCATGGCTTGCGGCAGCGTGGCTGTTACCGCATGGCAAAAAGCAATAAAAGGGACTTAGCACGTGTGGTCGCTTAAAGTTTGACACGCGCGGTCGTGAGCGACTTGTCTTGTTTTGTCTCAGCAGCAATCGCCAAGCCTCTATCACCTGAACCATAGTCACCACTAGAGAAAACGTTGGTTCGTCCACACTTGCAACCTCGATGAATGTCCATGGAAGCGGCAGGTTCGAGTCCCTGATGTCAGTTTAGATTTCAGATGAAACCCCTGTGAAGGCATGGCTCTGTGACTAGGGACTTGGAGGTCACTGTCGTGCTGATACGCGCCAACCACGAATCTCATGACTCGCGAGCCGGGAATCTTGGTTATTGCTCTGAACCAACTGCTTGGAGAAGCCTACCAGACAGGGCAGGGTAAGGGCAGGGCAGTGAACGCTTGGCTTCGTCCCCTGTTCCCTCCTCATGAAGAAGCTTGGTCGATCACCAGCAAGTGCACACCCACCTCCTGAACCCTACGCCAAGCAATCCCGCCAGTGTAAGCGAGGAAGGGGAGGCGCCCGCTAAAACGACGATCATCCAAATTAGCCTGCTTACCAATGACGACAGAGGTGAAAATGAAAAGGTCACTAGAAACGTGGCTGCTGCCCAAACGCCAATCGCACCAATACAAACGGCTTTTTCCAGTGCCGGCACACTACTGTTGCGTGGTCTCTGTGCTTCCTTTACCAGCTACAGACAATTCACAATCAACCATAATGGAAGAACTGCACTGTACGTGTTCAGCAATCGTAGCAAACAGAACAGTTGTTTAATGGGAGTTTCTCACTCCAAACCGTCGGGAAAGATCACAAGAGTAACTGTGATTGGATCAGGGGGCGTTCGGCGTGATTTGAAACGATCCCGAGGGTGAACCAAGGGATCGGAGGAATGAAGGTACAGTACTTGATCCTTGAGCGGTCAACCAGAAAATTGCGAGGATGCTATGATTTCAGAGGACTGCTCTCCAGATATTGCTGAAAGCTACAATATCTCACAACTCTGCTATGAAAACGCATAGAGTTGAAAGCATACCTGTTGAAGGAAAGGCTGCTTACCTTCCAATCAATGTTGATGGGAGCTGGACAAGCTCTGGGGTAGGCGACTGGAAGCATTTACAACTTCTACAGTACGTACTGGCAGGCCAGTCACAGAGACGAAACCAGGATGGAACGAGAGTTGAGCACTAAGAACGGTTCTGATACCAAATAGGGAAACGGTGGCCCGGAAGTCGCTGCAGCGCGGCGCCCGGGGTGGCTCGCTTGGCCGAGGTTTAGAGAGACGCCCTATCTCGGCCGGGCGCCTGGGTGACCCGGCGCCGGAAAATGACTTCTGCGTGAGTTGGGGCTAATGTTGCGACGCACAAACACTACCGCCTTGTTCGGCGAACTTAATGCACGATCCATTGAGATGAGAGGGCAGAGATTTTGGAGCGGAAAGGGCACGGTCGTTGAGTGCCAGACCAGGGGACTGAACGGAACGGAACATAACATGCAGACTTAGTTCTCCTCGATGCCATCGACACAGGTAAATGAGACCCCACGAAAGCCATGTCGAGACAACAGGGATGGAGGTTCATAACACCGCATGTACTCTGTATTTTGGGTACGTGCCTATACACGTACCAATCTATCGACCGTTTGACCACGGGGCGATCCACGATCATCCTGGCGCATGGCCAAGCCTTCTCGCACACACACTCGTGGATCTCGCTCACACCCACGCGCCGCCGTAATTATTTCCCACACTCCCCCCTGGATCAAACGTATACATGCAAGCCGCCCCTCCCCTGCTCGAGATCACCACGAGAGTCGTCACAGCATTTCCTCTACGAGTGGGTACATGACTGCCGGAATAGCTGTTCGACACAAATTCAAGAGGTTAGACCCATCGAGCGGCATCAGGGAACCTCCCGTCAGTACTCTTCAGCCCCTACCCTTGTTTTATCATCTCCTTGTCGACCCTGTTCCGTTGCCAACGATTCCCTTCAATCCCAGGATTTGATGCACCGGTAGGGCTCCACCTCAACTTTGTGACAGCTGCGCTCCAAAAGTCCTTTTGGAGGGGGCGTAGGCGCAGGAAAACAAGTCTACGGTCCTCAGATCTGATAGACGGGTCTCCTCCACCCTTTGACAGGTTACTTTCCCACACCAAACTTACTTAAGTTCTCAAGCCCCCGACTATTTCGCATTTAGCAAGAGCTTCTATACAACTCTTCATATCGTACACGACTTTGAAAACACCAACAGGCTTACATTAATTCTCAACCGTGCCTTTACCTACACAACCTTTTAATACCAACATCCTAACCAGATCGACACTCTACCTGTCTTAATAAACTGGTCACCGCCGGCTTAACTGTTTCGATTACGTCTACAAGCGAAGCTTGAATAATCCCGAGACAACTTGCAAATGCCTATCGCAACTGCGTCTTTTATGTCTAGTCAATACACACAACAAGAACCTTACCGCAACCTTTATTCACCTCCTTCGCCCCCAATGGAGGAACAAAAGTGCTCTCTGCCTTCCATCTCGAACCTTTTGGGTTTGGCCGACGCTGGCTCACCCACTAGCGAGTCCTCGCCCACTTCACGACAGCATTCACCTCGATTTGAAGGTTAGTTGTATCATCATATTGACACAGACATGTTTGACTTACAAATGCACAGTTCCTCCCTCACACAGCCGAGGTGGGTCAGAATGGGCTAGGTCATCACACCGAGGACTCCCCCCAACACCACCTATGAGCACAGATACTTCATTCGATGGTTACAGCTCTCCCCCAAGAAAGCACTCCAGCCAGCCATACCCAGGCGCCGCTCCAAGACCATACTATTACGAGACCACCCCTCCACTAGAAGCCGATGCTCAACGTCAAGCGCCGTCGTCGGCTATGCCTCGAGCAACACCTCCCGCTCCAGCTCCCTACACTCAGCAGCCTCATCCCTCGACTTACACCAACCCTCCACCAGTAGGCGCTTATTATCCTTCGGCACAGGCGCCCCCTGCTGTCCAGGCTCCAGAGCTCAACCCATACTATCAGCGCCCTCTCCCTCAAGCATACCCTCCCCCAGTGACTATGCCAGCACCTGCTCCATCAGGCTCAAACCCTTGGCAACATCATCACTACCTCAACCCAACTGGTGCTGCCGCTTTCCCACAAAGCCAGGATCGATACATCTGCCCGACATGCAACAAGGCCTTCAGCCGACCTAGCAGTCTCAGGATCCACAGCCACTCCCATACCGGCGAGAAGCCTTTCAAGTGCCCGCATGCTGGGTGTGGGAAGGCTTTCAGCGTACGCAGCAACATGAAGCGCCACGAAAGAGGCTGCCACAGCTTCGAATTCAGCGGATCCGTGATTCGAGGATGAGGCATTTACCTCTAGACGACGAGATGGTTATACGAAGATGGACGAAATTCGACACAAGGTCTGGAGGAAAGAGAGTGCTTCACTGAACGACCAATTCTTTTCGATTTGATCTGGATGAATATGGTCTACCGGGTGTCATGGGAACACTAGGTAGGCCTGTGTATAAGGACGGACTTACTGGTTTGGCGTCGCGGATAACTGGGGAAAAGCGAAAGGATTGAGAAATCCACTTTCTTTCAAGGTTGTATTACTGGAAGTACGGTATATCATGTTATTTTTATTTGTTACTATTATCAGCGGAACTTGTCCGTTTTATTGGGAGGAACTGTGGTCATTTTAGACGGCGCAGAGGTGGAAACTGGCTTGAGAACCTAGCGAAGCATCTTGCACGGCGTTTATTTTTATTACTCAACTACTTTGTTTGTTTTGAGCAAAGAGGGACGGGGAGAAAGCCAGAGGCGGAGACGCCAAAGTCAAAGAGACAAGGGAGGCTTTGAAGCCTTGAATATCCAAATATCACAAGATTGAACAATAACTCAACTGCTACCTATATCTGCTTCAGAACGTGAATCACAAGGCGATCCGGGTGCATGCAACCTTGGTCCCAGGCCTTCACTGACAAGACAGTAAATTAAGTCGGGCTAATACTTTACCGATATTTCTGATGTTAACGTAAATTGCCCAATGAGAGGACGAGGAGGTGGCCGAGAATGGGACGGTTGAATCGCATTGACAGCGGTATTCTGCGGTAATAACACCGGCTGGTGGATGAGATGGGGAATTTAGAGAAGGGAAGGGGAACCTTGGAGGCGGAAATTCTAGAAAAGGCAGGCAGGCAGGCAGGCAGAATTTGAGCAACTTATTTTTGGGTGTTGGTTCCCTAGGTATGCTTGCTGGTCTATTGAGACAACTTCCAAAGGAACTTCCAAATGCATCTAAAAAGCCGTTGGCTTGAGGATTCAAACAGACAGGACATCAAGAGAGGAGTGGATCATGATTGGCCACTAGGTTACGTAGGTACACAAGAGCACAGTTCAGTACTTGGGCAGGTAAACATGCTGACCGCTGAAGCGATGACCACGGGACCTCCCCTGTATGGAGCTGGCTGGGACTCGCTCAGGCTGTCAACAACATTAGATTCGCACGCAGTAGAATATCGTATCTAGGCGCAAAAAGATGGCATTTGCGTCGGCATTTGTGTTTGTCTACGTCTAAGCAGGCAGGGTCTTTGGCGCATGAACGGGTCATGTCTCACTCATTCAAAAAAGGGATCCATCTTGTCGAGCGAAGTGACGTCGTTGACTCGCGTGGGAAGTTTTATTTGTTTATCATATCATTGTAATGCAATGCAACGCAACGCAACCTTCCTTGAGAGTTGCGGATACGGTTGAAGGAGATCCCATGGATTGAGTGTACATCCCAGTAGAACGGCACAGTCCAGTACAAGGGCCGATTACGAAAGAAGGGGGGAAAGAAAATGGTGCCCCGAGAGATTGGGTCCCTTTGTCGACGGAAGAGTGTGTTGGCGGAGCGTGAACCTGACCAGAAGAGTAGCAAGTGGCCCAAAATGGAATGCAGTGGTAGGGGTAAACCTGGGGTTGTGTTACTCATGCTCATGTCAAGACTGGGCAGACCGGTTTGGGTTGTTACTCCGCCTGCGTACCTCGTGTCTTTTTGCTAGTCTGTGTCTTGCTTGAAAGACGAGACTTGGACATCCATCCGCCGCGACAAGGGCAAGGTATTTGATGGATGGACTAGGACTGGGACTGGGACAAGGGGAGAATGATCGACTGGTTGAATCATTGACAGGGCCTACCACATGCATGTTGTATGCGTAGATTTGGTACGTACTGTAGATACATCACATTGTAATATTGTTATTTTGAGTACCCAGGTAGGTAATCATGGTAAATTACGTGGGTGGGAGCAAGCCCGCCCGTTCGTGCTGTAAGCGAGGTGATACGATGATATAAGGAGCAGTCGTATAAAGAATTAATAAATCAATTAATGACATGTCTAGCTCTGTCACCAAAAAAGAAAAGGGCAAAACGCCCATCTCGCCTGAGACACTCGGCTGGCGGCGTTGGCTCACTAGTATCGGAAGAAATAATAAATCTTTAGTTAACCTTTTTGAATTGAACTGAACCAGGCTGGGCTCGGCTGGGGGAATTGAGTAAGGGGCCACGAGGAGGATTCCTAACAGAGCAAAGTGCAGATCTGTTAGTGGAATGCTAATGCTAGCTTTCTATCCTGTCACAGTGAGATGGACTCTGTCTTGAAGAGGCACAGACCATGATGAAGGGGCCGCTGTCCATGGGATGGGGATGGGATGGGATCTTGGTGATGGATGATGGGATAATTGATTAACTTAGTGGTTAACTTAGTAGTAGCTTAGTACCTACCTACTGCACGGCACTATACTAGCTAATGTCAGAACACCTAGCCTTGGGGCGGAGGAGGCTGAATCAAGATAATTGACCTGCTTGGATCGGATTGGGCTGAACTGACTGACAAGTCCTGACACGCTTTGACCTGACATGGCCTGGTCTGGTCTGGTCTGGTCTGGTTTGGTCTGATCTGACGATAGCTTCAAACCAAGCTTTGTGTGTTTTCGACTTGAGTGCCCCGTGTACGCGCACGCGCTCAATGCACGTGTCGCCCAACAGACTTATACAATCAGTGCACATAGATAACACGGTAAACCCGTAATTACATAACCATGCAAAAAAGGGAAATGTTGTAGAAACTTGTTTTTCTTCCTTTATGCTTCTACGCTATGACTCTCTTTCTCTACGTCGGGTAGGTATCTTAGTACTCATGCTTCCGTACAGTAAGGTAGCGTAGCATAGGTAGCATAGCACAAATCGATGGAGATATTTTTCTTCCTCGTTTGAAGGGGGATCCCATCGAGAGCCACGTTCTGTCTTACCATGTGGTTAGCTAGTTGGGTAATTAATCAAGATCCCCCTGGCTACCTACAACGGGAAGAGAAGCGGGGAACGGAGACTTGAGTCGAACTGCGACGGTTGAATTGTAACGGGCGCAGGGGAAAGAAAGGGAAGACGTTGGGTCGAGCCGATGCTAATTCAATCAATGATGAAAAAAACATGGTGCCTCTTCAAGGGTGATGCTTGCTTGCACCGAAGCTTTGGAATTTATGGAAGGGATGGGTGAGATCTATTGTTTACGGAAGAATAGACAATGGATACTTGACGGGTACAGGGTAGTCCTCACTGTTACAATACGACGTAATGTAGCGCCAGAGTATTAGCATTGTCGATGTGATTAATTGATTGATTAATCTAGGCATCAATAATAACCGCTTGGATCAGTACCGTACCGCGGATCCCGACAGTGAGGATTAACGCCCAGACGTTTGATATGACAATACCTAGTTGCACCCCTAGCTCAATCCATCCATCCATCCCGGCTCCGAGGCGCTTCTAGAGGTTCCAAGGGTGCTTGATTTTTGGCGCTTTCGCGCTAGACCGCAGTGGGTGAGAAATTGCTACAGGGGGGAGGGTGTGTTGTGCCAAAGTGCCAGGTTGTGCTTGTTCAGGGTAGATCCTGATCATGATGGCTGGCTCTAATTCATGCTGGGAGATCCCCGCCCCGCGCGTGTGGAC